>BMAV01023170.1:0-44912 GCA_019973955.1 Trichonephila inaurata madagascariensis | reverse complement strand
TAGGTTGTTGTACATTATTGCTGATAGGTTGTTGTACATTATTGCTGTTAAATTGTTCATTACACATGAGAAAGGTTTGATTTCAAAAATGAAAAAGCTTATTTCTTTATTTCACTGTATTAGTAGTGTTACAATCTATCTTAAGTCTCTATATTTTAAAAAATAGAGCATAATTTGTGAAAATTGAGATAGTTGTTAAGTCGATCACTCAGAATAATTCTTCAGTCCTTTGAAAATACAACTCTTTTCTTTTCAACGTGAACATTTGTTCGAAAGTCCTATGTCACACTTTTCGGAGTAATACAATTCACACTTAAAAAATAAAATATTAATTATTTCGGCACTCGTATTATCGCAACCTATATGCGACATTATATGGAACGAAGAACCCAGTTGCCAATTCCACGCGTCCGACACATAGGAAATTGGAGGTGCCAACTTGGCGAGTTATTAATAGAGTTGGCAATCGTTGCGATAATACGTAAGTACCATTATTTCTATTGACAGTTTTTAAAAATACCACATTAATTATATGTAAATTTTAGATACTAAACATAAATTCACTTTTTTAATATAATTAATATAACACAGGCTTGCTCTATTATTAATATTTATAGTTAAAAATAAAATGGAAGGCTAAAACGGTAGTGTCCAGAAAGAAACTTTCATTCCCCTCCTAGCTCCGCATTAAAATCTGAGATCTTGCCTGACGCTTTTACGATACTTTTATGACCCCTGTGGTGTGTTATATTGCTTGGTTTCAGAAGAAATCCGAAACACATATGAATATAGTTGGAAAAGAGTTTTTTATGAGTTAGCACATCGACAAAATAACAGTTTCGTTTTTTCATTTCCTTTGACTGTTTCTCACATTAAAATTTTAGGAAACACTTCGTATTTTATACATCTATAAAATACTTCATGTTCTTTTTTTTATTTTGCTCAGTAGAAGGTTGTAATTCTTCGAAATCTGAAATCGATAATTCTACATTTTGTTAAAAAATTTTCCGTATTTTTAGGATTCATAATGCAGTAAAATCATATTTTTTTAAGTTTGTTATTATTTATTTCCTTTTATTCTTCACTGATGTTATTCCTATTTTATGCTTGTTATTTTTTTAGATATAAATAATTAGAGAATCTGAATTGTTAAAAAATGAAATTACCTACATTTACTTACGATATGCAATTGTCTTATACACTATATGCCTCTTATATTCGGAATTTTAAGTAGAAATGTTATACATACGTTGTATATAATGTTTTTTTGTAAAATATTATATAATACTTCTAAAAATCAAAGAAAAAATTTAAAATTTAAAAAACACCAAGATGTTTAAAAAAATAAAATGATTCAAATGTTTAACTCTATAAGAATTTAGTTCTTAATAATTATCTCAAACTAAAATCTACATATTCTTTAGTGATTAAAAGAATTCAGCAAAAAAAGAGATAAAATTATTTTTCCTATTTGCTTGAAGAATCTCAACAAATGCTCTGCAGCGACATAATTGATGGTTTGAGAGAAAATCAGGGTTTGTTACGTATAATTAAGGTTTATGTTGCATGACAAATGCTTTTTTCTTTCACTTTTGAAGTAAACTCTGTTGTTAGAATGGTTTTCTTCAAAATGTAATATATTTAAATTAAATGTTGTAGAAGGCTCTCCATGCGCGTTTCAAACTAACTTCTTCAAAAATATATTTTTTGAATTCTACGATTGATTGGTGAACCTCGTTTTGTGAAGTTACCATAATAGATTCAAATTAGGCTTGCTATTTAAAGAAAAATGAAGTGAGGTCATTGAAGATATTGAGATTGTGATTGCAAAGAAAAGTTTTACGATTGTAAATGTGTGAAAAGAAAAAAAAAAATTATTTTTTATTAGAATTGGTGAGATGGATCAAAACTTGGAATATTTGTGAAGGAAGGAAGGACGCCAAAACGATCCGCGTGATGTTGGTACTAGTTCATATAGATATCACACCGCCACATACTCCCCTGCCAGTGTTTCGTCGAATAGGCGAACAACGATACCATATTCGGGCGAGTAGGGAAAGCAGTTGCGTTTTTTGGGTTGGGTTGCGTCATTCGTGCGAGACGGCTTTGAGAATTGCGTCATTTGTGTGTCGGTTTGATTGAGTCGTTTGTGTGAGACGACTTTGATTGCGTCATTTGTGTGAGACGACTTGAGAATTGTGTCATTTGTGTGACGGTTTGATTGCGTCATTTGTGTGAGACGACTTTGAGAAGTAACGGCTTATTTCCGTCAATGTTTGACGATTTAGTTGCTTTTGCGGTGGATAGATGGCGCCACGACTGCGGCAGTGAAGGGTGCGGTTCCTTTGCACGGCCAGGGTCACCAATGAAGGAGGAAAGTTTCGTTCTGGGTACCTTCCGTTCCGAACGCAAGTACGTAACCAATCACGCCAAAACGATCGTCTTCGTGTGATGTTGGTACTAGTTCATATAGATATCCCACCGCCACATTTGTATGACTAATACTTAGAATTACATCAGATTTGGAACTCGATCGGCTGGGATTCAAGGCATCTAGTGTCAGTTGAGTAAATATTTATAATTTTTGGTTAGGGTTCTAGGTGGAGAAGATCAACTTTCGAGCTTTATCAATCATCTAAAGAATTTGACATCGTTAACTTCATCAAAATACAACGAATAAATGAGCAGATCACGTTGTCAGAATGGATGAAGACCTCAACACTAAAAAAGTCTTCAACGCCCAACAATTGGCACATGAAGAAAGAGCGGGCCAAATCTTATATGGATTGATGACTTGGAAAAAGATCTCCCAATTTTGGAAAAAAGAATTGGAGAACACTAGCAGGAAGAAGGCTGAAATGGAAAAGACTTCTTGAGAAGACCAAGGCCCACCCTGGGCTGTCGAGCCTCTAAGGAACGAAGGAAGGGTTCGAAATTCCTCGTGGTTAGGATTTCTCTCCAGTTAAGGTATCCGACTATGTTTGGAACCGTGATTTTAAAAAACGCATAAATGGATACTTTTCATGATATTTAGTGTCACTTACATTAGAATACATGCATAAAATTGTTTTTAGGACATTTTGACAAAAAATATTTAAATACAATATTTTGGCAAAAAATTAACTTAGAATAATCTTTTTTCACAAAGTGTTCTTCTTTTATTTCGTTTATATAAAGTAAAGACTTCTCCAGAGAGTCTGGACTAGGATTTTTGAAAAATTTACATTATTTTCAGAGTTTCCACCAAAAAAAAATAATTATCGACGTTTTTTCTTAAAATTGCTCCTCTGTTGTCGTAAAACATGGATAAACCCACTTCTAAGTTATATATTTCAAAAATTCTAGTTTAGCTTTTGTACAGAGTGTCTGACTATATACAGGTAAAATATTATTATAATAGAAGCATTTTTCACAATAGGAGAATATTTTGAAAATGGGTCATTCTATGTTCCTTTTTTTGTCAAAATATTGTACTTAAATCATTTTTTATTTATTCTTAAAACATCTTTGTATACATTTTCTAATCTAAGTGACGCTAAATATACAAATATTATCCATTTATACGCTTTTGCAAAATCAAGGTTCCGAACGTAGTCGGATACCTTAAGCGGGGCCGTCAAGTCATTAAAATGTTGAGGTTTTCAATTCAATAAAAATTGTGAGTTTCCTAATGTATGTCCATGATTTATCTCTAAGCAATAAAAACAGTGGTTTATTTCAAAATGTAAAATTGAATTTTACAAATTTGCTAACATCTTAAAATTTTTAAAACAAGAAATTTTTATCATGATTCGTGTTTTGTTTTATAAGTTTTATATGGATAATAAAATTAAATAAATAATTTTACCAGGAGTTACAACCCAATTTTTATCATCTATGTTTTATTTTCATAAGTATAGATTTTTTAATTTACTTCATGCATTCTGTTCGGTTTTTTTAAAATCCTAGTCTTTGAATTAAGCACCCAGATTCCTTTTATTTTATTCTTTACATACGAAAATATTTTTGTGCCAAATAAATCATTCTAAGAGAACTATTGTAGAAAAATAAGTTTTAAATTGTTAAGAAACAGGTTTTAAATGGTGTGCTAAAATTTAAAACTGTGCAACCCTTTAATACCCTTAATAAAAATGAATTTCTTCATTTTATTTTAATAGTTTTATAATAAATTCTGTTAATTATTTAAAAAGTAATATAATATATGTTTCAAAAATCATGATGAAAGAAAAATTGAAAGTTTAAAATAAACATCTGAAATCTATACTTTTAATTATCTAAATAATAATTAAAACTTTTAAACTGTAAGCCTTTGAAAGAAATAGAATAGATGATAAAAAGCTTTAGAGCCTTTGAGTAAAAATTTTTTGAATTATTAAATTGATTTTTTAATTATATAAATATCAAAAAAAATTTCTATACTTCAAGATAGAGTCAATATATAAAAAGTTATATAATGGCAGACATGGTAATTTAAAAAAAAAGATTCATACAACTAGCAAAATAATTTAATAAAATTAATTGTAATGTAATTATAATAGTTTTTAAAAATTTTATATATGCCAAATAAAAGGATTTTAATTTTTAACTTACGAGACGTTTGATTGATGTTTATTAGAGTCACATACTTCAGGTTACACGGGAACTGTGGGTGATGTATCTCGAAAAAATATCCTCATTTGGATGAAAGGAAGACATCTGAGCTGGCACTCACTCACCAAACTTCCCCACCACATCAAAGTTAAAAATTTGAACTTAAACAGTTTTAACAAGCACCAGTCTCTCTTCCCTACAGGATAAATTTTTGGGGTTCCAGAACTCATAGCCACATAACTCCACAGAAATAATGTTGACCACAAGGCTGGAACCCTAACGAATTGGCTATTGTTTGCAAAACCAAGAGAACGTGGTAGCTCAGCGTTTCTCAAACTGTGGGGCGCGCCCACCGTGGGGGTTGTGGTAACTCTACGAGGGCGGGAGCATATGGAAAAGTCAAAAACAAAAGATTATTTAAAAAATTAATTTACTGAAAGTAAAAAAAAACAAAATATACTTTCTGATATAATAAAATATGAAATACACATTTACATTGATATAATACACTTATAAATGTATCAGTACTGTACAATGTATTTTATTATTAATTTAATAATACTAAGTTAAGAACAAATTTGATAATTATCAGTGACCCCATGGGTTTTATTAACACTTATCTTGATAATTTGTACGGTTTATAATTAATTCCTTAACTGCCGATTAAAAGTTGAGTGATTCGCTCCCCAATGCCACCGTTTCCCCTGTAGACGAGCGATATTTTCATGTGTTTTTGAGGGGGAGGAGAAAGGGAATAAATAAGCAAATCCTCTGAAATAAGTAAATCCTTCACAAACACTGTCAAGGTCCTTTACTGCATTCCAAAGCCTCAGAATAATTTTATGGATAGCATTACACAGAAAAGATCGTACTTCGGAAAGACGTATATATACGTCCAGAAAATTAATACTTTGGCTGAGTGAAACATTTATATACGTCGGTGGCAAATAAGAGGTTCAAGTCGTATTGTAGCTTTAGCTTCAAAGTATAGCATTATTGAATTCAATACTTTGTTATTGTATGGAGGGGGCGCGATGAAAATGATGATTGAATAGTGGGTCACGTATATTGAAAGTTTGAGAACCACTGCGGTAGCTGAAAAGAAAATTATCAGATAATTAATATTCAGTAATAAGCAATTTGAGCAGTAGTTTTGAGTTCTGATTCTTTTGAATACATTCGTTTATATATAAGGTTTTGTCACTCATTAGATGAAAATACCTCAGAATTCCTTGCGGTGTAGAAGTTCGATTTCAGATTCAGAAATTTCTTAATAGGTTAAAGTAACTTCAAATCAGACCAACTAATCCTACCTATGCATTTTCTAAGAAACGAGCTGGTGAAGCCTTGCTTTTTCTTTTACAATTTAAAAAGAACAGTTTTGCAATTTGAAAAATAGTTAATTATATTGTGACTAACATTTGAAAAAAGAAAGATTATTTCATACCTAATTCAAAATGGGTGTTTTTTTTTTACTTCTTATTTTATTCCAGAAAAATCAACAAGATTATAGTTGAAACACTATGATTAATTAAATAAGTTGTTTATCCTTTCCGTATTTAATTTACTGACAAGAATTTGAGACAAGAGCTTATAACCATGAAAAATTCTTTCTAATTTACAATTTTTCAATAAAGTAAAAAAGTTTTCAAACGAAGCATACTAGAGCTAAGGTGTTAAGTCTACAAAATAAGCTGAAATTAAATAGCTTTACTAAAAGTGAAAAACATTTCATTTTTTAATTAATGAATCTTCAAATTTTTAGCATGCTTTTATGTCTTCATTCAATTAGTCGACTATCTCTCCTGGGAAAATAAATTGACACAGAGAAAGAAAAAAAAAACTCCTTTACTCTACCACAGAAAAGTAGACAAATTATTTGAATAGAAAATATATACTCTCTATTTTCCTTTCGCATGATGTAATTTGAAACGTTATTATTTAATATGTTCATGACATTAAGGTATATATATATAACAGGTATATATTAAATAAAAGTTCATTACTTTCATTAAACTTAAATGCGGATGCAGATTTTAATGCAATACTTATTACGATGGGGATGACAGTTTTCCCTTCCTGAAAAATAAAAGAAAAGGAAGCAATCAAAATTTATTCCTTCTATAGAGCTTTGCAATATGTGTAAAAATGAAAAATATTTTAATACAAATCGCCTTCTCATATGTAGTTTTATAGATTTTTTTAAAGCTGAATATTTTGAATAAATCATAACTTTTTATTTATTATACACTTTTTCTTAAGGTTTCATACTCTTATGTTCCAACATTTAATTATTTCATGATTGGAATTACATGTTATAATTTTAAAATAAAAAGAAAGCACACATTCAATATTCAAAATACCATACTGTTGATTCGTTTATATAAATTTATTAACGTAACGCAAATCCTTCTTTATTTTACAAAAATAAGATAATAGTTTATCCTTTATTGCATTGTTCTATTAAAAAAATTCTAAGTCTACTTCACAAAAAGCTAGAATTTTTCAAAAAAATATGATTGAATTATTTTGTTAACAGTTTTAAATAGAATTACTATCGAATTCAAATTTTTAAAACTGCATTTGAAATTTTAAAAAACTAAACAGTCCTTAATTTGATAAAAATTTATTACTGAGGAACATTTTTAATATTAGGTTAAATATTACATATTATATCTGAAACATAATTTGTATTTCAAAGATCTTACTAAATATCTAAGTTTTTTTTCCCTACTTACATAGAAAGATTAATTACTTTTTCTTGGCTGTAATTAAAGTTTTTTAATAAATAAGCAGCCTTTATAAGAAAATTTCGTGCTAAATAATTATTTTAGCTTTATCAGATTGCTACAATTGACTACAGTACATAATTTTCTAATATCTTAAGAAATATTAAGTATTCCAGAATCAAAATAATTTAAACCGAATGTGTATTAATAAATATTTTGGGTACATATTCTTATCAAACGCTCAATTTTAAAATTCTCATTAAACACTATTTGTAAGAATAATATTCTCAAATTCATAAAAATACCAAGCACCAAACACTTGAGACAAAATTTGTTTCTTTTCCCATGAGTATAAAAGTAGGATTTCAGATTATATACATTTACACAAAATGTTTGTAGTTGTTATTTTTTATTAAAAGGTGCAAACATTTTTATTGTTAGTTTAATATATCCATATTACAGTGGGACACATACATTTACTAGCAGTCTCATTATACAGAGTAATGCCCTAAGAAGCATTAATTTCATTCGATGCATTAGAGAAGGTCATATAGAACACTCAATTAACAGACGATAGTCAGAAACTGCTAACTATTCTACATTACATTTACATTACATTACATTAACATTCTACATTACTCAACGTTGACTTCATTATTTCAACATATGTAATAAAAGCTACAGGGTTACAGTACAACTTAATTGGCAAAATCGGTCAGAAATTCAAATAAAAGTTTTCTAACCAGAAATATTTCTATATATTTTTCAACAATTTCACAAAGTTTGAAAGCTCTAAGTTTAAAAAAATCATAGTTATGGGGTTTTATGTTCATTTTTGTTCACATCCGAATGGCAAAAATACATGTGAAACGGATTTATCTCAGAAAGAAAAATATTTCATTTATCTTTATTTAAAATGCTACGGCTTTTTTCCTATTGTATTAAATGCTTTGAATTTTTTACCTAATTGATATTAGTACATGTAACAAAAGTTGGTATACATTTTCGACTCAAAAGTTATACTTATTTTTTAAAAAAATAGTTACATTTAAAATTAACACATTTTTTTAAGAAATATTCACTTAACATTCAGAAAAAAGGATTTTACGAATATCAATCATGCAAGCAAAAAATCCGTACAAACCTTTGTTATACATAGATTGACGTATTTGAGAATCAAATTTCATGTGTGCACATCGATTACTGTTAGAGTAGTAGCATTTTAAAATACCTTCATAAATTTTAACAATTTTTCTTTGAAAAACTAAAGGGTTAGTCTTTTGTAGTATTTTGAGCACACACACAAAAAAACTGTTTTATGTAATCCATATACAGGTGGTTATCAGAATAATAAAAACACCTTAGAGTTATAAAGAATCCCTTATTATTATGGTGTAGGAGCGCCTTTGGAATGTACTTGGCTTCTCCTAAGAACTTGGATTCTCCTAAGAATCGATTCATATAAAGTCTGAATGGTGTTTAGAGGATTATTTACCATTCTCTTTATGGAAATATTCTGAAAGTTCTGGGAGAGATGCTGGTAGATGATATCTATTCCGTATCGAATGATTTAAAATATACCATTATGGTTCAATTATATTGAGTTAGAGTGACTTTGCAGGACAAGGTAGATGTTTAACTTTATCCTCATGTTCATCAAATCATAATTAGATAAGTCCCGCTGCATGGATACGTGCATTAATATCCTGGAATATTCCATCTCCTACAGGAAACCAAGTTTGCATCATAAGATGGACCTGGTGTGTTAAAATTTTCTATTTTTATCCCCAATGATAATTCCTCTCAGGGTTATGATTAGCCTTCCAGATATCCATGATACGGGTGCCCATATCATGACAAATCCAACTCCATAATTGCAGATCGAAGGAGATATAATATGTTTGTGTAGGTATTTTCCAAACATGCCCTTGTCCTGTTGTAAGGAAACGTGTAAATGACGATTCGTCAGAACACATTACTTTCTTTCACTACTCAATTGACCAGGTTTTATGAGTATGACACCCCATAAGACGACGTTTGGCATTGACATGTATGGCAAGTGGCTCGGAAACTACTGCTCTGCCATAAATGCTCTGTTTAGGATGGTGTATTATAACTGTAATCATTGACACTGTGGAAAATGCTGATACTGGTTGAGCTCTGTAGTCACTTTGGATGCAATTGGTTCCATTTTATACATTACAATCCGTTTCAGTAGCCGTTGGTCTCTTTCACTGAGCTTCTCTTTTCGTCCTCTATTTTAAATGCCGTGCTTGTCTTGCCGCGCTGTGTGTATGCTTCCATGAATTTATGCACCGTACCTCTAGAAGTGCCTAAAAATTGAGTTGCTTAGGTCATACTCTGCTCAACTACTCTATAAAATTGTCTTCTTCGAATCTGAGAAGTATCGACATTTTGACGCTCTTTGGAAAAATAAGACCTGCAAGAATTCAATAAAATGTCCACATACTACCAAGAGATATAGTACGCTTTTCTATTTAAAAAAACTTGTAGCCATTATTATTTCAATGCTTACAAAATGAATACAAAAATAACATATTTATTCACAGGTGTTTCCTTTTTTTTGATAACCAGCAGTACATTGATTACAAGCAAAAATTTGTAAAAACCATTAAAACAAAAAGTCCTCCTTAAGATGCTTAAATGCAATTATATGTGATTTTAAATTATAACAATTTCCACAAACTTTAAGTAAAATATTTAAATTAATTGTGTATCATTAAATGGAATTTAACAAAAACAATTTTTTCATATCGTTTTTAATTATTAAAATTTAAATTATTCCTAACGTTTTTTTTTGTTTCTTTGCTAATAACTACTCTTATGTATTTACAAATTGTATAGTTTTATATGTAGTACGGTTTTATTTTCTATGAAATCAGTTTTATTTTGCGGTATCGTAAATAATTGTAAATATACGAAAGAACTAATTAATGCACTTTTGGAATCCTTTTACGTTGTATTTAAAAAGTCATTTTGTAATGCAATTATTTATTTTTTAAATATTTACTGCTTTTTCACTGTTCTATTTCAATTTGTATACTTTTTTGGCTTTTACTTTTCTTTCTATTTTTACTCAATGAAAAATAAAAAGAAAAATTTTATTACGAAAGACCAGAATTTTACACTAATAAAAGCAATTAATACAAAGAAAAATAAAAAGTGTAAGAAATAATAAATATTTACTTAGAAGCGAATTATGTTAATTAGAGAAACTTCGAATCATTTTACTTAAAAGTTCATCAATACAAACCTCATTGCACTTGTTAAGAATAAGAGATGGTTGGTTTACTTCTACGAAAAGTAACATAAGTAATTGCTTTTGAATTTTTTTAAGCGTTAAATAAAAGATTATAATCACGAAAACAGGAGTTTAAAAATAAGATTTAACATTTTTAATTTATACTATCTTTAAAACACAGACCTTTTTGGTTCAATATTTTTCATTCTGAGTTTTTAATCGTCATATTTTCTTAGTAAAAGTAATTGTATCAATTCAATAAAATGTATGGTAAAGTATTTCTTACCAAGGCTTAAAGTGGCCAAATGCTTTCAAAATATGTAAAGCTGTGTTTCAATAATAATATCTTTAAATAGAACAAAGAATATTGAAGTCCTTCCTAAATTATAAAAATAACGTTCATTACAAGCACAGGAGCCGAAGAAAATTTTCTCGTATCAAAGACAGCAACATTCAATTCTTACATTATTTATTGACACAAAAAGTGCATACTGTCACTCTAAAGATGGTTTATCAGCCATATTTTTAAAAGACATTTTTGAATATATTTTTAAGCTTGTTGTTTTTTTATATATATATATAATCATTTGCTTTCTTAAGTGAAGAAAACGTAATTACGTAGGTGTGCCCGGAAACTAAGTACCGTTTTGGAAAACTCGCATAAAAATCTTTTTCTAAGCAAATTTTCATTTTTCGTGGACAACGTTTATGATAATACAGTGGATAGTGACGCTAACTGTTGCAATTTAGGCCTGAGTTCGAATCCCAAAAAGGAATGGATGTTTACAAATTGCATTTTATCTCTGCGGTTGAAGTAGAACGAAACGGTACTTAGTTTCCGTCACTTCATATTAAATCAACGGTCTAAGTCTTTCCATAGCTATAATATGGAAACACTTCCTCCATTCCTTTACATGTCTCATTTTTATCAATTTACAATGGATCGGACAAAAGGCTTTTAATCCCCTCCGTAAACATGGGCGAACAAAAAAGACTTAAGATATCTGACTACTTAAGACAACTTTTTTTAAAAAAAAATGAAAATACGGAGATTTTTTCGTGGTTTTTAGATTTATTTAGTACATTTTAAGAAAAAAAACCTAAAATTAAGAAGAGAAAAACAAATTATTACTACTAAAAATGGGGAAAAATGTATGAAAATTGAAAAAAAAAATTACATGAATGGGCCCTGCTCTGTACAAATAGTAAATGAACCAATTCTCACTTTTTCAATTTTGGTGTATCACTTTGCCATTCCTTTTTGAAATGACCTTCAGGATACGAGATTTTTTCAGTTTTACAAAAACTAGAGCATTTTATCTTAGTTATTATATGAAATTGCTTAAAATAACAGTGATTATATATTTACATAAAGAACTGCACATTTTGTGATAGAACAGTGATTGATATATCTGATTAAAACACTTTTACTATTATACAGAACATACACAAAAAATGTCAGCAAATTATTTTAAAAAAACTTTTTCAGCAATCGCTGTCCACGTTTGAGCATTTCGAAAAAAATACATTTCCAATCAAACGCATTTTAAAGTTTGGCATTTTATATGAAGTTATGGAATTTGCTCTTACTAAAACACATGTAGTTTGTTTTCTAATGAACGAAAATAAAAAATATTTGTTATTTTTATAAAGCTAATAAGACGTCCTATACAATAAAATCATTAAAAATTGTCAATTTTTAAGAAATTCGTGATTTTAGGGAAGTGGATACTTTAAGTATATCAATGTTTTGTGCTGTTACTGACCTGAAAGGAAATGTACAAATACAAAAAATAGATAGCCATTTCACAGAATAACATGCTGTTCGGGTGGTTTCATATCTAAGTACATTAAGGGGAAGAATGTTACAGTGCAACAAAATGTAACGTGAGTTTAACGTGGGAAAATACCAAAGGAAATCACGAATCTGCAGTTGTGAGTCAAACAGCAGCATACACATGATCGATGATTGCATGTTAAAGCATTGATTATAATGTAAAGTAGATGAAATCCTCTTTAAATTCTTCTGTAAAAATATCAGTTAAGAATAATTTTTAAAGAAAATTATTCAAAAAATTTTAAGAATTTTTTAAAATATAAAGATTAGCCTGTAGTTTTATTTTTGTTACTTTTAAAAATACCTATGTAAGTATACTAATTCGTATCAACTTAAATAATACGAATAATTTTTAATAATATTACATAATGTCAATAATTGAGTTTCTACTATAATTCATCAATTTGATTGTTAGTTTCATTTTTTCACGTAATAGATAACGCTACAACTTTTTATTTAGTATGTTTCGGTTTATAAGGGTCTAAGAGGCTTTTTTTTAAAACAATCATGCTCGTTCATTTAGTAATTTTCAGTAACATTGCTTGAAAACTAATTTATCTTACGACAGTATAAATTATGTAAATCAGCAAAAATGAATATTGAAAATATAGAATTATTAGAAACTTATTTTCAAGTTAGTAATCAGTTTATTTTTAAGACAAGTAAAACATACCGAAAAATAGGTTATCTTTTACAAATCTGTTGTGTGAAAAGATTGAAGTCTTTCCATCCCATGTCGGATATGCTAATTTTGTTTGTATATTCCTTTCATGAATATCCTGGGGTTTTTCAGAATTCTCATCTTTCATCTCTGTTTAAACTTAATTACTAAATATTGCTTTCTAGAAATTTTATCAACTTGTTAAGATAAAAAAAATTATTATTAGGTATGTTTTAAAAAAAGACATCCCTTTATCAATCCCTGAAGAAAATATTCAGCATATTTTTGCACACAAATTTATATATGTAATTTCAAAGCATTCTCTCTTTTAGTTTTTAAATATATCTTTCTTAAATTAAGTTTACCCTTTGATCTTTTGGACTTATTTTGGAAGGATTTATTTCTTATCTCAATAGTATTCCAAGATGTATAAATAATGAGATACGAAACCGAAATGAAATTCTTATACTGAAGAAGTTCGACATAAATTGGTTTCGTTATACGAATAGTAAGTCAAGCTAAGTATAAGAAACACTGGAATAGAATAGATATCTAACTTTCTTTTCTTCTGTTATAAATTTTTTTGTAACACGTCTTCATTTTCTTTAAGATATATTAAGCAAATAAATTTTATTTTGGACTACCTAATACTCAATCTTATAGTAAAAATAGGTATATCGTGAATTTATACAAAATGAATTGAAATATATATATATAAAAATCTCATGTTTTTTTATTTGTGCATGCGAACATGTTGTTCGCTTTGCTCACAAAGTTGTATCGGAATCTTAAATACACTGTGCGTACAATCATATTTCCAACAGTGATATTCTGAACAGTGTAAAGAATTTTGCACTTGTATGTACGTATATATATGCAAAACATGCTACCCTTTCTTTAAAAAAAACGGACAGCTCTGGTTTGAACATGTGATAGTTATATTTATCAGTAGTTAATTAGGACTAACGTTTGAATACTAATATCTTCAATATGTAGAGGTATTTTCTATATAAGCCATTAATGGCCTCCGGACTGAAGTGATCATTTTGGTCAAGTGGTATGTTATGTGCTTACGGAACCAAAGGTCGCAAGTTCTATCCACATTGGTGACCTTGACA
Source organism: Trichonephila inaurata madagascariensis (assembly GCA_019973955.1). Taxonomy (NCBI): domain Eukaryota; kingdom Metazoa; phylum Arthropoda; class Arachnida; order Araneae; family Nephilidae; genus Trichonephila; species Trichonephila inaurata. The sequence goes on along the minus strand of BMAV01023170.1, from coordinate 30,715 downwards.
TTGAACTAAGGAAAACGCAACCTTCGTGCAGCTGCCGTGGCACCATCTACGCACCGCAAGAGCAACCAAAAAACGTCAGACCGAATTTACGCAATAAACAAAGGCCATTAGAACCACTTGACGCAGCAAACAAAAGCCGTCAGACCCACTTGACACAAAAAGCAACAATTCACACACTCGCCATAACAACTATAGCATTCACTCTCCTATCCACCAGCTCAATGTTGGGGGAGTTTGTAGTGGTATGATTTATATAATCTAGAAACAAGCCTCCAAACTGAAGTGATCCTTTCGGTCCAGGGATATGTTACGTGCTTATGGAACCAAAGGTCTTGTTCCACAAATATAATTCATTGTACCAGTAACTGTTTCGTAATTGTTATAAGAGATTGTTTCTTGTGAAACACATGAATTGGTGTCTCAGCAATTACAAATACCTTATTTTTAAAGGAAAATTTCTGGTTTCGAGACAAACCAACGGATTACAACTCCCACTGTGCAGGCAACTGTCCACATGTGGTACAAATCTTTCTATACCTTCTGTGGTGAAGAACAAACTGTGATGATGCAAGCACTCTTCCACAATACATCTCTTGGTCGTAGGTAAATCACTGAAGATTCAAAGCATTTTAAATGTCCAAACACGTTGTAATCAAGGCGGGGGACTGGAAGATCCAGCATTTCCTAATTCTTCACCTTCTAGTAGAAATAATGTGTCCCCTGTTACATTGACAGCGTGGGTTTTTGTTAATATGATACAAAATCCCCCCATGGGATAATTTTCCAAGCCAATTGCTTTTAAATCCCCTTCAATGATTTTATAAAGTTTCAGAATAGTATTGATCATTGAATTAGGTACCTGAGAGGCACCTTCTAATATTAATAATACCTGGATATTAACATATTATTTTTAGTCCCAACATATGATTGGATCTTCTTTGGCCTTAGAGTAATGAAAATTGATTCCATTCCTGACATTCTTTTTACTGCAGTTAAAACTGTTTACACTCTGTCTACACTGTGCTAAAATGCTCTATATTCTTTTTTCAATCTGGTTTGTGATCAGATGTTATACCTACATTCAAATACAACAATTCTTCTACAAATTACGGAAGTGTTGATATACCCATGGTCTACAAATTTTCCAACTTCATGGGTTTTTATTCATAATAGCAGATGACTGTGTATGCATTTTTATACACCGAGATTCTTCTCCATCACAAGTTTACACGAGACATATTTCGGTATGGACTACTGACTGTTGTCCAAGACGAGAAGGGCTGCGATAGCCCGGTAGTCAAGGTATCGGTTCATGGCAGGCATGTCATGAGTTCGAGCCCAGTACCGTTAACCCTTTATCGACCGCATTATGATTTACTGTAGTTTTTTTCATGCAATATTTTTTTTGGATCACTAAATTGAAAATTAAGGGATATACATAAACAAAATACTCAACTTAGGGAAATTTAATCCATTACAGCTAATTAGTTAATTAAAGATATTCAACTGTAAAATTAATTATATACAATGTTCACTTAAATCAAATAATCAAATCGTTTTCTAAGGTCTTCATTAACATACAAAAAAAAAATAAGACATTTCAATTAACTATTTTTTCGGGACAAAAATGATACTCTTCGCAATCCGCTGAAAACGCCGTTAGCTGAAAACGCACTTTTTTGCATAAAACTATTTGTTCCCCGCTAAAATACTCATCATAGAACCCGGTGCCATATATCTTGAAAGAGTGGATTTCAAAGAAAATTCCCGCTAAGTTTCGTCAGAATATTCGTAAAATGGTTATTCTATGTAATTTTAAAAGGAGTGGTAATTTTGACGGTGGTAGATGGGTTGAAGACCCGCCGTGCAGGGCATTGATGCACATTAAAGCTGTCGAAAGCTGAAACGTCCTCCCGTTGGTGTGGTGTGGTTTGGTAGTTAGGAGAAGGGGGGCCAGCTCAGGTGTCGTCCACGTCACTTGGCCATGGTTCAAAATTACGTGGTCCGTCGCCAAAAGCCCTCGTGTAGCTGAACAGTGCACGTTTTATTCAACTCACCACAGACGAGGGAGGTCCACTATACTTGGTCGATCACCCCAAAACATAGGACACCTTATGCACAAGTGCTTCCCAAAGCTTGTTTTCTTTGTTTTTATGTTTACTTGTATTGCATTGTACATTCGGGAAAAAATTTAATAACTTCACACTATGATTTGTTGGATGTATCCACCCTAAACCTCTGCTGTTACAAATGGTTTTTATACGCAGTAAAGCTCATTGAACAAATTCAGACTTTTTGAGCTATTTCATTCTCATTCCTTGTTCAAGTATGCTGTTACTTCGCAATCAAAAAAATATTCCGTTACGGATTTAGCCTAAGTTACACTTAAGTGACATTTACATTTAAATTTTATATATTCGACGAGAAGTAGCAAAGAGTTGATGAACAATAATAAAAATGTTGACTTATATCGATTTATTACTCTATCAGTTTTATATTTTAGAAACGAAGTGTTGGAAATCTTTTATGAACATCTAAGTTTTTTTATATCAATATGAATTTGCTTAAGTAGGTTGTTGAATGCTCTTTTTTTTTTATTGATCATACTATACCTAGAGACGTGATAGCTAATGGAGTAACACGTAGCAAAGTTTTCAATTTGAAAATAGTTTTAACACATCTTTTTTTTAAAAAATATGTTTTGTTCTCTTATGGAAAACTTCTTTCCTCCGTAGTCAAAATTAAGTTAATTTTGGGTAAGTAACTAAGAAAACTACATTTTATTGAGATCTGAAATTTGTTTTGAAAAAAACTAACTATATCTTCCGAATAATCTAATGTATTTTACACACTAATATTTTATCCAATTCATTATAATTCGAATCATTTCCATCGATTCAGGTATAATTTTGAATGTGATATTTTTTTCTTTAAATTTTTACTATCGCAACATTTATCTTTCGGATTTCCCAGTTTGAGTCTAGTTTCCAACATAATTTTAATTCACTGAACTGCATATGTTTTTTTATTATGATCTCAAATGGGCTGCGGATTGGTGTTATACCATTGTAGACCTACGTACATTCCTCTGAAGATGCTATATTTTTTTAGTGCTGCACCATAGAGGCGGATACCAATCACCGCAAGTAATTTTGAAGTCCAGTTTCCTCTCTAGAGGGAGGCACCTGAGCTCTGACGATGCAACTAGGATTTAATTTGGCCGAGAGAACCCAGGCCAAACTGAAACTCTAGGGATCTTTTATATGCCCTATAATCATACGACATGGCCGCTGTCGAATTTCTGCACCATGGAAAACAACCAACTTGGGCTGGGGTCGAACCCGCAACCTTAGATGCAGAAGGCCAGCGACAAACCAACCACTCCACCCAGCACGCCTGAACTGCATATGTTGCAAGTATAATATTAGAAGTATATAAAAAATTAGATTAAACGACAAAGAGGGTTTAGATAAAGAATCGGATTTTTTATGAATGTTGCTCTAGATGACAGATCGATCCTAAATCATCATATATCCTTGAGACCAAGTATCCGTGTCACACCCAAAAATTTTATCACGTCATTTGCCCGATTCACAATGCACTGAGATCCGATATAACATTTAGTTGTTGCTTGGTAAGGAATATAATTTGCGAAGGAATACTATCTCTTACTGGAGATATTTTTGGGGTATGCATGTGATAATCGAAAAGACAATAATACAAGTCCAATTATGTATAATTTTTTCTGATAAACTGATAATAGCAATGTGCCGGCTAGGATAGGGGTGGGGGTTAGAATTAAGAACACTTCCCTACTAATTCATACACCTTCCGTCTAACTCATTCTTTCAGACCTATCCGAATTTATTTTATTTATTTTATTTTATTTTATTTTATAAATTGTTATTACATTATTATATATTACATATTATTTTTTTATTTAGTTATTCCATTTAGGGTTGACCGGGGCTCAAAATTTCAAGGTCCAATGCCAATAGCCCTCGCTTAGACTCTGAGTGAGATGTTAATAAATAACCTTCAATTAATATACCTTTATGTTTTTGACTACCATAAAGTACCTCCAGGATGTTGTTGCAAGTGAAACTATTATAGGATTTGTAGTCACAGCAATTGAACATCAATTGAATTTACTATTCAGTTTATTTATTTACTACTATTCAGTGCATTTATTATTACTGAACATAAAGTTTCGTTATTTCTATCAATATTAAAATACCTCACCAATAAGTTAAAACTGTAATCCCCCTTCATCTATTGACTAACAACATGAGTGTGTGTGTACGTATAAGTGGTATAAGCAAATATAAGAGGGAAGGTTAGCAACTTGGAAATCTTTGTTCCTAAGACGAAGAAAATTTGCCATTATTTAACTACGGCCATTTAACTATGACTTATACTGCTTAACTATACAACCTTGATGTACATTTATTTATAGTTAAGGGGACACAGTACGATTCAATTGACCAAAATTGGTCAAAAAATCAAATTTAATTTTTTTAGCCTAAATTATTCTATATATACTTTTCTATAACCTCAAAAAATTTGAAAGCTCTAAACTCTTAAAAGCGCAGAATTATGATAGCTTTCACGTTCGTTTTTATTCACATCTCTATGGCAAATCAAAACTTTAAACTTAGTTATCTCAGAAAGATAAAATAACTAGTTTGTCTTCATTTAAAATGCTAAGGCTTTTTTTCTATTGTGCCTAATGTCTTGAATTTTTTTTAACTATTGATAATAGTACATGTAACAAAAGTTAGTATGCATTTTTGAATCAAAGCAATATTTATTTTTTTAAAATAATTGAACTCAGAATTTATACATTTTTTAAGGAATTTTCAATAAACATTCATAAAAAGAAGTATTGTATGGATGCCAATCATGTTAACGCAAAACCCATACCAACTTTTATTATAAATAGTTTGACGTACTTGTAAATCAAATTTCATGCAAGTAAGTAAATTTTTGTAGGAGGAGTAGCATTTTAAAATCACTTCACAAATTTTAAGTTTTTTCCTTAAAAAATTACATTGTTAGTGTTTTATGAAATTTTGAGCACAAAATCTGTTTAACATAGTATACATACATAGGAGGCAACCAAAAAATTTTAAAAAGCCTTAAATTAAAATTTTTGCTTAAATCGTACCATGTCCCCTTAAACTTTAAATTAGGTCTATGACAATTTAGTATGTAAATACTGTTTTACACGGAGTATTAAATTAAACACATTAAGATGCGAAACTAACATCACGTTTTCATCAAGAGTACACTATTTTAATTTAAATCTTAGTTTAAAAAAATTTTTGAAAAATGTTAAAAAATATCCTTACTGTATTTCTTTTTATTTGTTTAAATAATCATAATAAACTCGCTTAAGTTTCGACTGATCACAGATGAATATTCCCAAAACACAATATATCATTCTGCAAAAACTAAACCACAGATGCTTAGGGTTTAAAAATAAATAATTGATGTAACACGAGTTCATTCACTTATTAAAAAAAAGTATCTAACTTTTCAAAGCATTAGTCTTCCCATTTCGTAATGCTACTTTCTCCTTGCAACTAATTATTTAAAAGTATGTTCGATGGACTGCAATTGGAAAAGAAACAAAATAGCCTGTACCAAACAAGTAAAAGGAATGGATACTACTTGCAATTTCTTTAACGTATTATCGATCTTGAAAATAATTAGTCTTGCAAATGAACAACTCGAGTAAAAAAAGCTCAAGTTTTAAAACAAGTGCTTGTCAAAGAGTTGATAATGCTAATTAGAGAGAATCACTAAATGTCTTAAGCTAATGTTTCTTTTGTTGAGTAACTCTTTTAGATAACTTCTTTTGAAATAATCTTTTTTAAGATACCACTCCTTTGCTTTTAATCAGTATTTGTGAATACTTCATATGTGGTATCCATTTCTAATGGTGTATCATTAATTTTTAAAAGCGAAATCTCTCCATTAAAAAAAACTTTGATTGTTAAAATTTATTTTATAACTGTTTAACTAATCACATAAAAAAACTGGGGTTATTTTGTACTTTCAGCTTTGAAAGTATCTCGATTTATGTATTATACTTAAAAAAAATGAATTAATATCTATACATGAATTGATATTCATAAATTACTGTTCTTACAGAAAAAGAAAACCCAAAGTAGAATTATTTATTCTAAAATAAAGTTTCTGCGTTATTTCATGCACATATTGCATTCATTTAAGTTACACTTAGTATATTACTACTTTTCATGGTTGATTTATTTATTTGATATAATGTAGTATTGTAAAGAATAAGAAGAGCATGTTGAATTTCTTTAAGACAAAAAAATATATATATGAACTAACCATATTACTTTCGCTTGTAATTCTATAACCGAATTTTCATGTGAGCAATCATTTTTATTTCATTAGAAATATACTGTAGTTATTTTACATAGTACTTTTTTTGTTAGTTCCGCCGTATTGCAGCATAAATTAGTACACTATATTTGCACATTTTAACGTGTCACATAACAAAGACAAAAACCTCTCTTTTTTACTCAAAATAAATAAAATTAATATTCTTTAACTAAACATTAGCAGCATTCGTCTTATTTTTTTAAGCCTCAAGCTATACTTTCATCTAAACATTAACATTTGGTTTAATATACTTTTAAAATGAGGTGGTAAAGGAGGATCCACAAAAAAGATTTAAATGTGATTCATCTAATGAACTAGAGAGAACTTGATTTTATGCTAATTTTAGTGCTATTTAAATCTTGGAAATGGTTGTGTAAGTGTAAGCCCCTAGTCCTTACGCTATCATTTGAGCGATCCTATCGGAAACGTGGAAGTGAGAAAAAAGTTTGGTAGGGGACTATAGTAAAACCTGGGAGAGATCCGACAAGTCTAATCTATCATCGGACTAAATGAAAATAAATGTTTAATTGACTGTCTTATAATTTCAAGGTAGGAAATTAATTTAGATTGCTCTCACAATTTAAAATCTTTAATTGATCATAAATGAATTAGTCTAAAATAAAAATAATTTTTATAACGATTTCTGATTATTCGGCTTCCCAAACTACACCTGCAAACTTCGGGTTACGACATTATTATTAAATCAGTTTTAAATAATAAAAAAAATGTTGTTTCTTAAAACAAATACTCGTATATCTTGTTTTATTGTACCATAAAAAAAATTTGTAATTATGTCTTTATAATTACGCAGTAAAAGCTTTTTTCTTTATTGTATGTTTATTTTCTGTCTCTTCATGCATATTAGTATAACAATACACTTTGAGGAAATATACCATTCTTTATACTGTTTAACAAATCGAAACATTCGTATAAAGCCAGTAGCATAATTGGATTAAAAAGCAATGTGTGCCTCTACTAAAAATATTCAAATTTTGAACTTAACTTGTGAATGTCATGTAAATGAATTTAAAATCCAATATGTTCTTGCATTGAATTTCAATTTACAGATGCGCTTCTTTAGATTTGTGAGGATAAAAACTACACACACAGAGCGAGAAAACGTGGTTGAATGATGCAGCACTTTCTCAAAGCAAAATAGAATAAAAGTTTTCTCGTGGGATCAAGAGCCAAAAGAGAGTGATAGGAAATGTAATTCTATCACTTTCCGGTGGACCAGAAGTTGAATTGATTTTCGTTGCGTAAGAGCTACTTTATTGGCTCTATCGAATGCCTTGGGATCACTCTTGATAGAAATATCAAAGAAATGCTGTAGGAAAAGACAAAAGTCTTTTAGATCGATCAATTAAAACCTTTGGTAAGAAAAATCCAAAACATTTCGTAGAATCAATGGATGTTCATCAAAAAAAAATAAAGTAAAAAAAAATAAGTCACTTCCTACTTAGATCAACAAAGAAAAATTTTATTTCAGTTACTTTTTATCAAATAATTACAAATAAAATAAATATATGTATATACATATAACAGAATCACAATATTAATTGGCAATTAATTTTTATTAATTATCCTTAAAGTCTAGTATTGTGTCATCCAAAACAATCGTGTATATAAAATTACAGTTTATCTGAATGGTTTAAGACGTGAAAAAAATCTTTTAAAGTTTAGACTCAAGTCCCTAAAAATGAAAACAACGTGACTCTATCTGTAATTTTTTAAATAATTAGTATCAGTAATTAATTTTCATTAATTATAAGTAAATTATCGTAATGTCACCCAAAACAATCGTGTATATAAAATTTTAGTTCAAATGAGCGCTTTAAAATGTGAGAAAAATGCCTTTTAAATTTTTGACACAAGTTGCCAAAAGATGCCAACGTGGCTGTATCTATAATTTTTTGACTAATTGGATTCAATCAATTAATTTTTATTAATTATAGTTAAAACTACCATATTGTCCTCCAAATTAATCGTGTATATAAAATTTCAGTTATGTTTGGGTAAAAAAATAGTGGATTTATATATAATACTAACTAAACTTTCTGTATTCTGAATACCTTAAATTTGATTATGATAAATAATTATCCTCATAGAGCAGATTTCCTTAACGTTATATAAGTTGTAAAAAAGGATTACATAAATTAAGCAAATAAATTTGTATTTAAAGGGATGGCATTTGTTTTCGGTTGTTGTTTCTTTAAGTTTTAGCACATTGGTAAGAACAATACATATGTTAATTTTATATAAAGATAATTTAAAACCACGAATAATGCAGTTCAGTAGCATGAAAATTATATAAACTTAAGGACAATGAAAAAAATTTCAAATAATCTATAGAATACAAGTTTAAATATAAGTTTACAAAATTATATAATAAAATGTGAGATATAACACATTGAATCAATGGATTGAAATGCCAGAGGATGTGATTGACAATCAGATAATCACGTTGTCCTCTCTCTCAGTTAACTACAATCTTCTTGATGCTCTATATGGTCTATTTCATTTTTCTACTAACATCATTGAATGGTATCATCACTCTGATTCAAATGTCGAGCAATCCTGTGATTTTACCATTTTTCTTATTTTAACCGTTGCGTGTTCTCTCTTAAATAAGGGCATTAATCCATACTGTTTACGAATCCATTTGCGAGACATTAGTAGAGTTCAACGTTGGACGACGGAACTACATTCGCATGAAAGTTATGCCTTAGCATTGAAACGTTCCCTTCTTTATGCCTGGATGTTCCGTTGTAGCTCCCTGGAGCTTCAGCTATTCTATCACCTTCCAAAAATTAATAATTTGTATACTTTATCAAAAAGTATGAACGCACAATTTTGTTTTACTCAAATAAAACATTACTGATGTGTCCAGGTTCATGTCGTGATACCCTCCCACCTCGGGAAGCCATCTCTTCATCTACTGGACCTAGATTTGTAGGAGGTAAGAATTGACCCAAGCTAGCCATAATAAATCCAATTTATAATTATTAAACATAATAATCAAAGACAATCTTACTATAGGGGGGGAATCAAGAGTGATATATCGCAGTTCTAAATCTTATTTGAGTAAGCGCCTGAAATTATAACCGCTTAACTTTAAGTAAAGTTATTCTGTGTATCCTAACTTCCTTAATTTATTTGAATAGCTAAAGCCCGATCTATAATTACGTGTCTAAATTCAGATACTTACCATAACCACACTGCATTCAGTAACTCAGCTTCTTTTCCTCCTTCTTCTTCTCGATTACTAAACCTCCACTATATATATACTTACATACAATCTGCATATAAAGTTTCTTCTTGAGAGGGTTGGCTAAGAAATAACTCAATTGAGGGCCTCGAAAATTCCCCAAGAGGGTTAGTAGAAAAACTCTGTAAAGCCCTGTCACAATGTTATGGAGCTTACACTGGTATATGTCGACAAGCATAAATTATCTTTGAGTGGTTAAATTTAGATTATAGTAGCCGATATATATACAATTATTTCACTAGAGTCAAATATGGTACGTTCACATCTTTATCTGGTTAATAATAAAGAAATGACTGAAAAAAATAGATTATACTTTTTCAATGAAACTTTTTATTGACGACAACAAAATGAGCGAAGAACGAGAGTACATGTCAGAATACAAGCACAAACACACATACGACAAAGTAACAACTGACTACACTATAATAATTTTGGACGGCATCCAATCCCTTTTTCAGTTCAACGAAATTTATGCCGGAAGAAGAAAGTTTCTACTACTTATCATGTTATATAATCGGTTGAAAGTTAGTGTGGTGTCGTTCAGCTATATCACTCTATGAAAAGTTCACGTACGTTGCTGTTAAAGTAGATGAAGCTGCAGTTATTCGAACAAAAAGGTTTATTTTTTTTAATTATACCCTGAAAAGTTCTTATCGATGCCCTGAAGAGTTTATGATAATAAGACCAGAATATTTAAAAGAAGCTATTAGTGGAATTAAGTGTGTGTGTATGCGTGTGTGTGTGCGTGTGTGTGCGTGGTGTGTGTGTGTGTTTAACTGGCTATTAATGCCAATAACAGATTTCTTAAGTGCAAAAAAAGTTAAATAAGATTTAAAGTAAATTAGATGCACACTATGTTCCCTATTATGAACCAAGTGATTTGAAAATAATGTAAAACGGTAAATACATAATTTCTGTATAAATAATTCCTTGGTTGTAATTTTCATGTAATGCTATTTTAAGAGAGGGGAAAAGATGATAAATTTATGATTTTTGATTAGTTTGCTAAACTGGTGAATTCAAATTCAATAGCATATCCTTTGCTTGATTGATTTTTATATGATACGAATAACAGCTATTTATGTATTAATTTGTATGATGAATATGTTGAAGTGTGAAAACGTGAGAAAACATGTTATTCATTTATTACAGCTAATTTAATGTCTTAATTATATAAATTATCCTGACTTATACATTAGTTAATGAAAGGTATATCCTAATAATTTGGTATTAAAAATATACTTAAATATTTTTTGATTTATTTATGTTTATAAAAGCGCAGTTTACTCTTGAGATATATGAAGTAAATAATTACGGGTTTTTTTTTTAATTAAAATTCTCCTGGGTTATGAAATTTAAGTATTATTTCATTTTGAAAAACTAGCATTATTAAACTGAGTTGCTAATTTTTAAATGAAATGAATAACACATATAAGTAAAAGACTATCTAATTTAGTTAACTTTGCTTTATTATTATTTTTCGTAATACAGAATTAAAGACAGAACGGCTATTTGATTAGAACTTTTGTTAAACGAATATAAATACATAACATTTTGTAATTATTCAATAAAAAATATATTCACATTTTTCTTCTAAGAGGTAATGAACTATTCTTAGTTCTTAATATTGTCCAGCTAAGTATGGAAAATTAGTTTTTCAGCAGTCAGTAGAGATCTTTTGTTCTAACACTAATTATGCATAAAACTAATAATAGATTGTAGTAATCCTTTAATCCTCAACGAATAAACACTTCTGTCGCAATAAAAGCAGCAAGAAATTTTCCGAAGAAATGAAAAAGATGCTGTGAAAATAGGACTCTGCGTTTACCTATAAGCTATCTCGTCATGAAGTAAAAACGGTATAAAAACCTAAAAAGAAAAACTTTTGAAAGTTCTTGCTAGTCATAACAAAGCCACAAAAGGACAATTGTTTTAATCACTATAAAAGTGTGTAATTTGACTGTTTTTCAAAAACTCAACTTTTATAATTTAATTTTCCTAGTTTAAAACAAAAGGGATTCTCATATTTTTTCTGAATTTTTGCACATCGTGTTAGTGTGGATCGATGATTAAAACAGCAGTAGATTAGTACAGTACTGTGCAAATTAATTGGGACAAACACAAAAAATTTCACACATGTTGTTTAATTAGTAAGGGTTAACTTATATTCACGGTATAGCAATCTAATACAAAATATGTCCTCTTCTAGATCCCATACACGGTTTGACATGGATTATACTAAATTAGAACATAAATCTTTGATCTAGTCATCACACAACCAAACTTTTATAGCCTTCTCAATCATTGTTTTCTTTGTTGAGCAGTCCATTTTACTCACACGTCTCTTTACAATGTTTCACAAATTTTAGATGGGATTTACATGAGTAGAATTAAAAGGTCAATCAAAAACCGTTATTTTCTGTTTTTGAAAAAAATTCGTTGTTAGCTTAGAAGTATGGCATGGAGCAAAATCTTGTTGAAAGATACCAACACAACCAACGAACGTTTGATCATAGGCACAATTTTACTTTCTATTATATAAATAATTTGCTTAGAGTTCATCATCCCTTCAAATGGTATTAAGCCCCCAGACCCTCTAGAAGTAAAATAATCTCAAAACCTGTTTCGAGGGTGCTGAACTGTTTGAATGAGATGTTGTTCCCTGATGGGTTCTCCTCCATGTCGCCTGACAAATCTTGGTCGAAATGCTTGTACAAAAAATGCGTTTTGTCGCTGAATACAACCTTCTTCCAATCTTGCGCAGTCCAGGACTTATTTCCTGGCCCAATCCTACCTTTTTCTTCATTGCAGGTGTTAATAACTGTTTTTCGATTGGTTTTCTTGCTAATTTCCCAGCTTAAATAAGCCTTCGTCGAACTGTCGATAAATCCATGCTCACACCAGTAGGTAATATTTCTCTATGAATATCTCTACTTGTTTTTTAAGGATGCATTGTGCTATTTCTACAAGAAGTTTGTCTGTTCGAGGTGTGGTCTTACGTTTGCGTCCACATTTACTCTTTCGTTTTGGAGACAATACCTCAAAACTCTTTTTCTGATTAATAATCCTAGAAATACTGAATTTTCCAACTGCCGCAACAATATCCCTCATAGTCATAGAAGTATGCTGAATAAGGGTAACAATTCTAGTCCTTTTCCTGGGAGTGATATCCATTTTTTAAATACACGTTAGAAGGAGACAATTCATACAAGCAACTACTTCTTTCAGTAGCTGAAGTGCAACTGTGAAGGGAAAAATTTTCGACATGTCATGATCACGTGGTCAAACCAGTTTAGACTAATCAAAAGCAGTCACGCTTTGTAAGAAAATACAGTTGAAACCTATTTTAGGCAGAAAATCCCCGAGAAAGAAACAATTTTCTTAAAAAAATATGTTTGACCCAATTAATTTGCACAGTACTGTATAAGATATGTTAGGAACAGTTAGGAACTGTGATTTTAATTTTCAGTATTTCATATACTGTAGCGGTACCATCTAATAAGCCAGTAACAGCCACCGAGGAATCACTTTTGTCTAGTGATCATGTTACTGGGCATCGAAATCATAGATCGCGGGTTCTGTCTTCTAGATATGAGCCACTTCAATGGTAACCTCGGCATCTGACAACCTTCTGATCTGAAGTGGCGCCATCTACTTGTAAAAAGAGCAACCAAAAGTTATCAATTCCTTTTGACGCAGCAACCAAAGTCGTCAAACTCACTTGACGCAACTCCTCCAATTAACAGCAACAACTGACACAATACACAAGCTCGCCAAAATAAATATATCGTTCATTCACCTATTCGCCAACTCACAGGTGGAGGAGTATTGTAGTGGTATCATCTACATAAGCCTGTAACAACCTCCGGACAGTGGTGATCACTTTTGTCTAGTGGTCATGTTACTGGGCTTCGAAATCATAGGTCGTGGGTTCACCCCCCTCCACACACACGGGTATGCTTCTCTTCAATATCATTTAAAGAAAAACAAATTTCTCATCTGAATTTCACAGTTCATAGTCTCTGCTATTTTTAAAGACTGGTAGAAGAGAATCATTAGTGTTTGGGAATCTTCTTGATTCCATATATGATTGGCTTGGAATTCGGAAATCGGATTTTGAAAAGAAAAAATTTCATTGCACGAGCACGTTGTGATATATAAGGAGTGCTGCCTTTCTGAGAGACAAATGATTCACACACATTCTCAACTAAGACTTAGTGTTCAATACATGTTTCCAAAATTCAAATTCTTCAATTTTCATAGAAAGTAAATCAAAGAATTTAGAAATAATCACTTTTTTTTTTAAAGTTGCTTCTTTTTGAAGAACACAATGTATATCAGAATAAAATTTTTAGTAGTGCAATATGTGACATTTGATAGGTTTCACTATTTTCGTTTTATTGATTGTGATTTTTTGTTATTTTTTAAGAATTTCCTGGATCAGTTTAAAACTGCTTTATGTCAATATGTTTACTTATAAAATGGTCTTCATGGTAAACATAATTTAAAAATTACATTTTGCTTAAAGGATACACTTATAAAAATTTATAGTAGTCTTGAATTTTCAGAAGTATATATAAGAGAAGTTTTGTGTTCTGCACGATTTATATAAAAGTTTTGAATTTGGAGGTAAAATTTTTAAAGGTTTTTAGCTTTAAGAGCAATTCATAAAAATTTAATATTTGTAATACAATTTTAGTAAATGAATTAAATTCTGGGTTTCTAAAGAGAACCGTTATATTTCATTAATCGATAGAATTCCTCGATTTCCGTGCTTCTTTTTTAGTGTTTCACGTATTATAATGTACATCCAGAACAATTTTAAAATTTTAAAGTGTCTTGAGAATAATTCAGCAGCTTTCAAATTTTTTTCCCAGTCTGGGAAAAAACTTGAGTATTTCAAAATTACCAAATGAGAGAAACAAACTACAGATTATAATGAATAGAATAAAACTTCAATTTATTCTTACGAAGCCTAATTAACTTAATGTTTTATAAACATTTCATTTTTCTTTGAAACTTAATTGTTCTTTTCTTAGTAATCAATTTTCAGAACACTTAAATTACCATCTTAGAGGTATAAAATTTCTGACACAAAATAAAAATTTAATTGCTAAAGTGAGATCAGCACTTTAATTGTGAACGTTTCGTCTAAAGTAGACCCTATTTTAACACGTCGCATTAATTAAAACCACCTCAAGTACAAGAGAAATTATCCAATTAAACTGATTCTCGGAGCAGTTTTCTAGCATACTTAGCAACACATTACCGAGTGGAACTTCAACTACTCACGAAATTGGCTGACATAAATTTCCCTCCTTATTCAGTAACTTACAGGGTAAGGTTTAGAAGTATAGTTTCATATATATTCATTTTGTCAAATTCTCTAGAATTCTTAAGTTTTCTAGAAAGGGCTTCCTGAAAACAAAATTTTTGTTATACATACAAGAGTTTCATCATTAAAATATATTAAGCGAGTGAAGTTCATTTAGACTAACTCATTTGAGAATTAATGCTTTTCAGTTCATTGTAGTACTTTGAATTTTTTTTTCTTGTTGACAGCGATAATTTACAAAGATTAATATTTTTTGTAAATGTAATTATAAATTCATTATCTTTAAGGTACATATCTCACAGGATGTGATACCTAAGTGTAAACGAATAATTAGCCAATGTCTGTGTGATTTCAAATTTTTCTTTCTTGTACATATTCCAGTATTGTCTATTCAAGTATATTAACAAATAAAATAAACTACATTTAGTTTTATGTATATTCAGTTACAGTGAAAAGTAGATACACAGTAGCTAAGTAACAATAATTGAAAATAAAATCAATGCTATTACTTAACTATCATAGATTTTTAGAATGTAAATTTTAGTATAGTTATCTTTGCAATAAGGAGATAATTCTCTCATGTTTTATAAAACAAAATTAATCAAGATTTTCTTATTTTGCCAAGTATAAAATCCAATGATTCGAAAAAAGAATAGACACAACATTTGAAAAGAATATAAAAACGACGAATCCAATTGGTCATTAACTTTAAAAATATTACTACTTAATAAGGCTTATTTTATGTTTTATTCTTCCAGAAACTTACTATGGGGACAGCGTAAAAATAAGTCGATTATAAACAAGAAGAATTCGATGTGTTAAATAAACAAATTATATATATTCGAGAAATTACTAATAGAATCAACTTATAGTCATATATTTAGGAACTACATCAAATTCCTAGCATTGTACAACTTTCAGAAGAGTTCTGAAAGTCCAAAAACCGATTTCACAAGTTTAATAAATATCTAATTCTAAAATGATATCACGTCAAATTCTGAATGAAACTTGTGTTAGTGTTGGTCTGCCAAAAGTTTCTTTTTAAAGTAACCCAAACTAATTCTTAGAAAAAGAAGAAGAAAAAACATTTTTAAAATGTTACTAAAAGGAAGCAAATTTATCATTTGCCGAAAATCATTTTCAAGAGGGAACTCGCACAATATTTAGTAATGAGATTAGTTCAGTTTAGGTTTGGCTACTATTTTCGTGATAATCGAAAACAAGAACTAGTCTTGTAAAACCGGCGGCCGCAAGGAAATGAAAATGGCATGATTGGGCTTGCATTGGATAAATTTGTAAAAATAAAGTCAATTTTATCATTGGTTAAATAAATAGAATCATTGGTTAAATAAATAGATTTGCTCACAATGATACGCATCGCGACAATATTTTTAACGCTGAGCCACGGAGAGCAATGATGAATTTTATATTTCTTCAAAATAAAGCACAACCAAAAAGACATTAAGATCTGATCTGCAGCAAGAAACATTATCGATTGATTATCGTTATTTCTTGATCTGACTTCTGTTGAAAAATATTTGGAATGAGTTTGCTAGACAACCCTATAAATAAGGTCAAAAATGTTCAAATGTAAATGAAATTAGAAGGGTCATCATCCATCGTTGGAAATATATGCCACAAAGTTCAACTCAAAATTTGTACAAGATTTTATCAAAGAGAAGTCCTGAAGTCTGAGGATAGCTATATTAAGTACAAATTTTATTTTGAAGTAATATGCAAATTATGGATTATTTTACATTGCATGTATGAGTTGCATTATATTTGCATAGATTTAAATATCTATCACATTTTTTTTTGTTCTTAGTTTCTATTGATATTTAAATGAATTTCATGTATTAGCGCGCGATTCATTTTTGTAAAGTATATTACTTTTTATGTTATAAAAATTTAGGTAATTTTTGTTGATAAGCAATATTATAAGTTGGAAATTTTTGTATGCCTCATTAGTTCGCTGATTGTGATAAAAAATATGCTTTATGAAAAAAAGGACATCTTAATCGATACTAATATTATAGATGATGCTATTTTTTAATCGAGTACATCGAGTTATATACGGAAGTTAGTCTTGCTTTATTCTTGGCCTACTTTCTTCATTCTGGGATTGGTGTTAGAGATAAAAACTGAAGCGTGTGTGTGTACATAAAAAATATTGAGGAGGGTCGAAAAAGCTTTTCATCGAAATAATTCAATTTAATTTGGAAATTTAATTTTAATTTTGGAAAAAATATTTAAGCTAACATTATATTTAAAAATTTAATTTAATGTTAGCTAAAATAGTTTTCTTTTAGCCAAAATTTCCATTAATTCAACTTCTAGGAATAAATATTTACAACTATAAAGCACAAAGAGAGAGAGATGAAACTTACCTGTTACTATTATCTAAAACATTCTAAAATATCTCAAAAATTTAGGGAATTTGAGTTCTCATTATTTTACATTATACTTTTTAAAGAAATAAATCAGTACAAATTTACTTCAATATTTTATTTTGACTTTCTGAGTTTTGAGACTTTCTGAAATTTCTAAAAAATATCTAATATAATGTGCAGCTGTAAGACTAATACATTCACCATAATTAAGTAAATATAATGCGCAACAATATGTCACATTTTAAAGCAATGCTTCTGCCATCCCTCAACTGTAACTGTTTTTACATGAGATAATGTAATCTATTTATTTTATTCCCGATTTCTAAATGCTTACGATAAATAAAGAACGAAGCATTGTAAGTGATACATGAAATATAAAAGGATAACAAAAATGCACAAGAAAAAACAAAAAGCACCAGAACAGGAAATAAAAAGGGCTCTATGCCACATTTTTAAGATTCTCTAGTTAACACAAGGGGCAATTGCACAAATTTATTACTACTGGCTACAATAAAATGCTTGTGTACCATTTTTTTACTTTTTTTTGTAAGCTGTGCAAAATTTATGTCAATTTATTGAATAAAAAGTAAACATTACCGAGTGAAATTTTCTTATAGAGGTAAATATTGAAATCAAAGTACACATTGATAAACTAATCTGATTTTCATTTATTACTTGCTAATTAAAAGCTCTGAACTGTGGAAAAATCAATTATATTTATTTGTAAATTTCGTTGATTTTCCTGTAAATTGCATTCCTTTATTTCTAAAGCATTGGTAAATAATTCTTACGAAAAAATAGCTTATTTTTTAAATTTGGGGATATTTCTAAAATTAACTAGAATAATCAACTAAATATTAAAGAATTCAATAAGCAAAAATATCGCTTTTCGATACAATACCAGCATTTTTAAGTGATACATTATGGATTTTCCTCTGTACATTTTCCTTTATCCCATCAAAATAAAAAAAAAACTTCAAAAGGAAGCAACTGTTTATAGAGAAGGAAAATTATCTCGTTTCTGTTGAAAATTTTGTACATTAAATCATTTTCAGCAATATTAAATTAAAGACATATGTTTGCACAGAACAAATTTTTGATTTGATCCCACAGAATATGTTATTTCATAACCGTTAAAATCTCAGTCACACATTTTTGGAAATATTTTCAAATCTTAAAAAACTCAATCGGAAAAAAATTATTCATTTTCTTAACTGGTAACAAATATATTTCTATGTATAACATTCGCCACAAAACAAAACGTAAGATTAACTCTATCTATGATTCTATGAATCAAGAAATCAGTCTTACTTTGTGTTGAAAAAAATTTTTAAAAACTCGAATTTTTATGCATGCAACTTTTTATCTCAAAACATGACGTGCGAAAAATAGCAAAAGAAACAAATAGATTTTTCATCAAGAACAGTTCTCTAGCAAGGAGAGACTTATTTGGCTTCCCACAAGCGAAACGGCGCCCATTTTGTCATACAAATACTGAACACATTTCATTCTAATGCTAATGCTCTCTGTCTTAAGCAGGAACTGTTTCTTTGACTCCAAGTTTCTTTTTAAGTAGAGGTTGACTCTTTATCATTTCCTACAAAAGGATACTATAAATTTTCTCCAGCCACCGGAATGGAAATACATTTTTTATTTTATTTTTAAAACTCGTGTCAGAAAAGCACAAGATATATGTGTGCGTCTTTCTTCTACTTCAAAAAAGTATTTTTTTTTTGTTTTAAAATCACTGATACTTTTGAAAATGTTGTGTTCTAAATGGTTTAAGTGCGTTATTTATATAGCTCTCACGTTTTTCTGAAAACAACATATGAATTTGGTTGATAAATTACTTTCAATTTTATCAGATCCATAACGAATTCATACTGAGAAATATTATTGTGCTCTTTTAATTGGTATTACGTTGTTATTGCTACTGCCACTTGTCTGAAAGTATCAGATCAAGGCCCATGAAACTCATCGTGGCAAGGAACTGGTTGTGTGCCTGTCGTTACCGCAGCTTTGAGCACCAAACAGGCGATAGGACGATGTGGCTCGTTTCAACCCCAATTTTAAAGGAGAAGACATTGGGGAAGGTCAGGGGCTCTCACCTCACTTGAGGTTGGTGGAAGGGGATATGCACACTCACTTACAAACATCCATGCCTACACATTTACAAAGATCCATGGCACAGCGCCACTAACCACTATATCGGTATACTGATATTATACAATAACACATTATTATACATATAATAGCTAGTGTGTGTGGTGGTGTATATTAAAACATTTTACTACGATAATCTTTGTTTTGCCGCAGTTGTTGATTGATGAGAAAACACTTTCGCATTTTAAATCAACATTTCATTTTACACGCAAAGTGGGAAAAAAGAACACTTGCACAAACGGACAAACGACAGTACATGAAAACTTTGTTTGTTCCATATATCTCATATTATACATTCCTTTTAACCGGAAGATTTTAGAACCATAAGATTTCCATTAATGACTGCTATGATTAGTCGGGATATTCAGATAATGCAATAATGCATTATCTTACTTTTAAATGTGTTAAGCAGTGTTTGAGAAGATTTTGTGGTTAAAAGGATATTTTTTCATTTGGTGGGTAAAATAAAAAAATTAATTTTCATGCAGTGTTGGAGGGCTCAAGACCATTATGAATTATATAAAAGTATTATTAAAAAAGTGGCTGCATTTATAAATAAATAAAATTAGTTGTATTCATAAGCAAAAAAAAATATTGAAACGTTTAATAATGTTACCCAAAATGTTTTGATTTAGCTAATTCCACTTTTACACATCTTTAAGGCAGGCCAGCGCGACCATAGGAGCGCATGTTAAACTGCGTAAGTTTATGTACCTTTTTTCCAAAAACTACATATTTCTCATAGATAAAATTTTTACAGTAGATTATGAGTACTGATAATAAGACTTTAACGAAGGTTTTTATCTTTTTTCAAAAATTAAATTAATTATGATTTTTTTAAAAATTGTCCAATTTTTTTCCACTAAATTTTAGTTTAAAAAAGTCATATTTAAAAATTTTTGCCAGATATATCTAATTCCCTCCATTAAAATGTGTAAACATGCTAAAAGTCTGCTTACTGAAAATTTGAAGATTATATGATAAGTAATTTTTTGGGAAGAAGGTACATAAAGCGAAAAATGCTACATTTTGAGAAAACAGAGCTTTAAAGTGGAAATTTGTAATTTTTTTAGCATTGACTTTTTTTAATACTTTCCAGAAGCATATAAAACATTGTTTTTACTCTCTTCTCGTACAAAAAACTCTTCTTATTTTCTTTTTTTCATTATTTTTAATAATTTTGCCTTTTTTATGGATCTTAAAATGCTTTCGTTGGGCTGCACGAATCCTAAGTGTACCTAATTTTTTGAAGCATGACACACATTTATAACTTGGTTCAATATCACAATGTTTTAAGATCAGCAGTTTTGCTACATGATTCATATTGAATTGTGCAATGGCGATATTTACCACTAAATTTAGAGTTTTATATTCCACAAACGTAGATCTTTGAATCACTGACCATATGGTGCTGTTAACTGACTCATTTGGGTTCTGGGTCTTTCCATGTAAACATTTTTCTTAATAAAGCATAGGATCATCTAGATCTCTATAAAAATTGGTTTCATTAAATTCATTATGGTATATAGTACGTGTGTATGTGTTTATGATCATAGAGCCTTTCGTTACATTCAGCCTTTTTTGAAACTTGCACCAGGAATTTGTGATCGCAGGATACAGTCTATGTTGAGGGCTCTCGTTTGAAGACAGAAGCGGAAAATAAACAGCCCAAACAGCAGTTTTCATGCTGTGTAGATCAGTGATGATATTTCTAATAGCCATACTATAATATCTTTGAATTTTTTATATTAAAATGTCGATGAGTCGGTTACGACAACTTAGGCTTTTTCCATCATCTAACTTTTTTCTGTTTCACTTTTACGATCCTAAAGACGTGTACCCATACACTTTTGGATAAGCCCAATACACTCTAATTTTCCCACTTGAACATCATATGGATTAACGCTCATCAGAAACCAAAACAAGGGGAAACACAGGTGGTCCTAGCAAAGCTCATTTGATGCGCGTCAAGATATAGCTTCATTTAAAAAAATAAATAAAAATGCTTTTAATTATCATATTTCCTGATATTATATATCATTTTAAACAAAAATATTTGAACTTTTAAAAATTTTAAAAAGGTGAAAATCGATGATTTTTTGAAAATTCAAGTGCCGGACCATCTAATGAATTTTTATTTAAAGTAAGAGCAAAAGCTATATTATTACTTGAAAACTTCACAAGTGATATATTTAAAAAGTAAAATATTTTAATTACATAGAATGCAGAAATACAAGTATAATTTGTCGAGAAAATGTAGATATACATCGCCCATGGAGCAGAATTCTTTTTTAATTAAAGACAATTAAAAGTTAAAATAATCAGTAATTTGACAAAAAAATTCGAAGAATTTAATTTTAATATACTTAGAAATTGCAGAATTTAATTGCCATTATGCTTATACCTAAGAGTAACATTTCAATTCAAGGTCTAATAAATGAAAACGATTTACAATTTTATCGTCAAAGGACATCGTTGGGGGTATATAGAAAGAGATATATCTTGAGATACATGATGTTTTAGTAAATTATATTTCTAAACGCTGAAATGAACTGTTAATTTTTAAAAAAACTATAATTATATTAGTTAAAATCAAATACCCAATACGCTTTTTCTTCATATGTGTTATTTAAACGAAGTAAAATAAATAAAAATATTCGAATTTCCATTAATATTACATAAACTTAGCAAAAAGAATGTTTCCAATAACAGTGCTAAATATTTTTCTCCGCTTTATACGAGGGAAAAACCATGAATTATTTCTAAGAAAAAAAAGGATTTTTTTTTTGTTTTCATATTAAAATATAAGCTACAAAAGTCAAGGCTTTTATCAAAGCATTACTTATTTTCCAAAAAAAGAAACATTTAAAAGATATTTACAAGAGATTTTGAATTTAATAGTATAGATATTTATCATTCATAATTGAATCGTAAAATTCTACGGATAATAAAATTACATTGATAACAGATAGAAGCATAAAACAACTGAAAAGAGCCCCCATTTGAACTGGAAATAGAAAAGTTTAAAACAACTAAAAAATCAATAAGCAAAAGTATTGAGTAGTTATATTGCTTTGCTGCATTTAACAAGATTTATATTTGTTTATAGTTATACACTACTTTTAGTCCTTGAATTTTTCACAGCATAAGCTAGATATAAACAGTTGCACAAAAACGTCTTAAATGTGTCTTTATTTATGAATTAAATTGATTTATTTTACGACGTAATATTTCTTAAGAGTCCTGTATGCTCTTGGTCATAGCTCCAAAAATTTGCAATACCCATTAAAATATTTATGAACAACCACATATAAATTTACTACTCCTAAAATATGTTAGTTTTGAAAGTATTACTAGTCATTTATAATGCTTCGCATTAATGATAATCAATTAAAAATGCACATAATTTGTATATTTTAATGAGATACATGTTAGTGATAAAGCATCTCGTTTATAACAATAAAACAGTAAATATGGCAAAAACATTTAAGTAAATATTTGCTAGAAATTATTTGTTGTCAATTTTATCAAGATAACTTTATCAAGAAAACCTTCTAACTCTGTTTCAAAAAAGATGTTTAGAAATCTTTTAATAGAAAGATACTTTTGAAATTAAATATAGGTGTTTCAAAGCAAAGCTCAATATTATTAAAAGTATTAATTTCGTTCTATGTTTGTTTAAGCATCCGAAAGGGTACGTTTAGTTCAGGAATGATAACAAAAATGTTGTTGTATCTGTAGAATAAAGAAAATAAATATAAGATAAAATGAAATTATTAGAGAAATTTTAAGATTTAATAAAATACTCCATTAACTAACGGCAAATAGTTTTTATAAAACTAATTTC
Source organism: Trichonephila inaurata madagascariensis (assembly GCA_019973955.1). Lineage (NCBI taxonomy): Eukaryota > Metazoa > Arthropoda > Arachnida > Araneae > Nephilidae > Trichonephila > Trichonephila inaurata. Next base: position 7,298 of record BMAV01023170.1, on the reverse strand, counting down.
TTACATAACAATATTGTTATTACTGTCCCTCTTTGTATACGAGTATATTTTATTCATTCCAGCAACTTCTTTTCAGATTTAGGAAAACTACTTTCTTGTCCTCCTTCTAGATGTTTATTTCCTTGTTGTTTTCTCTTAACACAGTTCATTACGTTTCTCTCGAGTCTTTTACAGTAATTAACTGGAACCGTCAAACTTTCGTTCCACTTGAGTGCATAAAAAGCAACATTCGAGACATTTGCTTAGGTAAGTTCTTCCCCCCAATGACAAAACGCCTCTGGTTGTTTCTTCTTATTTTTACCCTCTTCTTGGTTTCTTTTGTAACTCGAGCAAACTAAATATAATTTGATTGGGAAAAGGTAATATAAATCCATGATATTTAAATTTATAATTTCTTAATTTGTTAAATAAATATTGATGCAAAAATATATTTATAAATTAATTTATGTTCCTTACCGAAAGACATATTTCAAAGAAAATAAAATTCTATATTTTTGGTAAAATATATTTGGTAATATTTTTTTGAAAAAAATCTTTTGCAATTTCTTTTTTTTTAATGTAATTATTTTATATTACATATTAAATTACTTTTGTGATATTTTTTGTTTAATATTTTATACATAGTTTTCTATTACAAATAATCTTATTCTTGTGTCAAAGTTGAATTACGAAGTTCAATTATGCAGGCTTACTTGTTATTGTAATAAATTTAGTCTAAATACAATGTGCAAGGTTTTTTTATTTATTTAAAAATGTAAATACTTTATGATTTATCATTTTTAAATAGTTGTTCTTAATTTTCTACTTGGTTTAAAATCGGTAGTTTTATTATTATTATTATTATTTTGCACATTAGAAGAGATATTTTGTAATTATTTAGGATTTTAAAAAAAATAAAGAGCATGAAATGCCCATTTTCAAATTAAATTTATTAACATCTTGCTAAATTTAGTGCCAATTTGTATTTACTGAGAATTTTCTTTAAATTTAAGGTATCCTTCAAATTTAAGATAAATTAAGGTTCCGTAATTCTGCAAAAAACCGTACAAACTAATTTTTTTATAATATTTAGTGTCGCACTAGAATATACGTATAAAATTGTTTTAAGAATTTTATTACAATAAAAAATCCCTTAAATGTAATTTTTTTGTCAAAAAATGAACATAGAATTACCTATCCTCAAAACATTTTTTTTTTCCTTTTATGAAATATGCTACTATAATAATAATATTTCGCTTTTGTATAGCTAAGACTTCTGCAAAGAGTCTCAACAGGGACTTTTCAAAAATTCCCATTATTTTCAAAGTTAGTACCAATTAAAATAATAATCAGTGTTTTTTTTTTTTAAAATTTTTCCTTGATTTTTAAAGTATTGAAAAACCATTTTTATATAAATCAAAAATCCAGTTCAAGCTTTGTAAAGATCCCGGGTATTTAAAAAATCATCACATGAAGCCCTTTTTTTTTAAAAGAAATTTTGAAAATAAGTAAAATTTTATTTTTTTTAAAAAAAAAATTTTACTTTTTTGTAATAAAGTTCTTAAAAGTTTTATAGTGTATTTTAATATAAAGACACTGAATAATAAAAAAAAAATATATCGTTTGAACCTTTTTTCAAAATCAGGCCGAAAGTAGTCTCCCGATACCTTTAAATTTTTTTAAAATAATCCCCCAAATTTTATGAATGACAAACATCCATAGAAAAAATTTTTACCTTTAATATTTGAAATTTTTTTTGGGTGACAACAAAACGGAAATGAAAATTTGATTGTTTGCTCCTTAAACGGCTGGTTTCGTCACCACGGTAAATTTAATTTTGCATGATCACCACCCACGGGAATCGATTAATAAAATTTTTTCCTACTCAATGATTAAGGTTTGTGACAAAGCATTGGTTTGTTGAAATAATTAAAATTTTTCATTTATAATTTAAAAGTTTTAAAATTTAACCTTTTTGGTTTTTTTTTTTGAACCCCTTTTTCTTTCTTTAAACAGGTTTAAATTTAAAAAAGGGAAGACTTTTAAAAACTTTGCATCAATAAAATTTTCCTTTAATTTTGTGTATTCTTGGTTTTTTATTTCTTTTAAAAAAATTTTAAATTTCCGAAAAACAAAAATCAAGACTACAAAAATAGGTTTTCTTTTTGGCCAAAAAAAATCAGGGAACAAATTGTTCAAATGGAATATGTGTACAAAGGTGTTATTGAAGATAGAAGTATTTAGATTCTCATTTGTCATTTCAAACTGATACTGGTAATATTGGTAGGTAAATTTAGGTATGTATATAAATTTGATGAATCATCGTAAAAGCTTTGAAAACGATTAATGAAATAATATCAATAAATAACATTGTCAACTAATGAATACCATAAGTTGGCAAAACACGCTCTTAAATAAGTAACATTGAACGTACCTTTATTAACTACATATGGAAGATGCTTTGATGGAATTGGAATGTGCTTGCAAGATCTCAATTTTATATACATTTTGTAATAAGTTATAAAATAAAAATAAATTGAAATATTGCCCAAGACTAAATAATGTATTAAGCAAGTAAAATTTTGATTTAAAGGCAATTTCTTGTTTTGACCCTATAACGCATCACCTTTATTGGTCCAAAGCAACGCAAATGGTATATTTCTGGTAATATGTCTCTTAATATATGTCATAAAAAATAAAAAGGGAACTGCCTTTAAATAACACCTACTAGTATTTTCTTACTTGCACGTAAAGAAGAAAAATCCGCTTTATATTTCCTTTCACTCTTAACTCTGCACGCCAAAGTATTAAATTTTTAGAATTTTGTTTCTTATTTCCAAAAAGACGTTTTATTTGCCATAAATTCAAATATAAACAAATATATAGTTTGAATAGTTGCTTATACCAAATTTTCTTCCATTCCTAAAGTATTACATTATACAATACATAAAACACTTAAAAAGCCGTAAGTACCTCGTTTCTGTTATGGATATTTAGTATTTAAAGGTAAGAATTTTATCCACACACATAGAATTTCTTCAAGGTATTCTTTTAATTTTTTTTAAAACATCTTTCCGATATTGCATTCTGTCATGTTTATGAGCAAAACATTTCCAAGTTTCTGCAGAAAACATGCCAGCAATTGATATAAATAAAAGCATATTTGATATGCCACATTTTCTCAATTATTCATTTGAAAATATACAAAACCCTATGGTTTTTATATAAAATGCTAGTCAACAAGCTTCAATGGATTAGAAAAATTACATCTACGATTTTGAATTATTATTTCTACCTTATTGGTTTCTGCTCCCCAAGTAAGAGTTCTCTGTTCTTTTACTGTTCATTCATTTTATAATAAATTTCAAAAATAACATTCAAATTCTGCAACAAAATTAAATGGCCTATAAAATACATAAGATTTATCTAAATTTGTGCAAATGATCTATTATAAAATACCAAATTAAATTTGTTTCACTGAAGATGCTTTATTTAACTGCTTTGTCATTATTTTTTTCATTTTTAACAAAATGTTAAAAATTTTTTCAATTTTCTTTAAAGTATAGATTAGGTTTTCAGCTTCGGGTATTTGTTTTACGTATTTATATTTTGAAAAAATTTAAAAAATTTGTTTTTTTTAAAAATATAGATTTGAAGTTCAAAATTTTACCAGAAAAGTCATGTATGCTTTTTTTAATTAATTATCCGCAAAAACAAAATAAAAAATTGCAAAAAATTTTTTAACCTTTTTTTTATAATGTAAATGATTTGGTACATCTTTAAAAAAGTAAGAAAAATTATGAAAATTGTTTTTCTTTTATCTGTTACCCGAAATTAAAGAGGGATTTTCACAATTTTAATTTTCTAACGAGTTGAAATGATTTTTTATACATAAAATAATATGAGAAAAAATTCTATTTCTATGATATAACTTAAAATTATTCTAAACAAAGCATTTGAAATAAACAGTTAATAAATATTATGCTACTACATAAGGTAATGAAATTCGCTTAGTATTCTTATTATTGTCTTAATTGTCGAATTGTCTAAGCATTCATTTATTTAATTGAAAAGATAAAATAGATTAAAAGTCTCTAAGTGCAACTTTGACTAAACTTCGCAATTCATTAAACATAATGAATCCTATTTTAGAAAGACGAAATAATCATTCAAAATTTTTGTATAACTGTGTCCTAAATTAATCTCTAATTCTCATGTGTTCTAAATTAAATCTCTAAATTCAATAAAATAACAAATTTAACCTCTATTTTTCTCTCTAATAAAAAACTTATCATCACTGTTTTAATAAAAACTGCAAACTGCGATTCAAAGACTATGAAGAAAATTTAGGTATCTAAACCTATTACAGTAATTTGTATTTATGGTAATTTTAATATGACTTATTTTTCCCTAAACGTTGGAAATTGCAACATGAATTTATCAAGCATATTTAAACAAGGGGAAACACAAGAAAGACATTGTTAAATTGGACAGATAATTGGGGGAAAAGGAAAAAAACTGAAAATATGTTATAGTTTTGATTGCTTCAAAAAATATCTTCTGAAAAACTTCACTAACCGGTTTTTATGGAAAATAATGAATATATGTTTAATAGATATTATACTAATTTGTACGTGAGAATAATTAGTAATTTAATTACAGAAAATCTTTAAGTGAGAAAATATATATATAATTAAAACAAGGACACAAGAATGATATCTGAGACAAGATATAGAACAATTCGAAATTCCTTCGTTAGTTTTAAGGATTCATCTTAGAAGCTCTTTCTTTTATTTTTTTTTCTTTGAGTAAAATAATATATCAGCAATCTTTGTTATGATAAGAATTATTGTTATAAAGTGTAAAAATAATTTCTCTCTTTTATACCATGCAATTTCATGCACTGAAAAAAGGAAATTTTTGCTTAAGCCTGAAAGATTTTTTCCAAAAATTTTCTGCGAAGCTTTCAAAGATGTAAAACCTTAAAATATTGTTTTATGAAATCGTATAGTAAATACTTTATTTGGAAAAGTAAAACAAATAAATCTTATTTTATTTGAAATTAATTCTTGCATTAAAGTAATGTACAACATCTGACAATAAAGTTCGGAGAATGAAATCAGAACGACCGATCTGGCAACACTGGCGAAACAAAACACTGCACATGCATAATGACAGGTGTTGACCATCTGCCCCCCGCCCCCATTGCTCAGTTGAGACTCATTTGTGTTCAGTGTAAGACTAGTTTTACAAAGTGCCTGTATAGTATGTTGTTCTTAACTTAGAACAGGAAAATGGATGAACAAAAGATCAAAGTTTTGTTTTAAGCTTGACAAGACACCAAAACAAGCTTATACGATGCTTGTACGTGTTAATGAAGAGCAAGCAATGTCCATGAAGTGTGTGTACGAGTGGTTCTCTCGTTTTTGAGAAGGCCGGGAAAGTATTTCTAACAACCCCCGTTGCGGACGGCTGACGATCTCCGTCAGTGACGAAAACATTGAGAAAAGTAGGTAATAATCACTAATGATAGTCAATTAGCCGTGTGCATGATATCTGATGAACTGTAGATTAACCGTGAATCCGTGCAACAAATCGTTAAGTAAGGTACCTTTCATTAATACTTCAACTACGTTAAATTTACAGGAATATTCACCAAACTTTATTGTCAAAGGTTGTACAATATACTGCTCGAAAAAATTAGAAGAGCACAGTGATTTAACGAAATACGGAAATGATTCTTCTAATAACAAGCTAAAACAAATCATTCCATAGTCTAAAGCGTAGCAAATTGCAGAAGAAGAAAACTCTTTATATGGAAATCAACTTTCATGACGACAAAATCCAGAAAAAGAATATAAGGGCAGAAATGGGTATTTCAAAGAAGCTGTTGTTTTCGGTTGTTTCAGTGATGAAATTCAACATTTCAGCTGTTGTTTTGAGAAAAGTTACGGAAAAAATGTCATAAAACGTGATCTACCATAATTTTGGCTTAAAAAGGTGTTGTCGGAAGACTAATCGGGGAAAAACAAATAGCTGTAGTGGTGCTGTTGGGTGGCAGAAATTGTATTGAGATTTTGGAATTAGTGCCCAAAAAACAAGATTTTGTTTAGTGTTCAAGATAAGGTCTTCCATACGTTACTATACAAAATAATGACCAACATATCCTTTAACAGTACTTTGTAATAGATCACACAATGTAAAATTTTAAAAAAGCATTTTTCTTTTGGCAACTACGAAGGGCCCAAAAGGAAATAATCAGAAATAGCCGGGATGGTTTAAATGCAACGGGCCCAAAAGGTGTTATTGGGGTTACAGCAAGACAGGCTAAAAGAAAGGGGGCTCTGAACATCGAGTTTGGGATGCAAAGTGACTGGAAAGTGTGTTTATGGACGAGTCTCGATCCACAGAGTGTGAAAGGGATGTTTTTTGGGATGGTGAGAAATGGGCCGCCCCTTTGTTCGTTCAAAAAATGCATTTTAAACCGGGGGTTTTTTTTTGATGGGGGCGGGAATCATATCGATGACGATTACCGTTTATCCTTCAAAAAGGCAATTTGAGGGGAAAAGATAAGAAAAGATCCTAGGCCCAATTTATACCTTATTTGCAGTAATTGGTGATTTTTTTTTTAAACGAAAGGAAAATTAATTTTCTTCTTGTGAAAAACCCTTTTAAAGCTAAAAACAATAAGTAGGGAGATCTTTTTCTCGATTTAAAAACCGATTACGTTCGGACATACTGAACGATGCATTTTCAAGTTCATGGTCCAAACTTGGGATCGATTTGGTCAATGGGGAAAAATTTTCCGAAGTATCATCAATACCTAACTCATCCTTTTAAAAAATTTTGGGAAAGTCCTAACGTTGGGGTGCCCCCAATATATTAAACATCCTGTACCATTTCAAACAACTATTTTATATTTCTGTAATCAAATTATTAGACCATTTCATGTTTTTTCCTTTCCAATGAATTAATGTTTTCTTCATTGTTTTTCTTCTTTTTTTTTTTTGGTAAAGAACATTTTCTTTTTTTATTGCTCTAATTTTTAAAAAGTATAAAAAAAGAATATTATATTTTTTAAAAGATTTAAACCCTCGCATCAACAAAATTTTTAAAAAAAGATTTTTGATTCAATTAATTTTGTTTTGATGAAAGTGTCAAAAACTTTTAAATAAGTTAATAAGGGTATTTTCAAAAAACTTATCTTTTGTAAAAAAGTAAATATAAAAAGGTTCCAATGTAGAACGATATGAGATTTAAAAAATTTTCTTCTGTGTTTGGGAAAAAAATCGTCCGAATATTTTTAAAAAACTTTATTA
>BMAV01023168.1:98094-112016 GCA_019973955.1 Trichonephila inaurata madagascariensis | reverse complement strand
ACTAAGGAAATTCATTTCGTGTCGAGACTTGGTGTAATAGTAGTACTCCTTTAGGGTGTTCAATCCTTAATGTAATTCCGTCGAATGGCCAGTCAATTCGGAGAAAAAAGCCTTCGAAATTCATGCTTAGCTTTTATATAATTAAATTTCAGTTTTTTCCACCGGCCCAGTGGCTCAATTGGTAAATCGTCCACCTTCGGTGCGGGTGGATCCGAGTTCGAATCACGCGATATTATTAGTCATAATGTTTATGCATTTAAAAAAGAGGATTTTGTTTCCTTATCGAAAAAAGAAACAATACCAGTCGCCTAACCGGTATAGTGGTTAGAGACGCTGACTGCAGTGCCGTAGGGACTGGGTTCAAATCTCGGAGAAGGCATGGATGTTTGTAAATGTATAGTGCCTTAGCGGTATGTGGGTACTCTAAATAGCCGTCAAGCCGTAAGTCTTCTCGTATGGTTGGTGGAAGGGGTAGAGAGGTGGGAGGCCCCTGACCACTCCTAGGTGTTCTCTCTCAAAACTGGGGTGGAAACGAGCCAAATCGTACTGTCACCTGTATGGTGCTCAAAGCTACGGCTAACGACAGGCGTTACTTAGCCCTTTGCCATGATGAATTTCGTGGGCCTCGATATGGCCTTTGCCGATCAGGTGGCATCAGTAACAACAAATGAAACAATTTTTGTGTATTAAGTAATTTAATTTAAACACTTTTTTTTTAGTTATGGAAAATTAGCTTACACGAATATCAAAAGAGAGCTTATAGAGTTTTTTCAGATTTTTAATTGTCGTGTTTTAGAGCGTATAACGTGCACGTTTATCACAAAACAATTAGATTCAGATCTATGTCATGTTATACGCCGGAGATAAAATTGATAGCCTTAAAAATGAAAAATATGAGAATAAAAAAATTTAATTTCTATGTGCCTCTAAATAATGATTATTTTTTTAAAAAAATTACATAACTTGAGAACTTTTACTATCGAATAACATAAAAAAAATGTCGTCATGTTCTTCTCCCATTATATCTTCATACACATCGTCGAATTCTATTTAATTTTTTTTACGCGTCATTGTTACTCTCATCCATAAATAAACAATCATCATCCGTTCCATCTAGACCAGGGGTGTCCAACCCAAATGATCTTGCGAGCCACTTCGGAAAAACATTATAATTTCGCGAGCAGCACATAAAATATGTACCTTTATAACAGATTTGGAAACAAAAAAATATTTATTGGAATGAAAAATTAAAACAGAATGAATTATTATTATTGTTTTCATTATTTTTTATGTATACAAACATAGATAATATAATAATGTTTATATAATATAATAATGCAATGATCAAATAATGCTTAAAATATTACAGTTGCCATTTTCTTGAAAATTACGGTGTTCCTAATGAATTGATCTTTCTTTACTCATTGTTGAAATTTTATAGTGCTGTCATTCGCAAATGATTAAGTATACATTGTCCTTTATCTTAACTTCCAGAATATTTTTTTTTAAACTTTAAAAAGCATCACTGATTGCCTTTTGCTTTTTGGGCGCACCAAACAGAAAAGGATGAGGAGAAACGAAATTCGCACACACAGACAATCATGCACCATCCATGTGGATATGCATAATGCAACTCGAAATTTATTAAAAGAGTAATTTACTACAGTAAAATCAAATGTAACTATTTGATAAATTATAAATCTATTTTGATCTAAAAGACATTTCTATTATCAAAAAGGATTTTTAATACAAGAACAGGTAACAGGCAAATACATTGTATGTAAATATATATATAAATTTCCCCTCAAATAAATTTCAAAATGAAAAAACTTTAAAAATCTGATATTTAAAAAATTGTTTAAACGAGTCAGCGGACCACAATTTACGTACTGGCGGGCCACATGCGGCCCGCAGGCCGCGTGTTGGACACCTCTGTGTGATCTAGACTGTTATATATAATATATTTTTAAAGGATTTTTCATTATGCCATCTTTAATTGCATTCCATGATTTTATTATTCATTCACTCACTATATATGTAGACTAAAAGATAAGAGCATTGTACTTGTACATTTTATATTTTTTCAAAATCGTGCGCGTTTTTCTGTGAATATATTTAAGACTTAAACTGTTTAAAATAATAGGTGCGCGTTATACACCGGAACATGTGGTATATAGTTTATTACATTGTACAATATATTTACTTGAAAAAAAATAATTAACTTTATAAAATCCACTACAAGTAATGCTCTTTACTAAAGGTCTCATGTACATCAAACTTAAAAAGTTCTATTGTAAATAAATTTTATTTTTATTTTCTTCATGTTTTGTACTTATAATGATATCAAGGTGAAATTAGTAAATGAACATTCGAATATTTTATAATAATATCCAATTATTAAACAACATTTATTCTTATTTTTTATAAATAAATATAATTTTTAAAAAGCACTCGTGTTAATCAGCGTATAATGAAATTTTTTTTATTTATGCGTAGTTTAATTTCAAAAATACCATTTTTCTTAGTAATTTTGAAAGTTATTTTTAAAATAATTATGAGTAGTAAATAAACTAAAATTCAAATTAAAGTATGTAGAATTATAGTACTTTTTATTCCCTAATCTTATTTTTTATTAAAAAAAAGAAAGAAAAAAACTTGATTTTACAGATTTTAACACAATAAAATATCATTTGATAAAAATACAAGGGTTTCTGAACTTAAAAGGAAACAGAAATTTAGGTATTGATCTCCATTTATTAAGACATACTTTGCATGGAAATAGGACTCAAAGCTCAAGAGCAAATTGGATTTAACATACTCAACCACACAATAAGCTAAAATTCTATATTGCAAATCTTTAAAATTGTATGAATAAATTTTTTCGCGCGCGCGAAAAAATTACGGTAATTGGATTACTATAATATGTAATGTGATTTAAAATGTATTTCCAATTCAATAATATTGTTAAAGAAAGGTTCTATATAGCTTAAAAATACGCTTCTCTCTGAAAAAAATTAAATCTGACTTTTACGGATCTGTATTTACGTTCAAAAAGGAGCTTTAAGCAATATTGATAAATCTCGTATTCAGCATACAATAGAAAAATGGAAGGGGAGTCTTTCTTTTTCAATACCGGAAAAAAACGGGATATAATAGATATATATATATATTTGCTGAACTGTACAATATTTACTCTAGAAAATCACTGTTTTAATACTATTTCCTAGAACCGAAATGTAAATATTGAAATTGTTCAATATCTCAAAATATATGCGCATGTATTACATTTACAAATAAATCTCACATTATTAAATATTTGAAAAAGTCGTCAATTAAAATTTTCTGAGCTGAGATTTTTTAAAAGCGCTATGTGCTTTTGACATTAAATGGATATTTTTTTTTATTGTATTTAAAATAAAAATTCTTTTAAACCGAAAGCAAATACATTAATTCCAATAAAATTTGAATTCATTACATAAAATATCTCTCATTGAATATAAATATAAGGAGAATATTTTTTTCCACTCATCATAAACTATGCCTTCATTAAGATATCCGACTACGTTCGGAACCGTGATTTTGCAAAAGCGCATAAATGGATATTTTTGCATGATATTTAGTGTTACTTAGACTACAATACATGTATACAATTGTTTTAAGGGCATTTTGACAAAAAAAAATATTTAAATACAATATTTTGGCAAAAAATTAACTTAGAATAATTTTTTTTCAAAATGTCCTCCTTTTGTGAGAAATGCTTCTATTATAATAATATTTTGCCTGTATATAGCTCAGAACTCTCTACAGAGGCTCAACTAGAATTTTTGAAATATATAAATTAAAAGTGTGTTTATCCATATTTTACGACAACAGAGTCGAGCAATTTTAAGAAAAAAACGCCGATCATTATTTTAATGGGTTGTAACTCTGAAAATAATGTGAATATTTCAAAAATCATAGTTGAGCCTCTGTAAAGAGGTCTGAAGTATATACAGGCAAAGTATTAGTATATAATAGAAACATTTTTCACAAAAGGAGAACATTTTGAAAAAAGATTATTCTAAGTTAATTTTTTGCCGAAAAATTATACTTAAATATTTTTATTTGTCAAGATGTCCTTAAAACACAATTTTATACATGTAGTCTAATCTAAGTGACACTAAATATCATGAAAATTTTCCATTTATGCGCTTTTTTAAAATCACGGTTCCGAACGTAATCGGATACCTTAAATCAGTGTTTCTCAAACTGTGGGGCGCGCCCCCCTGGGGGGAGCACGATAACCTTACGAGGGGGCTCGAGAATATCGAAAATGAAAGATTTAAAAAATAATTAATTTACTCTGGAATGAATTAAAACAAAATACTTTCAGACATAATAAAAATGCACTTTTACTCTGATGTAATTTATAGGCGATATTAAGTCATCTCTCTCTCAAAAATAAAAACTTCTTCAATACCTAATTAGCTATCTTTGATCCTATAACCAAATAAAAAATCTTTTATTTGATTTGCTATAATCCCATGATGAGAGATTTTTTTTATTAAGTTTTCTTTTTAAATCTAACATACTACTCTTTCAGAGAAAAAACAAATCCCATGCCCAGAATCGAAAAAATTTATGAACATACAAAATTCATCACTGTGATTATTTTTGAAATACTGCACATTATAGCTGTAATCTGTTTGACCTTCTAAGTTATTGGTACAGTTAATTATGACCCCTCTCTTATGTGTTTGTTTCTCATTCAAGGAAGTAGTAAATGTATTTCTCTGTTGCGCTCTTTTCCATGCAAAAGAGTTTTATGATATTTGAAAAATCACGGAGAGCACTTTGAAGGATTACTTGGCCAAGACTTGTTTTTATGAGTATTCTCGAACATATAAAGCATAGCGAATACGTTTTTTAGCAGTAACATACATAATGAATACATCTTTTACCCGGAAGTGGTCGTGCGGGACACACAGATCACGAAATAGTTAATTCTGGCAAAACTGTTTATTTGTTACCGAAGAAAAATTGAAAAGTCCTTGAAAGTTGGTAAGTTTACTTTCTCTTACTTAAATGATTCACTGGAATCACGATTTGTATCGTGTACAATAAAATAATTATATATATGAAAAAAAGGATTGGGGTGACTCAATAACCCCGCTCGACCGTATCGAGTGCGCGCCTGCTCCCGGGTAAAAGTCTTTTCGCTTTAAATATTAAAAATATAGAATTATTCTTCATTGGAATTTTATATTATTGTTCATTACTTAACGTCAATTATAAATTCTAATTCTGTGAGGCTTATAATTACAATTCGCTTAAACCTAATTATAATTTGAGCAATCATTTTAAAAAAATCATTTTACATTTTTGTAAACATTGTCGCGCACTTGGCTTTACTCTCTTTACAATTCAGCTATTATATCAATGATGTTTTATTTTCTTTAAATGAACTCGTGCAAAGAGCGGGCACTTCAGCCGGTATACTTTTAATGTATCAGTGTGTGTGTGTGCTGCACAGAGTATTTTATAACTAATTAATTAATACTAAATAAAGAATTGGGCTTGTCTTGCAAAGCTAATTTTTTATAAGAAATGCTTATGATTAGAAATTGACTCTCTGAGTTATTTTTCTATATTTAGCTGATATATATATTTTGTCTTCTAAGCAACCACCGCATTTTGCAATATGTTCAATTTAAAAATTAGAGAAAGGAAAAATAACATAATAATTATCCTATTACTTAATTTTTTTTGCTTAAAAGTAACGTATACAATATTTAATACTTATGTTATTAATTTGTATGGTTTATAATTAAAAGATCGCTTATTGTAGCTTCAGCGTCAAAGTGCATTATTATTGCATTCAGTATATTATTAATATATAAGGGGGGCGCGATAAAAATTGTGATTGAAAAGGGGGCGCCAGTATTTAAAGTTTGAGAAGCACTGTCCTACGCCATGAATCGGAGCTTATCTAAGCGGGACTCCTCTCTCCCACCACTCTTTCCCACTGCAAGTGATAGAAAAAAAGAAATGGTGGGGTTCGTTCTAATCCCGATAGTAGCATGCAAATGAAACCTGTAATATTCTTCAGAAATAGGCTTGGAGAGAATTTCTACATAAATATTAAACTGGAAAAGTAATTGTGAATGTATAAATTCTTAGAGTACTAATTAAATTGTATAATTATCATCAATGGTACTGCATTGAATTAAAGAATAAAAATTTATTTTTGTAATTAACTTACGTTGCAGCATCAGATTTGTAAAAAATTGTATACAATGACAAAAGTAAGCACTTGTCATCTAGAAAGATTATGTAATAAAAATCTTATTAAATCCCTTTTGAAAGGTTTTCACTTAGATTCAGTGACGTAACGCAGTGTTCCGCAATCTCGGTCCGTGGATCAAATACTACCGGTCCGCACAAGAAACATTAAATTATTTCTCTTTTATTTACTGTGGTATATATTTTTCTTAGGTTTGGGCTACTTTTTATGAAAATCACTTAGTATTCCTTGTTAAATCACTTCATATTCCTTTTTTCGTGTAGCTATATTTTATTCAGAAGTCACGATTAAATACACACACACACAATTAAAGTAAAATTACGAAATCAAAACAATCTAAAATATAAACAATCAACATCCTCCTCCTCAGAGGGTCGCGGTAAAATTAACAAACGTTGACCTATCCATGGTGATAAAAAGATTGCGGAGCACTGGCGTAATGCGTACAACCTCGCAATGTGGTGGGATCAGGGATTCTAGAGGGCTCAAAGTCCGACAGACGCCAAGTACGTATTAGGGTTTGGGGTCCAAAAGCTGACTTTGCAAGGGGCCCTAATATTCTTCCGTTACATCACTGCCTAGATTCCTCTCTTTCCAATCAACTACTTGTCTTTTATGCCTTTACTTAAATTAATACAATTATATAATTAAATATTGTTAAATTACAGCTGCTAATTTTAGCAGAATTTGAATGGATTAATTTGCTCTTTCAAAATGATCATTGCAAATTAATGAAAGCATTAAAAGATTACACCTACTCTCTTAAAAAGAAGAATTTACACTAAATGTGAGTCTCCAAGGTGACATGAGTTTAACAAGCATTTATTTGCCTATTGAAGTACTTGATGGCTGTCTTTTTGAATAAACTGACAAGCAAAAGTAAAATAATTTTTGCAGAATCTACAAAAGAAATCTATCAAAGATGTCATAATTTTCTCAAGATTTCCTGTAAGCAACTTTTAAACCATAATCTCTTCAAATTACGGAACTTTAAAAGAAAAATAAAGAATTTTTCCCCTGATATTTTCTTTTTAAATTCAAATCGTCCTTTTTTTTTTTATCTGCCTTTAGAATTAGCAGACCAATCTAAATTATATGTTCTGGAAAATTAATGGAGAGAAATTTTTAACATACAGTTGAAAGATATTTTTCTGTCTGAATCTGAGCTTTTAAATGATGGGGAACTATTCTGGTGTCACATTTTTAATATAAAAGACGCAGTTGGAAATCCATTTTTTAAGAGATTTACCTATAATTGCTTTAAAAAGCTTTACAACCTACCCATAAGTAATGCCACTGTAGAAAGGGCATTTTCCAGAGTGACGTCAAAAAAGACAAAATTTAGGAATCGAATGTGACTTGAACTGTTAGAGTTAATTTTCAGAATCAAAATGACTTTGGGAGAATTAGGGACTTGATGCGTTGATTTCATTCCATCGCACAAATTCTTCAATACAATTCAGAAATTTATAAAAAAAAAACACAGTAGATCACGATACTTAGCAGGAAGAATTTGAATATATTTTAAATGAATTAAATAATTAAAGTATTTTAACCTTTTTTTTAAAACAGTTTTACAAAATTAAAAAAAAAAAGATTATATTTATGAATTGCAAGTGAAAATCGATTCGCTACTTTTTGCTACTTTTTTTCCTCTTCGTGTTACTTTACTGCTTAAGTTTCTGGCAACTCTGCTTCCACTTTCACTTTCTTTCTTTCTTCCTTTTTCACTTTTTCAACTCTGCTTTCACTTTCTTGCTTCAACTCTACTTTTTTCATCAGAAATCGCATTTATAAAGTAATATTCACGTTTTACGAAAAAAATATTATTGAAAAACAAAAACATTTCACAAAGGCTTAGCATATGAAGTCAATATTATCATGATTTTCTATACATTTAATTACGTTAATAAATATCTAAAATCTTCTCAAACTAGCTGATATGTTTGAAATAAATGCTCAAAGTACAAAATATTAATTATAACGAAAGTTTTGTAAAGTAAAATGCATTAAACGAAATAACTTATTGGTTGTTTATATCCATGCCTGGAATGTGCCTGTTTGTGAATGTTTATATCCATGCCTGGAAGGAAAATGTAAAATATCAGAGAGAGAATCTTTTGAATGAGAGATAGACATACGAAAGAATACAATAACTGATAAGAAAATGTCACACAACTGTTAACAATCCTATACGTTATGAACTAGAGATCATGTGAGTTTAGTACTTTTCTATTAAAAGAACGATCAGATCAGGTGTTGTTAATGCGCGTGTCTTGTCCCATTTGAGATAAGAGGTTTCTCTTGTGCAAAAGAAAGTATTTTTCTGGTGAATAAATGCTTAGTTTGAAATTTCTCTGAGAGAATGACAATTGTTTGTGAAGCAACATCTCGTCATGAGATAAAGTGTACATTTAGATTTTTAACATTATGCATACATTTTTAAAACTAAAATCACGTTTTTCTTTTTTTTTTAATTTCTTTTTTTTTCTAATTTAGTAGTAATTTACATCATTAGTTTTTAAAGCAAATTTTAATATACAAATAGCATAACATTCTAAATAATGTAATATAAGTATATTCCTATTTATAGTTAGTTAACTAACTATTAATAATTATTTTTTAAAGAAACTGATATTATGTCTTGTAAAAGATTTTTTGCACTCATAAAAATACATTTTTGCGTTAATTCTGAATATTTTTCATAGGCCTTAAAGGAAAAATCACGCTTTATAGAAATAATTGATTAAATGTTTTAAATCTATGCCTCAGAGAAATACAAAATGCAAGCATTAAATTGAATTTAGCTAAATAAATTCTTCACTAATATATAATTTTAAGGATGTCATAGTAAAATGTTCTTCAGCATTGCTCAGTAGTGACGAAATTTTATCTATGCTCTTCTTTTGTGTCCCTTAAGGTATCCGACTACCTTCGGAACCGGGATTTTAAAAAAGCGCATAAATGGATAATTTTTATGATATTTAGGGTCACTTAGATTAGAATACATGTATAAAATTGTTTTAAGGACAATTTGACAAAAAGAAAATATTTAAATACAATATTTCGGCAAAAAATTAACTTAGAATAAACTTTTTTTTCAAAATTTTTCCTTTTGTTAAAAATGCTTCTATCACAATAATATTTTGCCTGTATATAGCTCAGACCTTTGTATAGAGGCTCAACTATGATTTTTGAAAAATTCACTTTATTTTCAGAGTTGCAACCAACTGAAATAATAATCAGCGTTTCTTACTTAAAATTTCTCCCCTCAGTTGTAAGACATAGATAAAACCTCTTCTAAGTTATATATTTCAAAAAATCTAATTATGCCTCTGTACAGAGGTCTGAGCTATATACAGGTGAAATATTACTATAATAGAAGCATTTTTCACAAAAGGAGAATATTTCGAAAATGGGTCATTCTATGTTCATTTTTTGTCAAAATATTGTACTTAAATAATTTTTTACTGTAATAATATTCTTCAAACAATTTAATATACGTTTTCTAATCTGAGTGACACTAAATATCATAAATATTATCCATTTATACTCTCTTGCAAAATCACAGTTTCGAACGTAGTCGGATACCTTAAAAAATTGGATTTTGAGTTTCATAAAAAGATTTAAAATATTTTGATTAAAGTACTTTTCCAGAAACAATAGAGTGTTCACCTTAATTATTTATATAATTTCCTTTTCAGAATTTATTTAATTTCTTTTTCAATATAAAAATAATCATTCAAATAAACTGAATTTTAGTTTAACAGCCCACTTTAAAATTCTATTTTCCCACTCTTGTCATAGAGAGTCTAATATATATCCTCAATTAGAACATGTATATTAATATTAATTAGCCCGGTGACCCATTAATAATAATGAACTTCGTATATTATTTTAAATTAAAACGAGCTTAACTTCACGAGCAGGGTATTTCTTGTCCTATGTTGTTTATATTCTGTATTTACCGTAAAATTTGTATACAAAGGTGAAAAAGGAAGATGAGTAGACGATACAATATGTTTATTACACTTTTTACAGGTAAATTTAGTTTTTCTTCTCTTTTTATTAGGGCATTCACAGTACATTGTTTGCATACTCCTTTAGTCTTCGTCGTGAGTGAGTGCGATATTTTTAATGGAACTTAATTTTTTTAAAAAAAATTTCGTAAAATTGCTTGCTAGTTTTTATATTCTTCTGTTAATCGAAATCCAAAACACTTCAGAAATCAGTGTCTAGTTCGATGTTTAGGAGGTGGTTTCTGACTACTTAACAAAATAATCTGAGCATTTATTGTCGCAACGTTCAACAAGATAAAAAATATTGTTATCTGCTAACAATTACATTTTCTAGCCATTGAATGAGATGAGGTCATTTTATCAAGGACGATAATTACTCCCTCAGTTAAATAATCTGGATTGATTTCAGTAGAGGAATCATATATATTTACTATTATACTCTTCATCATTCGATTATTCCTCCTCATCAGCGCAAAAATACTTTTTTCATCCGAAAATGCTGTTGTACTATATCTATTAAATTATTTAAATATCACATTTCTTCATCATAACTACAATAATTCACCATTGCATAAGAAAGATTATAAAGCGTGTTCATGCCTTTAGAACTGTAACAACGATTCACACCCAAGGTATGACATCCGAGGAGGCGGTATCCAAAAATATACCTTTAGAATTCGCCTACGAGCTAAGCCCCTTCAAAGGATATGACCTTAAAGTCAGTTACAGGAGAAACTGTTCGTTTTCCGAAAAAGGTTTAGATGAAGTATTGAAAAAATTTAGGCGGTGGGTATGACATACCCTGCGAGTGAAATGCCGCGATAATTAATATTGTGTGAATAAGTTTCTACACTTTTTCCATACAATGCAATGAAGGACTTTTATTTCTTTTAACCTTTATAAGACCATTTTTACTAGTAATGTTTTGCTAGAATAATTTGGGTTTGTGACTGATTTAAAAAAAAAATTATTTTAACCTATTACCTAAAATTATTTTGACTTTTAAGATTATTTTTTTGGCGAGAAGTATTTCCTACCGCACACTGGGAGCTATTCAAAGGTAAAAAGTCTTATGTTATGCATTTTTTTTTGTATTGCATAATATGATATTATAAAAACTTATTTGTATAAATACTAAAATACTTCAAAAAATTATATATATATATTTAGGAAATTTAAAAATTTATACATATTATTTTCCGTGAAATTTGTAAAAACAGGGATCAAAACATAGGGAAACATTGCAAGCATGTTGTTCTCATGTGCTTTAGCAAACCACAAAGGGCATCATTTATATGTTTTTTTGTAAAGTTGGCTTATCACCACCGACTGTAGTCGATTGCACGTCATCCACTGCAATTTTCATGCTGCTTATGAATCTGTATGTCGTCATTTGCATTTACGACTTGAAAATCCAGAAATCAGTTGTTGTACCAGGCGAAATACTACCAGGAAATATTATAGGTGAGAACTTAACTGCCATGGAGACATTTTAAAATAAATGTAGTTGATGGTAAGTATATTTACCACTGTTTATAAAGGGGAGTTAACTTGGAATTTCAAATCCAAAACCTACTGCATGTTGAGAAACCTTTACCTATAGAACATGTAGTTTCTTTAGTATATTGAGAGTAATTCAATATACTAGATTGCTTTTCAATTGTGAAGAAATAACAAATGTATTGAGCAGACCAAAACCAGGAACTTCCAATTCAAATACATGTTTTTATCCACTTGCACATATTCCGCAGAATCTCGAAATAAACTTCAACGAGCAATAAAATCTTTCTTTAACAGAATTTTGCATTTTCACTTCTATTTTTAATACTTAGAACTCTGATCTGAAAGAAGAAAACTTTTCAGTAATTTTATTTACAGTATTAAGTTAATTTTTCAATCAAATTTGCAACTATTACCTTTGTTCTTTAAAGACCTTAGGCTACTCTAGAGGCCGAAAAAAATAGGCTTTAAGGTAATTTTTTTTTTCAGAAATACTACTAAATAAATCAAGATTATGAAAACGGGGCGTTTTATCATACATATCAGTGACTGTTGACAATAATATTTTTGAAGCGATTTATTTCAAAATGGTGGCTGTGCAGCGTTTTTTTGCGATGATATCTTCGTTTATTTAGGGTTCACGATCGAACTAACACTGCACCTATAATTTCTTAATCATAATGAGTCAATGCTTTTTTTCGATTATATATAATAACTGCTATACAAGTACAATAGAATTTTGCGACATATTGATTTTTGACCAATTGGCGCACTTCTAAAGGGGAAAATGAAAAATTTGCCTAAAACTTGTCAGATAATTGTTAAAACAAATGAACAAGTCAATATAAAAAAATCATCCTTCGTACTTCCATAGAAAATGTATCTTTCAAGATATATTCAAAACTTCAAGTGAATC
The DNA here is from genome assembly GCA_019973955.1 of Trichonephila inaurata madagascariensis. Classification (NCBI taxonomy): domain Eukaryota; kingdom Metazoa; phylum Arthropoda; class Arachnida; order Araneae; family Nephilidae; genus Trichonephila; species Trichonephila inaurata. Next base: position 99,298 of record BMAV01023168.1, on the reverse strand, counting down.
GGTTGAAAATTGTCTCAGTTATGAGTCCGGCCAACTTAAGAAAAGCAGTTTTTAGATAAACGCGTTTGAAGTTTTGAGTAGCAGAAAATCACGAATAATTTTGATATACCTTTAATCTGCGATGCCTGCACCATACAATTGGCCTTCCAGATTATTGTCCTGCTCTTGCATTTCTTTTCTGCTTGATCTTGTTGCAATTCTTGCCTCTTTTACCTGGCCCTTCGCAAACTTTATGCACTGTTTGTCGATTTCCAAGCATATTTCGTACCTGTTCGGGCTGATTTCCAAGTTCGGTACCTTCATTATAAGCAAAATTGAAGAACCCCAAAATTGAGTACACAAACCACAATGTCCGTTGCTACATCCAAGACTGTTTTACCAGACGGCCTTGTACTAAAATTCGAAAACCGAGTACTTAGAGATCTTTTCCCGCCATTGTCTTTTGAGACATCATTTTTGAGGTTCTAGGGAGCCAATAAAAATTATTTTTTTTTAAAAAAATTGATTTATCGAAAATTTTAGGGTGGCTTAAGGCCTTAATTTGATGTAGTCCTCTTACAGCCCTGAAAGAATTTTTCTTTTTTTTTTCATTTGATAAAATTTACTCCCGAAATTTTTCATTGTATTTTGACTAAAGTGAAGACTTGTTACACATAAGTGTCCTAATTCCTGCTTCGATATAAATACAAATATTTTAATGAGGATTGAGTCATTCTTTTAAATTTGATACACTGTTTATCATACAAATTCATATCGCGATTTATTCATGAAACGAGAATATGAATTTTGGATAACTCATTCAAATAGAAAAACAAATTAAATTTTTCTTTACTGATATCCGATAACAGTTCTCATTTTATCCATTAATTTGAATATCATTTAAAGTATTCGGGATTTTCAACAAATGATTAAGTTTAAGAGGAAAATAAATTCATTAGAGAGAATGTAAATTAACTTTAAAAAAAATTCCTTACTTCAAAATATTAAATAAAGGTTCATTTTACCATGATCTTCTATGCTTCGTAAAATATTTAATTCCGTTTTAAAATGCTGCATTTGTTCAAGGTATGGAAAATAATTTATAAACATGGAATATATATATATATATGTATATATATATATAAGTCCAGTTTAGTCTAAAGACTTTTTTTGTATCTACATTTGTTGTGTTTGGTGAATCCTAATTTCTTCCTGCTTTAGCACT
>BMAV01023168.1:64198-97994 GCA_019973955.1 Trichonephila inaurata madagascariensis | reverse complement strand
ACATATTATGTGATTAAATTATATATATTTAAATATATATATATATAAAGTAGGAAACGTTACAATGATTTTTTAATTGGAAAGTGTGGATTCTTTATGTTGCTTTCGATGCATAAATCCATAAAATAAAAGAAATATATATACCTTTTTATCTACAGAATCCTTGTAAAATGTTTTAAAAAAACTGCAACATTTCAAAGAATAATGTAAACCTGTTTCTCTTAACGGTAGTATATAGGGAGGTCCCAAATTCATGGTACAAACTTTAAGGGTATATATAGGACATTGTAACAATCATTTATAGTATAGGAATACATGGGCGCAAGCGACGAGGTGAAGCGCAAACAGGGGAAATAAAAGAAAAGAAAAATGGAGTCATCGGTGGATTGAGCTACCAGTAAGGAGCAATAGATGGCTATGGCTATTCGCAATTATCCTGTCGTCTACGGTGGGAGACTTTACGCATGTCGGAAATGCAGACATGCATTACATGTACTGGCGTGCAAATTTTAACGGCAGAGTTGCGCTACAAATGTATCACGCGCAGTTTCCTAATCGACGAATGCTGGATCACAGAACTTTTCAGCGGTTTCATCGTCAACTTCGTAAAACTCGTTCGTTGTACGTCACCAGACATGATGCTGGTCGCCGAAGAGTTGTACCCAGTCCAAGCCTGCAAGAAGGCCTCTTGAACGTTGTGGATGATAGACCAAGTCAAGTACAAGAGCTGTTGCTCATCACGTAAGTGTGAGTTATCAGACTGTTTATGGAATTTTAAAAGAAAATCGCTTACATCTCTCTAATTTTTAGAGTACAAGGTTTTAATCCTTTAAACTTTGTTCTCCGACTGCCAGTGGGTGGTAAACCCATTCGCGTTGCAGGTGGACTTCATAGTTTATGCGCTGAACAGTTATTATAAACATTACTCTTATCAACGACGCTTTCAATAAACACTATGTCTTTCCTTTCGTCTCTTATTTTTTGTGTTCGTTCCTCACCGCGTCACTTGAGACCTTACATTCCTATACAATAAATGATTGTTACAATGTCCAGTAACTACCTTTAAAAGTGGTCTCAGGGGTGTTAAATTTCTCTAGAGGTCTGAAAATATAAACCATTTTCAAACAGGTATAATTCTTTTAAATTTAAATTAAATAATTCAAATCTTTTACACATTATTTATAAAGTAAGGTGGCTTCAGAAAAGTATAAAATGTTTGAAATATAATCATAATTTTAAAAATTATAAGCATATGAAAATAAGAAACTTTTCTATAAGACATATTTATTAAGTTTTACGTCGCTAATGCTATTTTCTAAAATAGTAGCTTTAATTACTAGCTATAAGTTGATTAATAAAGTTAAATGTATTCTCATTACACTGTAGCTATTTTTATATAAATAGAATAACAACTTCCATATTTTAATAAATAAAAAAAATACATTTTTTAAAAATATTTAAAAAATTGCAATGTTTTACAAATATTTTGAAATACAAAAGATATATAATACTAAAATTAGGTAGGGCTTAAAGAGTATGATGCATTTTATAATTCTATAAAGTTTTATACATCAGAGGCTACTATTTTAGAAAATAGCGTGCGCAACGCAAAAAATACTTAATATTTTTCATGGAATTTTCATATGCTTATTATTTTTAAAATTATTACTATATTTTAAACATTTTATACTTTTCTAAAGCCCCATTTATTTATAAATAATGTACAAAAGATTCGAATCATTTAATTTAAATTTAAAAGAATTATACCTGTTTGAAAATTGTTTATATTTTCAGACGTCTAGAAAAATTTAACACCCCTGAGACCCCTTTGTACCATGAATTTGGGACCACCCTGTATACTTGATAGCGTTCACGGACTGATTTATATAGTACTTTAATAATACTAGAAATTTCTCATTCCGAAAATGGGTATTCAAATTAGGAGATCCTAAAAAACTTTAATTAATTCCACGTAAATGAGGATTCGCAAACTCATCCATATGAAGTAATTTCAATTTACTGTTTGCTGCATCACCGTACAAAATCAATTTACGTTTCCTATCACTTATTTGTTCTTAAGTCATACTTTTTATATCTGCGGCCTAAAGCACAATTTCTACACATTTTGATTTTAAAAAAGAATTCCTTTTAGTATGCATTACCTGCACCTTATCATTTTATTCATTACTAGCTGTACCCTGCCACGCGTTGCTGTGGCTCAGTACGTTTGAAAGAAATGAATGAGAAAGCACACATTTCTAATATTTTTAACCATGTGCACTTCAGTACGATTCTTTGCATTTGCACTTAAAGTATGATTCTTTTTCTAAAAAAAATATGCATAAATGTGCATAAACAAAACTTTTCTAAGCAGATTTCAGTTGTTAATGGAATACGTGAATTTATTGCAGTTTGTTTTTGGCCTTATAATATGTACCTAAAATTATTTATGTTGTCTCCATCATGGAGGCTTAAGCGCATTAAATTGGGTTTTTTTCGGCGAAGAAGCTTCTGCAGTTAAAAAACAATGGACCTTTTTATGCCAATATAAATTCCATAGAATTTAATTCATCCTTGCCTTCACCGATAAAGTACATTTGCAAGAATTTATGTTGATTATCTGTGAATAGAAGCAGAGAACTAACTTTATGATAAATTTATCATTTCATTTCGAAAGTTGGCACGAATTGTTACAATTTCTATTCCAAACGATGTCATTTGGAAACGTGAATTGTATTTCCTGATGATAGATAGGAAATGCTTTGATTCCACAGTATATCTGACAAGCAAAGTTTTTAATGTCTCAGATGATTCTTCAAGTTGAGGCACTTCAATTTTTCCAAAGGTTCCTGTTGTTTCTCCATTAAATTTCAGAGTCTTGCAATTAGGAGACACTTCAGTCAATCTGCTGATGAGAATATGCTGGCTCAAACTACAATCCTTAGCTAGGTTGTACCGAATGCAAGGTGTTAGTAATCATGTTATTGCTTTGCATAAAGTCGTGTGTTTGATGTTGTCTCTCGTTGACATTTTTCAGTCATACGTAGGTTATTGTGTTCGTTTTGTTGAGAACAGTGCTGATCTGATGTTGCAAAATACTAATGCTGTGCTCAGAAGCGTGTATCCTCAAGTCTGGCTGCATGTTGTTCTCTGCTGCTTCCTCAGCTAGTATTTGAGCCATTCTTTGACTGTTTGCTCGTTTGCTAATGCCTGTTCTTCCTCAGTTGGATGTCCATTATATTAATTTAGAACAAGGATGGGCATTAAGTCGATAGTGATTGACCGGTGGACCACCACTGTATTTTGAGGTGACCACCTTTACTAAGTGCTAAGACGCGCATACTGAAAGAGTCGGAGTAATTTGAACATTCAGGGACCTACTACAAGAGTTAGAAGGGTTTTTTTTTAAATCAAAAGATGCTTGAACCTAGTGATGACGTTTGGCTTATGGATTTAGATTTTGTTTTGTTGATATAACAAGCCATCTTAATGAATTGAATCTACTAGCAATAAATGCAAGAGATAAACAATAGTAGAATTGATTCGATTTGTGAATACTTTCAAAAACAAGTTGAAAACTAGTCAGTGAAGAATGAATTAAAAAATTTCAGAAACATTTATTACAAGTGGGTTAAAAACGGAGGTACATTAAACAAGAGAAATATTATGATCAAACAATAAAACTTCACTCCGAATTTGAAAGACGTTTTCAAGAATTTTCAAGGCTAGAACCAATAGTTACATTCATGTGTTAGCCATTTCCCAAAGTTGATGTGTAAGAAATAAATAAAAATATTCCTAATTAATTAAACAAAACATTAAACTAACAAAATTTTTTTTATTTTTCACAGCCTTTCGCGGGATAAAAGTTCTAGTCGGGTTTAAGGTTCGAAGATCGTGAAGTAATCGGCTCCCAGATGCGGCTGTACCCGCAACCCCTTTCGCTGGTATCGTCCAAAGTCAATTCACTCAAGCCGTTGTTCCTCAGACTCTGGCACTCTGTCTTTAAGAGTTTATAACGGTTCCTCTCCTTTGGTCCTTGGGGTGCGGCTGCCCCCAAGGACCAAACCTCTATCGTGTGTCTTCGAAGAAGAAAAACAATAGCTTATCCGAAAGATGATGCAGAAGATCGATCAAAGATCCTTGTCAACTTGCGAGATGATCCCTTAAACATTCTGGGCGGGCCTCTTTCACGCTCCCAATAATTTCTGATTGGCGAGCATACAAGATCTGCACATGGCCCTCCCCATCTTCGTCCCCATTTCCATTGGTTCTTTGAAAGAGAAGGCTGACTTGACTGAATTCAAATTCGTCGTCGTACTTCGTATACCATTTGGTGAGTCTATAAATTAACCTGTCATTTTGACACTTTTTGATACCCTCCAAAGTATGACTTGAGCGCAACAGGATGGTACTTCTTTTTCATTTAAATAGCTCACGGTCCACATGAGCGAAGCAACTCATCAATGGATATTGTTCACAGTAGTGTCTTTTCTACAAATCATGGTGTCTGGAATGCTATTCCGTGAATCAGAGCAGGAACAGAGGTGGGCTTTCAACAGAATCAAGTATTAACCGTTTTCCCCGGCGTGAGGGAGGAATACACTGTCTGGTATATGAAATATATATATATATATATATATAATGAATCGTATATAAAATTAATAATATTACGAATTTTTATACTTTTATTAATTAATTCTTGTATTCTACACAAGGTATTTTGATAACTTTCATAATTTATTTCAAATATTCATCAAAAAAATTAGATTCCTTTCCAGAAAAAATTAATCTGAAAAGTTTGGTCCTTTTCTTGTGTATTAAAGTGTTGAAAATGGGTACCGATACACAATGGGCTTATTTCATTAAAAAATTCATTAAAGTATCATATTGCATTTTAATTATAAAATATTTTAATAATATTTGAGAATATATATTAAAAATATGTAATATACATATTTACTTAGGATATTTATAATAAATTTATTTCAAATATTAACAACAAAATGTTAGATATTTTTTCAGAAAAAAAACAACAACGAGTTTACGCAAAGCACATTATTTTCTTCATTTGCACTAATAAAAATATGGGACGTTACAATTGTTTATACAGTTCTTAATAAGTTGAATTACATATAAAGTATTATGTGAAATTTTAAATGTTGAGAAAAATAAATTAACCATTTATAAAAATTTCAAAAAAAAAAAAAAAAAATCTTAGTTATTTAGATTTTTTTAATGTTTTTAATGTGTATTATAAATACACAGGTTAAAATAATTATATTAAACGCTTTGGAGATTGGACTAAATCATTAACATTTATATTTTGTATTCCAGTGAAAAAAAACAACTATAAAATGTTTTGAATGCTGAATGGTATTTTATCTACATTTATAACGTTATGTGCTCCTAAAACTTATCATTATACTTTTAGATAAACTAAAGTGTGAAAGTAAACACTTTTATTTTTATCTCAACAACACTAATGTAAGGAGATTTAACTAGTTGTTATTTCGGGATATCATTCCCTCCCTCTCCCAGAAGCATAACCCAATTCCATTTAGAACTTAATGAGTGTATTTGGGACTTCAGATGACGCTCTAAATAATTACCCTACAATTACAATTAAATGCATTTAATTGTTCAAAGAAAAGCGAATGACACTAGTTGAGAAAGTTAATTAAGAATTGTCTGGAATTCCAAAATACATCAGCCTTTCCTTATTTGGAACGGAATAAATCTTTTATTCAACCCTTTGTGTATTTGATTCATCTTTTGTGTTTTTTAATGGGAAAACAATGCTTAGTAACGTAATTCTCCAAATCTTTCTAAATAGTTAGGTTTGCTCTGAAATGTTTGTAACTACTACTAACGTATTTTAGTATTCAATTATTTTCTTTGACGTAACCGCCTAAAGTGCCAAAATAATTAATATAAAAATATTAAAAATAATTACTATTAAATAAATTTTGTGGCATTGTTACTTATAATCATTTCACCTTATTCGTTGTGTCATCTTCTGAAGATGCATTTCTGTTTATACCGGTTGGGCAAACAATCCGTAAAAACTTTAAAAATCTATAAAAAAAATTAAACAAAATAAAAAACAGTTTGCATTTTTTACTTCTATATGTCATGGGATTTGTTTTAACATAAGAAAAAAAAATTAAAAAACAGCCGATAGGTGGCACTGGTATAAGCGACTGAGTTGGAATTACGCAAATGATACAGGCGATTATAAATACTGATGCTAGTGATCCAGATTCAGTTCTCCGTTGCATGCCAACTAAGGGAACGAGGATGCTGAACGGATAAGACAAAGCTTTGTTGGTGAAGCTATTTGACATGAACGAGGAATCGGTGACTGTTGCTCTGCATAAATTCAGACTCCAGAAAAATGTGAAAACAGGAAAATATGCGCTTTCTACTGTTACGTTTATGCAAGATGGAGCAACTAGTTACACTACTAATCCAGTCAAGAAATTCTTAGTGCAGACGTTTGAGGAAGAATAAATTATTAGCAAACGTTGCAAGATTCCATGGCCCCCTCGGTCTTGAGATCTGACACCAGCAGACTTTTGGCTGTAGGGACATTTAAAGTTCCGGATATATCGATCCCATCCATCCAATCTGTTGGAATTGAAAGATGAGATCTACCGAGAGCTGTTACGTATACAGCCCGACATTCTCAGCTCTGTCGTTGATGAATTTGTGACACGCTTGCAATGTGTTATCCCCTGTGATGGTGGACATCTGGAACATATACTGCTATAATAAATGATTTGGAAACATTATTTTTGTTATTTTTGAGTCTTTTCTTTCAATCATGTACGAAACGCCACCTATCGACTGTTTTTTTTAAATTATTATTATTATTATTATGTTAAGTTCACTTTTTTTTCACGAAAATCGAAGAGAAAATCGATTTTTCAATTTTGGTTGAAAAATAAAATACCATTCTTTTTCTTTCTAATGCAATTTAAATTTTTGTTCTTGCTGAATTAGATGTATTTTTAATATATTTTTTTAAATTTGTTTACATTTGTCAAACCCTAATACAGCTGACTGCCACTCCCCTTTCAAATCAAAACAAAAGACACATGCTACTTTTCAGCCTTATCAAATAGTTTAAATTGATCAAAAGAATTTATTTTGATCAGCAATTTATTCACGAAAGAAGTGAAGTGAATAGTTATAGCTGTTTGCTTACTTTGTGGTAGCTTACATGTTGTTTTTTACGTGATTAAATATAACGAATTTTTGCTATTGTGTAGAATCGTTTTTTTTTTTTATCAAAAAGATTTTATAAATATGCCTCTGTTTAATAATAAAACACTTAAAAAACGAAAGTTTGGAAAAATAGGTACAAAAACCCAAACTTTCGCGGAATTAAATGTTGCATAACAGTCAGACAATTGCAACATAAATAATTCAATTTTGAAAGTAAAGTTAGGTAAGTTTAATAAAGTGTATGTACCTTTTTTAGATTCATTTGAAAATTTTTGTGAAATGACTAGCATTGTACTGTTTTCTTGTGCTTTGAAACAACATTAATTACATAAATAAAATGCAAAAAACAAGGTATTCACATAAATTTTGGTTGCTAAATCCAGGGTTTGGCTACAAAATTGTTAATGTGTTGTGATTTTTGTGGTCTTATTCCAATATTTCTTAATACCAGGTTTACAAAAGCAGTAGTTAATTAAAAAAGATACAAAATTATATAAAGTGAACACTAGGCTTTTATAAGTTATGAGATATATTGAAAAAGAAGCAGTTACGAAAATATTTTGCGGAGTTTTGAATTTGTCACCTCCACCAAAGTGGTCTTACGAGCCCAGACATACATTAAATAACGCAAAATAGAAAGTAGCCCAAGTGTATGACATTAGCTGCAGTTAAAACAATATCATTTAATGGTCATATCATTTAATGGAGGTCCAAATGTACCGGTTGCTATCGATAGTACCTGGCAAAAAAAGGGGGGCATACTTCGCAAAATGGTATTGTTACGGCAGTTAGTGTGGACACTGTGAAATTGTTGATGCTGAAATATTATCGAGGAAATGCTCATGTAATTTTAACGGTGATCTACATAGCGATGAGTGTTTGTCAAATTACATTGGGAATAGTACAGGAATGGAAGTTGAAGGTGCACTTCGAATCTTCCATCGATCAATGGCATTGCACAATTTACGATGTACACAATACTTGAACTATATGGGAACTCTAAAGTATGCAAAGCAGTTTTATAATCTAAACTTTAAAGGGATGTCAACATTAAAAAATTAGAATGTGTTGGTCATGTTGAGAAAAGGATGGGGACACAACTTAGGGCATTAAAATTAAAAGAAGAGCTCGAGGACAAAAAAATGGCGTAATAGATTGACAGATGCAGAAATAGACAAATTTTAACGATACTATGTTTTGGCTATTCAAAACAACTCGGGAAACTTGTCAGCCATAAGGCAAGCTATTTGGGCTATAATTTTGATAAAATCTCCCCAGATTTGAATTTACGGCACTGTTTTTGCCCCATGGGAGGTGACTCGTGGTGTAGATATAATATGTCCATGCTGAAAGGTTACACATATAAGCATAAACACAACTTACGTATTGCATTTAGGGATTGCATAAAAAAAGTATTTAGAGGTCTCTAGTCTTGAACTTTTATCTAGATGCTTGTTTGATAAAATTCAAAATTTTAGTGAAAGCGTAAATAGTATTTGGTCTATAATTCCAAAAACTGTATATGTGAACTTTAAAAACTGGAGTACATGAAGCTATGTCTTTATAGAATCAATGTTTTATTACTAAATTAAAAGTTTTAGATGTATTAAACATTCAACAACCCCTGGATTTTACAAATGTCGAGCGTTGCATGATGTAGGTCATGCGTGTATTAAGAAAGCAGAATAGGCAGTTTTACAATGAACCAAAGAAGCTAGAATTAAAAACAAACAATTAAAATGTACACAAGAAGATTATTTCTCAGATGACACCAGCAATCCAAGTTATAGTTCTGATATCTATTAGTTAATAGTAAGTTTTTACTTTAAATCACTATTTCTCAAAAGTGTAAATTTCAACACAAAAGGAACATTTTTGAAAAAACCTACTTATTTTGTAGCCTTGAAACTTTGCACATTTGTTAACACTATACAAATAAATATTTTAATGAGAGATTTTGTCAAAAGATTTATTCAAAAAATATTTATGAATTAAAATGTACAAGCATTTTCAACGTTTTAAAAATTTTGACGTGTTACTCCACATATGAATTTTTTTAAAAAAAACTAATCAAAATTTTGAAAAATGCTCCCATTAAAATAATAAAAACAATACAATGTATGCACACAAAAAAAAATCATGACTGTACAACCTGCCAATTTTTTAAAAATGTTCCTTAAAATTGGTCTTTTTTAACATTACGGAGATAGGAAAAATGCTGCGTGAAGTGACCCCCTTAAAAAATCTCTCATGACTCATCGATGCAAAACACGCAAACCTCTTTTTATTTTGTTTAATTTTCCGGGTTTTATATATTTTTACGGACTTTTTGCCCACCCGGTAGTACTCTTTTGAGTATTATAGTTCAATGAAACACTAAAACATAATGGAAATGGAAACAAAGATTTATATCATGAATTAGAAATACAAATTTTACTTTAACAAGGATTGTATCATCTAAACATTTACACAAATACCTTTTTACCTTTAAAATGTCACTAACAAATGAATAGAAAGCTCTAAATACTTAAAATCTATTTATATATACTTTAGGGTATTTAATACTAAGGTAAAATCTATAGTCGATTAATATCTACTTTTTTTACATATTATTACGATGGTATTGATTGCCCATTGTTACCTCCATTATTGACAACTGACACCCTTAATTAAAGCTTCTAACAAGTATTATCCAGAAAACTAGATTATTAGATTTTGAATTAATCCACATAAATTGAAGTTCTGCTTTCATTTCTGAAGCCATGTTGAAAAATGTTTTCAATACATCAGTTGCATTGGATACTAATGGTAATATATAAACTTTCATTAAATATTGCAGTGCTTCTCAAACTTTCAATATTTGCGATCCAATATTCAATCACAATTTCCATCACCCCCCCTCCTCCATACAATTATTATGTATTGAATTCATAATACACTATACTTTGATGTTAAAGCTTAAATACGATTTAAATTTCTTAAGTCCCCCTGACGGATATAAATGTCTCACTCAACCAAAACGTTATTTTCCCCCCGGACTTATATATACTTTTTCCAAAGTACGATTCTTTTTGAGAAATTCTATCCATAAAATTATTCCGAAAGCTAGGAAATGCAGTAAAAGGGCCTTGAGAGTGTGTTCGGTGGCACTGGAAGCGAATTGCGTAAATTTTAATCGGCATTTAAGGAACTAATTAAAGCTGAATAAATTATTAAAATAATTGTTAATTTTAGTTTATAATTTTATACATGACAAAACTAAGGGGTCGCTGGGAATTATTAAACTTGTTCTTAACTCAGTACTGTTAAATTGATTATCAAATACATAGTGTAGCATTGATACATTTTTATTATATCAGCGTAAATGTGTATTTTATTTTTTATTATGTCAAAATGTAATTTGCTTACTTACAGTAAATTATTAATTTTTTTAAATAATGTTTTGTTTTAGACTTTTCATTACGCCCCCGCCCCCCTCGTTGAGTTATTACGACCTCCAAGAGGGGCGTGCCCCACAGTTTGAGAAACGCTGAAATACTGTTATTAAATGTTAAAATAGTAAATGATTCTAATAAACTGTATATCTGTTCTTTTATGTATTTCATCAATGCATTTATACTTATCATGCATTTATTTTTAAAGTTATTGCTTGTTTCTATGTTAATCACGTTGTCGTTCAATGTTCACACGGAAAATCTTCTACACATTCAGAAATATTTGTTTGGCAATTACCGTAAAATCCGGCGTATAACTTGCATCTATACTTTCAAACTACATTTTTTAATTTGAGGTACATTTGCCTTAAAACGCGCACCTCTTTTTTTTTTTTTTTTTTAATGAAGAAACCTGAAATATACGTGTACAATGCTCTTATGTATTGAAGTCATTTATTCAAGGTATTAGTTCTATAAGAAAAATAGTATATACTTCTAGAACTACAACCATTTAAGTTCATAAGGAATATCATTTTTTTTGTAAAAAAAGAGAAGTATTTGGATATATATATAAGTCTAATTTTTTTCTATGTTCATCGCTTTTTCATATTTTTAAAGCTCTCATTTTTATACTCGGCGTATAACGCGCACCCGTGAATTTCGATCCTATTTTTTGTGTTAAAAGTACGCGTTATACACCGGATTTTATAGTACTTAAAATATACTTAAATTCTACGAAAAATTTAAAACTGAATACACTCAAAATGTGATAAACTAATAATTTGGTATACATTACTCTTAAACTGTAAATTTTGAATTGTTTGGGAGTGGATTAACCAAGTCAAACATTTAAAAATGAAAACAACAAATCCTCCATTTTGGAATGCATTTATCAGACTGAAACAAATTAATGACCTCGGGTGTTCCCAAAGACATAATTTTTCTCAAAATAAAATTCCGGACTTGAGATCACGTGAAAGCGCATCAACTCATTCGATATGATCTATTAGTCTTTTCAAAGAATCTGACAGTGTTGGATTCTGTAATACAACGTAGTTTCTGCTTTTGAAAATCAATACGATCGCTTATTTTAAAAGTTCATGGTGGTAAATATTACCGAAAAGATATGAGGAAGTTCTTCATCTTAAAGCAGTGCTTAAAATGACAGTCTTGTATACTTTATAAGACGTAGATGAATGTGAAAAGTTTGAAGAGGAAGCAATGCGTTATCGTTTACACGAAGACAATAATTTAGCTGGACATGAAGTATTGAATATCGATGAAATTGTACAATATGTTGCTGGGACAGGATAAAATGCATCCCTTAAACAGAAAAAGAAGTGTATTTCATCCAGTGAGAAGTGATGATTACGATTTTGGGCTAATACATGTCGAAAAATTCTTGATTCATTAAAATACAAAGAAGTCAGGAAGCGCATGGGAAAATTAATCCTGAGAAATGTACACAACCTCTTTCGGTGAAAGTCCTTTGGAAAGACAAAGAAAACAGATGACATTAATAAAGTAACAAAAAAATAATTTTCTTAATTGTGTAACTATTATTTTTAGGCCCTAGTGGTATCACGCTTCCATGCCACAAGTCCTAAGATCAAATTTCGTGCTGGGGAAGGTTGATTCAGACTTTTATCCCTACAGTAGTTCGATAAATGAGTACGAAGCTTGCTTCGGAACTAAACACTGGGTGTTATTGCGTCAGACTAACTATCTAACCAGAACATCCACTCATGCACCTCAGCACCCATGATTGTGAAAATTGAGATGCCTTTGTTTTTATTGGCTGTTACACCACTGAGTTTAGTAAAAACTATTATTTTATTTTCGAATATTTATAATAGCTAATGTGAAATTCTTATTACCCGGGATAAAAAGTATATGATGAGGAGGGAGGGCACTTTCGAGTGTGTGTGTACATACAGAGTGGACCAAAAATATCACCTAAACTCTGCAAATTTAGATTCCTCGCTGAGAATACATAAAAAAAATGCCAAAAGACATGTACCTGTACTATCCATAGCTTACGAGAAAATACGAAGAACAAAGTATGACAGTGAAAGGAAAAAACACCGTATGATACACATTGACAACAGTATTTTCAAATGTTTACATATTCAGATGTTCAAAGCGCCCACACTGTACATATTGCAACAGACTTGAGCACGCCGTGGAATGAATAAGTACACCTGTTGCAGCAGCGTGTGTCCTTCGAAATAAAAGCAGCATGCAGATGGGCAATCAAACCCGTTTGTGCAGTCAAGGTCTCGAAACAATTCCTTGATATCACTTTAAAGGAACAAAATCCAGATCTGGCGATCGTGGAGGCAAAAAAAACAGACCCCATGCTCGATCTAGTGGCCGGGATACTCTAGATCCAACCAATCACGGACAGGAGCATAAAAATGCTGCGGAGCCCAATCATGAACCCTTATGCGTCATCATTTATTCATCATTATTTACCTTATCTTTCTCGTAGACTATGAATGGTACAGGTAAAGTTTTTTTGGACTGACTTTTTTTGTGTACTGCCAACGAGGAACTTGGATGCGCAGAGTTTTTGTGCTATTTTTGGAACACCCTGCATATACGAGGGGTGATCAGAATAAAAGGTTACAAGCCGAAGCATTTGAAAACTACATATAGTGGAGAAATTGTGTTTTCCCAGAGTTGAGGCAAATGGCTCTACATGTCATACAGCTGGTTTGCGGGTAGGTGGTGAAAATTCTCAGACGATTCGGGACGATTGAAATGGCAAGACGCTGAGAAAATTAGTCTCATTTGTAGGTGCGAACCATGATTCGATTTTTATGGGCAAAGAATGTGCCCGCATCTGCCAATCACAGTCAAATCGTGGAAATTTATGGCGAAGAAGCAAACAACACGTAGCGAAATGGTGTCACTCTTTTCAATCAGGTAGACAGGAAGTCGAAAACCGATGTATGGCAGGATGAGGCCGCCCAAGTTCTTCAACGGCAGAAATCAACACGGCACGAATTGAAGAAGTGATTCAAAATGATCGACGGGTAACTCTGAGTGAAATCTCGTGGGAGCTGGGTCTCAGCGATGGTAGCGTCCAGCAAATAGTTTCGTTTCTCTTCAGACAGTGCTGTGAAAACATCCTTTGAGATCCAGCTCAATGGGCAGGGACCTAATTTCTACCATGACGAGCTAAGCAACTTGGTTCTTCGTTCTGATAAATACCCATATATAGACTTGGTGATTATGCCAAAATGGGATAGACACGCGTGCCTCTTACGGTGGTATTCTCAATCGCGAGTTATTGAAAAGATAACTCGCGGATTGGGTAACCCTCGCTCGCCGATAACTCGCGGATAATTCTCCTTTCTTATTCTCGAACTGACGATTACCGAATCCATGAGTTATGCGTGGGCAAGATGTTACGGTCGTTGTGATTGGACACTGATAATCACGTGACATATTGCTTACATTTTATGTTGTATCTTGGTGCTTAACATTCGATCAGCTGTTTTAAACACGTTTTTTTGTTTGACGTATTTCTCTTGTTTTGTTTTGCTATGTCGAAAAGCAACTTTTCAGTTCAGGAGATGGAATTGTTATTAAATCTTGTAGAAAAATATAAATGCATAACAAACTGCAAAATTACCAACGCAGTTTTTAACAAGAAAAAAGAAGCATGGGGTAGTTTGACTGTGAATTTCAATGCAGCCAGCCTATGTAAACGAAGTCGGCAGCAGCTTCAAAACAAATTTAAAAACATGAAAAAGGAGTCGCAAAGAAAAAGAAGCTCCGATAAATCCTTCCATCTTTGTTTACAAACAGATTCGCGTGATCTAAATTCGCGAGTTACCCTCCGAAATCGGCGGGTTACCTTTGGATGAATAATCCGTGGATTTGGCGCGATCCGCAGTTGAGAATAATGATGTTTCGCCACACACACACACACAATCTGCGAGTTACCTCCGGTTCGGGGATAACCCGAGGTTAACTCACGATTGAGAATACCACCGTTAATTCCATTTTGTATTTTCTATCTATTGTTAATAAATATTTCTTTATTTGACTTGTAATCTTTTTTTTTTCTGATCAACCCTCGTATCTTCCAGATTGCAATTTTGTAGCTCTTAAAAATAATATATTCCAATAAACCTTTTCTTTCCGACAATAAATTTAATAAGTAGACAATTACAAAAATATTCTCTTCCTTTAATTTTTAGCTCATGTTTTTGGTTTATTATTATTATAATAAAAATAATTTTATACTTATTATTAATGCTTCAATTTAGTCTTAATTAATTTGGATAATTGAATCTGATAATAACTTATTTATTATTCTTGGATTCGAGCATGATGAGTGCAATTTCCAACGGTTAAGTTGCCTTCTTTAATGATAGGCACATAGAACTTATATTCATTACATTTCAAAGGCTCAGTCTCGCCAACAGAAATGAGGAAATTTCGCTCGCCATAAATCCTTTTTTTCTATGAATATGTTATCAGTCACTCTATCAACAATGTTTTTCATGCTTCAGCCATAATCTGCTTATATTTCCAAAATCTCAATCATTAGTTCTTATACTTCAATTCATTTCAGTCCCTAAGTATAGCATATTAAAAATCTAATAAGCATGAACTTTCGATAAATCTTGAAAGATATAAAAAAAAAAATTTTTAAAATGTTGAAAAAAAAACTTTGAAATACATAAATACTTATATTCATTGTCAAATATAGAGTTTTTAAAGCAATTTGCGAAACATATCTAGGTAATAGAAAAATGGGTCTTATGTAGTGGAAAGATTTCATTATTTTGTTTTAAATCAGCAATTTTCATAAGATAAGAAACAAGTAAAATTATATTTGTATAATAAATAAAGATTATCCATTAAAAGCTTTATGATATATGCTATATTACTACGAAAGTGTTGAAACTTAGAAATATATATATTTCAGTCAGAATATGTGAAATCCTTTCCTTAAAAGACGTTTCATTATAATCTCATTACATTTCTCGAATAGATAAGTATGATGAAACTACAAAGAGAGAATCCATTACATAAAGTATTACGTTTGAGTAATATAAGGGGAAACACAGAAGTCATATAACGTAAAGTAAAAATAAGTTATCACAAGGCAAAATAATGTGATGGGGTTTTAGATAAGTAAATTTAATTTTACATTTATTGAATTCCTTAAATTGAAATAAAATATTTGATTCTATGCACCATAAAAGGCGAAACTTCTCATAATTCTTCATACTTTAATCCAACAAGTTTCTTTGCCCATTCCTAATTCTTATCTAAAATCTTTACCGTCAACTTGGTAACAGAAATTTCTAATTTTCAAAAAAAAAAAGTAAGAATTCCATTAACTCCCACATTTACATTCTGAGGAAATCCAAGATAATAATTTTACTTAACTCTTAAAAGCAGTTTTCAGCCATAAAAAATTTCTTTCGGTATTTCATGTTGACACGAGGTAGTATAATCAAATTATTCGAGATAAGATATTTTTCTTACTAAATTAACACTTAGACAATGATTACTTAATCGAATTTCATATAAAACAATGCGTTAAAAAAATCTTCATCTAGAAAGTATTTGAAAATCAGAGTATAATTTCTCAGGAAAAAATTCAAGAAAGTATTATATTTCCAGTACACAGTATTATTCCTTACATTGAAATTTGTATTCTTGATGCAAAAATAAACTGTTTTCTCTAAGATGCTGTATTTCAATATTGGATAAAACGTTATGGTTTTCGATTTTTAAAGAGAATTTTGTGGAATATATCTAGATCGGGAAAAAAATTTCCAAAGGTTTCAGATTATTCATGTTTTATTTTTTGCTTGAATTTGACCATTCGTTATACTTAAAGGCGGCATTCAGCATTGAAATTCAAAAATACTGGCTGCAAAAGTTGAGTTCTGAAAGCAATCAACAGTTATTACAGGAGTTGTATTTTATAACATTGTTTATGGTTTCTAAAATGTGTGGTATTGTTTATATTTATCTTTTTTTATGATAAGTTGTGTAATTGTTTTCAATGTTTAATGTTAATTACTAAGATACTTGGAACTTGTTACTCTTAGTTATTTTTACTTTGTAAAATATAATTATTACGGCAAAATCTTTAAAGAATTACTATGTTATATGTATAATTGCTTTATTCTCTTTATTTTGAATTCAAAATGTTATTCGACGTCCTGATTATTGGCCGTGTTGAAATTATAAGCAACAGAATATCCACTTTATTCTAATAATTGATACGACAGCGTTTTTCAGATATGATTTAAGAAGACTTCGTGTAGTTACCATGATTTAGATCGGCATGTGAACTTATCGCTTTTTAGATGTCATTATTTATTTCAAACGAGGAATTGGAGATATTTAAGGTATCCGACTATGTTCGAAACCGTGATTTTGCAAAAGCGTGTAAATGGATAATATTTATGATATTTAGTGTCACTTAGATTAGAATACATGTATACAGTTGTTTTAAGGACGTTATGACAAAAAAAATTATTTAAATACAATATTTTGGCAAAAAATTAACTTAGAATAACCTTTTTTCCAAATGTTCTCCTTTTGTAAAAAAATGCTTCTATTGTATTAATATTTTGCCTGTTTTCTGCTCAGACTTCTGTACAGAGACTCAACTAGAATTTTTGAAATTATTAACTCGGAAGTGGGTTTATCCATGTTTTACGAAAACAGAGGGGAGAAATTTTAAGAAATACGCCGATAATTATTTCAAATGGTTGTAACTCTGAAAATAATGTGAATTTTTCAAAAATCATAGCTGAGCCTCTGTACAGAGGTCAGAGCTATATACAGGCAAAATATTAATACAATGGAAGTCTTTTTTACAAAAGGAGAACATTTGGAAAAAAGCTTATTCTAAGTTAATTTTTTGCCAAAATATTGTATTTAAATAAATTTTTTTTGTCACATAATGTCCTTAAAACAATTTTATACATGTATTCTAATCTAAATGACACCAAATATCATGAAAATTATACATTTATGCGTTTTTTTTTAAATCAATGGTTCTCCGAACGCGTAGTCGGATACCTTAATGAAGCTGAATTTTAATTAGAGAAACTAATATGTTGAAATTAGTTGTTATGGCATTTAGTATGATTTGATTTAATTAGTATTGTTTGTGGTTAATGGACAACTTATATTTTTCTGGTAATTCAGTTAATGCATTACATTTTCACAGCATAATAATTGGAAAAAATAGTTTTTTGACCATGGATTTTTTTATTAATTTAGAATTTTAACATGTTCTTCAAAGCATAGTAAATAGATTGGAACAGAGAAAAATTAACATTTTATTACTTAATTTAGGGATGAATAATGTGCTTATATAGTTCCAACTTGATACTTCATACAGAAAAATCTTAACAAAACCTATTTGAAAAAAAACAGAGCTTATTAGCTGTTTTGAAGGTTGAATACCTATCACTTTTACATACAAACAATGAAAACATGAAAATTGCTTGCCTTTTAAAACAGAGTTCATAGATTTTAATTCAATTCTTATTTCATTTATATATACGTAAGATACCATACAAAATTTTCATTTAAAAACTTTTTATTACATTTTTATTTGTAAAATTTGATGCATATTTTTAGATTTTTTTTGCGTCTACAATTTCAAATTCTAACCATTTTTTATATATTCTATTTAGGTTTTCAAGTTTTATGTTAGTAATAAGTAGATGTAATCCACATTCACATTTATAGTCCATCTTACGTTTTATTGTTAATTATAATATCGCCTTTTAAAACTGTGCCAATGTAATGTGTAGTGTGCTTAGTAAAATTAGTGTAGCGTGTTTTATTGCAATTTAATTGAAAAAAAACAGAGAAAATTTGTTATAGATACCCTAAAATCTGGCGTATATCGTGCGTGTTTACTTTCAAGCTACAGGTAATATTTAGGTATATTCACCGTATAACGCATATCTCCTTTTTTACGAAGAAACCTGAAATGTATGTGCGCAATGCTTTGTTTTGAAGTAATTTATTCGAGGTATTATTTTAAGCTTTAGAAAATAATAATATACCTTCAGAGCTACAATACATTAAGTGCATAAGGAATGTCATTTCTTTTAAAATTCGATTTCGATGTATGTAGAAGTCGAATTATTTTTCTATACTCATCTCTTTTCTTTTTAAGTTATCATTTTTATACCTGAGTATGACGTGCACCAGTAAATTTAGAACTTATTTTTGTATTAAAAAAGCGTGTTATAAACCGGAATTTTCGGTATACTAGTTTTCAGTTTAAACTAACATCTATGCGGAGTAGTACAAAGTGTTAATAAAAATAGGATATATAGGATTTGTATAAGATGAGTTTTAAATCAGGCATAATAATACTATTTCACTCCTTCATCACTATATTTATGCCTTTTTATGAGAACTCAAATCCTGATGTAGGTTATTTAATATATTTCTTCAAATTATCCATCAGAATATGCATAGAATTTTCTGAGTTGAGTAACATATTTTCCAGCATAGCGTACTTCGAAAGATACAATTTATTTTTTGTTTGTACCACTTCAGTCATGAGTCTTACAATTACGAGCCTCACATTAGCGATAGCTTGTAAGAAATCTCAGATTATTGTCTTGATATCCTGCCTACAGAAATAGTAGGTGGGTATCCTTCGGGTAGTCTAGTGGTTAGAACATCGGACTCCAGACCAGAAGGCCTGGGTTCGATGCCCGATGCCACCAAATACCCTCCGAGTACACGCTGAGTACGTGCTCGTTAAATCAGAGGGTCCAAAAGTCTTGTGGGCTGAATCACGAATGGAAGGGACTGGAGAATATTTTCCTCCCCTTCAGTTCCATGCCTAAATTGTGGAGGTGGAGATTGGTGGTGTCGCCATCTATCGTCCCTTTGGGGAATTTCGCCTAGCTAATTCGTACTGTCACCTGGATGGTGCTCAAGACCAATGACAGGCGTACTTCTAGCCCCTTGCCAAGATAAATTTCATGGGCCTCGATATGACTACGTTAGACAGGTGGCACTAGAAACAACAACAACAACAGAAATACATCGATACCAAAAATGCAAATACTATAAAATCCGGTTTATCAATATGTACTTAGCATGCATAAACTAATTATCGTTCCCTTTCATGACGAAAACTGTATTTATGCTAGTTCTAATAAAAAACAATGATGAATTCAGGGTATAATTTGTGGAAAATGTTCCATACTGCTTGGGAAATTCAGTGTGTATAAGAATGATAATGTTTCGCATTAATATTTATTATTCTTTTTATTTCTTCATTACACCAACTGTAAGCATGCCTCTACTATCTTAATAGGTAGAACGTACAAAAGATTACTATGCCATATGTTAATGGAAATGGGTTATTTATTGAGTACAGATTTAGCCTTTCAAAAATTTAACAAATGCCATCAATATGATTCTAAGGCTCATCAAAAAATTTAAAATGTTTTGTCTTTTAGTACACTCTTGGCATACAACCTAGTGTTCGTGAATCTCCTCCACTTAATATCACTTAGATCTTGTTTGTCCATCTTTTGTAACGGGGTCTGTCCGGTCTTTTACTAATCTTCCTGTTGGAAATATTCTTTAACTGTGATGTTGGTTTAAAAACGCTTTCCAGAGAGATGACTTGATTTATGCAAATACAACAACTATTTAAGTGTCAGTCGTTGAGTAGGCGGGGTAATGGTTAAGATGTGATCGTAAGATGAAACCCAAGTGTTAGTAAGAAGCGACTGGTAGCCGGGTATCTTAATCCTCCGTTAGGCGCAGATGCATAGTAAAAAGTTATGGTGCTGTGTCCACACGATGGGTTGGGAAGGAGGGTTAATTCTTCTCCCTGCCTTTTGTCACTTGTTTAAGAATTCAGTGTCAAGGACGAGAACAATTTCTTCATATTTAGGGCGGCGGGGGCCATTCAATCTGATACGTGCAACGTGTCCAACAATGTCAGTTTTTAGTACTATTTCGTTAATTTTGATTTTTCCCCTTGTAAAATCCCCTTGTATTTGAAAATAATTCGAAATAAGTATTTTGTAATTTCTGTTTAAAAGGTGTGTGCTTTTTTTTTTTTTTTTTTTGCTGGGAGGTGAGATACATGTGTGGGATGCCGCGTGCCTAGTCAGTGACTGTATTTTATAAACTTCCAAAATTTCTATATGGGAATCAAAATCACTCAGACCCTCGCGCACGCATCTAGAAAAACTAGGCAATTTATGAACTACTTTTTATGAAGACAGTCTGAATGTAACATTCACATGCCTCGTTCATTTTGACTCAGGATTGAAGAAATATCTGATACGAAACTCCTCGTTCAAGACAAAAATCACCAGGGACTCGGAAATGAAGGCACTGTTCTCTCTTGTCAGGACATCAAGAAAAGATTATTAAAATTTTGGGATGCATTATACGAAAAATCCATGTCCCCCTTGAACATGGTAGGGGGATTTGTGAAGACTAAACAAGACATTTTAAAATATAAACAGTGGTGACACGGTGATAAATACCATTTATCTTTTTTATGTTTTTTCGTATAAATATCTCAAGTATGAGATAATGCATCTGAGAGATACGACGCGCCTATGAATGGAACTTTTTGAAGCGTACCTAGCATAGGGTTAAGATTAATAGTAGAAGGATAATCCATAGAAATAGTGGAACACATCAACAATGCAACACAACGAGCAATGCATCATTCAAGGAGCTTTAACAAAGATAAGTAGTTTAGATAATTTAGTTATCTGATTTCGGGTTAAAAAATTTCTTATTACTCACAAGGTTTAGTTATAAAAAGAACATTTCATAAAGTGTTTAAAGCTGAATAAAATTAGTTATTGTAAGATCATATCTGCTTCTTTCTCGTACTGTCCCACACCTGCAACCTCCGGAGATCTCTATATATTTATTTATATATTTATCTTGTGTTCAAATTTTCAATCGTTAATAAAATACTTTCTATTCATACTATCAAGTTCAAATAAATTTTTTTAAACTTGTAGTGGAGGACACTGGATGTTAATACAGTTCTTCAAATATTAATTAATTCATTAAATTTAATTTAATTAATTATAGGTTTTTGACGCCAACTTAGATTCGTTTCTATTGTTGTAACAATGTAACTGTTGAAACAAAGACAAAAGTTGAAGACAAAAATCTGTTTTTCAGCCAAACCGGTTGTGCATTGTTACAAGAATGCATACAAATTATGCTCTTTTTTCAATTCTTATTATTGTTTACTCTCTCCATATTTATTTATAGATATATTCTATTCTAATTTTCAATCGTTGTTAAAATACTTTTTATTCATCCATTCAAAGTAGGAATTGACTTAATTTTTTTATATTATTTTTTATGGGGGGACATTGTGGAGCTTTGTGGAACTGACAGCTCCTGCATCGAAATCCATCGATGCGCGTGAAACTTGGAGCTTGTTGTAGAAGAGCATTGTTTAAAACTGTGCACAGTAAGTGGACAAAAAACCTCGATAAATTTATGCACTTATTGCTATTTCTTGAAGTGACGGAAATTTATCTTTCGACAATTAAGAAATTACACAACCTTATTCAAATTCTGCCCTTCAGGCCTTGGCAAGTCACCAAGACAAAGACCCCGAGTCCAGGATTGCAGGGAGCTGCTGAGCAGAATTCCAACAAAGGTTGTCTTCCAGTGGGTGCCTTCTCATTGTGGCTTTTGGGGAAATGAAATGGCGGATCTTTTAGAAAAGAGTCACGGATATACTCCAAAGATCTACTAGAGACCTGCCTCTTCACTCAGCAAAACGACATTAATAGGATTTATAAAAATTGATTTCGAGATGCTGCTACCAGTGCTACCAAAAATGAATCATGGAGGGTGCTAATAAAACCTGTGTCTTGGACTCTCCTCTTGCTGCTTCTGTGGCTGAGTTTAGATTATTGACTGGACATGACTGCCTTTGTGCTCATTTGTATCGTTTTGATCTGAATAACTCCCCCTTTTGTGTGATTCTGGACAAATCAGACTCTTCTCATCTAGATATGTTCTCTACTCTTAAAGCAGTGCTTCTCAAACTTTCACTATTTGTGACCCAATATTCAATCATAATTTTCATCGCACCCCCTTCCGTCCAATAACAATGTATTGAATTCAATAACACTATACTTTGACTCTAAGGCAACAACACGACTTCAACCTCTTAAGCGCCACCGACGTATATAAACGTCTCGCTCAACCTAACCGATAATTGTCCCGGACGTATACATACGTCTTTCGGAATTACGATATTTTGTATGAGCTTCAATCCATAAAATTATTCCGAAGGCTTTGAAATGCAATAGAAGGACCTTGACAGTGTTAGCGAAGGATTTACTTATTTATACCTTTTCGGGCGGGGTCCGCTCATCCTCAATATATATTACATACGCGAGCCTACGTGGAAAACGGTGGCATTGGGGAGCGATTTGGGTAACTTTATACTGGCAGCTAAAGGATTAATTATAAACCTCACAAATTATCAAGATATAAATATTAGATTTTGGGATATAATTTTTTGTATGACAAGACCATAGGGTCAATGGTAATTTTTCAACTTATTCTTAATTTATTATTGTTATGATTAATTATAAAATACATGGTGAAGTACTAATACATTTATAAGTGTATTATATCAGTGTAAATGTGTATTTATTTTTATTTTATCAGAATGTTTTTGTTTTCGACTTTTCAATATGCTCGCGCCCCCATCGTAGAGTTGTCATGCCCCCTAAAGGGGCGCGCCCCACAGTTTGAGAAACGCTGACTTAAAGAGTTTGAACTGAATTGTGAAAAAATACTGGAGATCTCGTCTTCTAATGACCTGATGGTGAATATCCAGGCATTTTAAAAAAAGTTATACAACTTTACCAGAATAATGCGCATTCTGGTAATGGGAATCGCATATTCAGTTCAACTTACTCACTTCAGCTCAGAATACTTTTTTTTTCTTTTGAAAAAAAAAACCTACCAGCTTATTTTTACAGCCCAAATTACTAGTGTGGTTATCACATGGGAAAGCATGAATTTGGATTTTGCTTTCATACCCGTGTTCTATGCTGATTCTAAATTTGTGCAAATTATAAAATAGCCACAAATGAGACTATCGGTAATTGTTGGAACTAATTTATCTCCCCGCAGTATATTACTTCCCATGGAGGTTGCGGTAGCCTAGTGTTCTAGGCCACAGTCTGGTGGCCGGCGTGTCATGAGTTCGAACATGATGCTGCTGAAGACCCGCCGTGTAGCGTAGCGATGCACGTTAAATCTATCGAGAGCTCAATCATCCTCCAGTTGGTGTGGTGTAGAAGTCAGGAGAAGGGGGTTCCAGCTCAGGTGTCTTCCTCATCACTTGACTGTGATTCAAAATTATGAGGTCCATCGCCAAAAGCATTCATGTCGCTGAATAGGGTGACGTTAATTATTCATTTACTTACTCAGTCATTACTTCCCGTGTCATCATCAGTTTCCAAACCATATTTGGTGTAGTTAGGGTTGTTAGATCCAACTCCTGGTGACTTGTAAAAGTGTCACTTTGAAAGAAATTACCCTGTATGTATCTGTTGCAGGAAAATGACGAAATTAGGAATTTCAGGGAATTCCTAACAATATAGTGTTTTTAAAAATTTCAAAATATTCCTTGAATATTTTAATTTTTCTTTTAATACGTGAAGGCGTAGCCCATTTAACATTGCGACATAGAAGAAAAAACACGAAACACATTTTATACCAGAAAAAATGAATCAACTCGGTTAAACATGCGAAGTATGATAAAAAAATACTGCTCTTTAAAGGATAGTGAAGCCAAAATATCATATTAATTTTTCATTTCTTTTATATCGGAAAAAATGTTCCAAATTCGGGTCCTATTCTTTAACATTAACCGAAAACTGCCTTAAAATAACGCCTCTTCAAGGTCATTTCCATGATGAATGTAAGTGATTTTATCAAACCCTGACTTGTTTCAGTTAAATGATGAAATGAACTAGTCAGGATTAGCATTGGCAAAATGCTGTCCGGGAGGGGGGGGGAGACACTTTGGGAGTCGAGTCCTTGTACTTCCTAACCATACAGATAGTACTATCGATTCCCTAAATATCTACCCCATATCCTTAAAAAAATGGCTGACTTGTTCATTTCATCATTTCACTAAAACAGTTCGGTGATTTGATCAAATCACTTACTTACATAATGGAAATGACCTCAAAGAGACGTTATTTTAACATCTTGCGTGAATTGATCATCCCCCTTAGGGATTCGATGAAAGTCCTAATTTCATCGTTTTCCTGTGACATATACATCATCATACAGTTTTTTATCATTGTACTTATTCATTTGTTTACTCTTTGTAATAGAATTACAATTATTTTTAAGGGAAATAATGAAAAAGAGCTACTGTTTTGAAACCAAATTTTTTAGCAACATGGTTTGCGTTTTTTTACTTTTTATTGCACAAAAAATAATATTTTTAAACAATATAAGCATGTCTTATATGTTTTATAAATATTTTTTTTTCTTCAATTCATAGTAATTTAATTCCTTTTTCCGTTCAAAGTTTCATAGTATATGCTGTCTACAATATTTTGTAAAATGCTTTGATATTCAAATTTTTCTTTTGTTTTATTTGTTTTAGATTGTCCCAGAGGCCCTAGAGCAGAATATTACTATTTCTATAACTTTTCTGTTATAATTTCCCTTCATTCATTTTTGTTAATCTTTTTAGCTTTGTAAATCTTACCTTTTAGATTCAAATATACACTAAATTTCTGTGAAATCACACACACACACACACACTCTTTATGGTCCATGTAGACAAATTACACCTGATTTAAAATTATTTGTAATGTTAGTAGTCACTATAAAAATTGTTTTAAACTTTCAGAAACACTATCTTGTGAACTGGGTTTAATTCTCCTTAAATAATATGCTTGCAGTAATAGTGAAGTTTTATTTTTGTTTCATTTTTAATTATACACGTGTGAAGAACTGATACTTAAGAATACTGATAATTTTTTTAAAGAAACTAAAAACATTACTTTGAAACTTATACGTTCATTAATAATTTTTATTTCATTCATAAATTAAACGTATATTCGTTTTCAAAGCATGTGATCAGCAAAACCTGAAAATTAGTTTTAATGACACCCAAAGAGAGAAAATAAACTAAAATCGATTGATAAAAAATTTTAATTAAAAATATTTTAAATAACCTGGAAGTTATGTATATAGACTAAGTAAATTAAATTTTTGAATATGTCTCTTATAACGATACGTTCATAACTACTAAGGTATAACCCCTTCTCTAAATTAAAAGCTACTCGATAACTCGTAAAACATGATGCAGATATTAAAAGTTGTAACCGCCTGTTTTATAGCGTCTTAGATGCCTATATAAATCTCTCTCATTTATAGCGAGAAGTTACTGAGGCTTACAACAATTCTTAAGCAAAGCGCAGAGTACTAACACTTTCCTATTATAAAAAGCAGCTTCAATCTTTTTCAGTTTTTATTGATTTAGTATTTCACTACAGGAGTTACGAGATCATGAAATTAATTAAAGTCTACACACATAAAACAGAGTTGCTTTTTCATTGTTTGTTTTACGAAGGTATAAACTATCTACAAGGCGTTATTAATCGTGATTGAAGAAAATAATGGCGGCTGAAAGAGTGCGAGGAAACAAAGCTGCTGTTAAATGACACGTAATATAATAAATCCAAGACATTGTTGTAGAAATCACTACTTACTTATAATCTAGTATCTGTATATCTTTAGAGATCCTAGTAAAATATTTAACCCTGGTAAAGGCGCGCACTAAATACTAACGTTAATGGTAGCGCAGGGTGACGGAGTCACCCCAATCTCTTTTTTTTTATAGTTACTTTTATTGTACACAATAAAAATCATTATTCCAGTGAATATATTGATTAAGAGAAAGTATACATACCTACTTTTAAGGACTTTTCAAATTTTTCTTTGAAAATTTAAGAAAAAATACAATCTACCTGAAGTAAAGTGTTTCAAATGTACATTACTTTTAATAAGGACACAAATCTTAGACAATCTTCTCTAATATTACAGGAATGATACTTGCAAACATAACTCTCAAATTTTGTGTGCTCAAGTTATTGCTGTTTTATTGTTCTTTGATACCCGGAAAATAGCATGTTGAAACTTTTCTTGATTGTGTCTTTTTGACAGGGCGCAGTGTGTCTTGTAGTACACTTTTGACTTAATGTCTTTCTTGATGGAGTTTTTAAGGTATTATTTGAAAACTTTCCTTTCAATTTTCAGCACAATGTTTTGTTTCATGTTCAGCACTTTTCTGAAATTCACTTTTGCTATCATGATTAATATCCATTTTTTCATGAGGTTCTTCCCTCGCATGATCTGTTTTAACTTCATCAAAAAAATAGAGATTGCAAATGCCCATTTCTTTTTTTACGTTCTGTTCATTTAAATTTTTAAACCATAATGAGTCATACAACAGAGCTGTCAAGACCACTAAGTCGTTCACAGTGGGAAGTTATAGCCTGTTGATAGAAAATATTTTGGAACGAAAGCGGTCGTGCGGAGAACTCAATCACCCCAAGTAATTCAAAACTGTAAAAATAAACGTTTGTCATTCCCAAAAAAGAAGGAGATATGTGACAAACACATTTTAATTCTCAAGAAGACTGTCATATAGGAGGATACTGACAAGTTCATTGGTAAGAAATAAGCAGTCTTCTCAGAATTAAAGATTTCGTGATCCTGGGGTGATTCTGTGCCCCACGCAATCGCTCCCGGATTAAAACAAATGCTTTAGACAGTACCACGCAAATTACAAAATGTGGTTGCAATAAGCTCAATAGATTATGTTTATGATTTATATTTTGAACAAAAAAACTATCTGTGCGATTTTATATATATTTTAATATTTCATATAGTAAAAGCCCTTTATATTGACAAAGCAGTTTACTTATAGGTTTTATACAGTACAAATATTTAGTGTATGACTAAAAGAGAATTGTTAATGCATACGAAAATTATGCCTTATATCCTAAAGTACGAGGGTAAGGTGAAAAGTTCTGAACCTGACTACGAAACACAGGGAATTTCGGTATAAACTTTATTTTATTTTTGTACATAATCTATCTTAACTTCAACACACTTTATCCAGCGTTTCTCTAACATCAGTAATTCTTCCCGGAAATTAGAGTACGGAAGGCTGAATCTCCAAAAAAAATTTCTTGAAGTTTGGAAACAGATGAAAGCTAAAGGGGCCAAATCAGGAGAATAGGGAGATGGCGAAGCAAATCGTTCCTCAAACCCCGCAGTTTTCCCATCACCAACGCACCCTTGTGTACATGTGAATTTTCCTGATGAAGAATGGTTTTTTTCTTCTGCAAGTCAGACCTCTTTAAGCGAAATCAGGAATCCAGCTAGTCTAAAATGTTGGAGTAAAATTCGTCTGTAATTTTTCTACTTTTTTTAAGGTAATCAATTAAGGCTGTCTTTGGTTAATGTTAAAGAATAGGACTCGAATTTGGAACATAATTTCAGATATAAAAGAAATGAAACATTAATATTATATTCTGGCTTCGCTATCCTTTTACAGAGCAGCATTTTTTATCATACTTTTCGTTTTTAACCGATTTTATTCTTTTTTTCTGGAATAAAATGTGTTTCGCCTTTTTTTTTCTCATATACCGTAATGTTAAATGGGCTATGCCTTCACGTATTATAATAAAAAAAGAAAGTATGCATGGAATATTTTGGCATTTTTAAAAACAATATATTGTTAACAGAGGTATGAATTATAATATTGCAAATTTACATGGAAATTGATGCATTTTTTCTGTCTGAAAATGTGCTTCGCGTTTAGATCAAGCTCTCGTACTTTTACTGAAGACAGTCTTAAGAGGATCCCTTTCTCACCTCAAAACACGTTGGCCATGTAGTTATTATAATAAGTTCTGGTAGTTGTTATAATAATATTTTATAGTTTCTTATCTAGCTGCCACTCTCATTTGAGAGCCAAAGGTATTAATGGAATATCTAGTGACGGTGATAAGATCTAGCACATACGATCGACCGCTTTCTTTGTCACTGAGCCACCGGCTTCCACACAATACTTCGACAACTGTTTCGTTTTTGACATGTAGTAGTGAACAAATGTCTCATCCATCACAAAATCAGTCGGATACCTATTGAATCAACCCAAACACTGCTGTGAAAATCGTTCGTGCATTTGCTTTCGATCGGTATTCAGCAAATGCGGCACTCATCTTGGGCAGAGGTTTTACATCCCTAAATGTTTGTGCGAGATTTTTTGTACTCTTACTTTCAATATCTCCACAACCTCAAATATCTCAATACCTTCACTAGCTTATCAGCCAATACGATATCATGCCCTTTTTTCTATCGTTTTTGGTGTGGTTGTTGTTTTTGATAGTCTTTCACGTGAATGATCTTTGAGAGACATGCAACCAGGTTTAAATTCCACTGTCCCCTTTTTAACAGTTTCCATAGAAGAAGCAGAGTCCGTGTAAATTGTGTCAACTTCAAATGAATTTTCTCTTAGGGGTTAATCTTTCTAAAACCAAAACATTTATGACCTCACGATATTCACGTTTATCTACTTTAACAAAAAACACTCAAACAAAGGTATTGCAAAAATCGGTGACAACAAACTACCTGAGAAAACAATTTGAAATTTGTCATGTAAACTAATGACAAGTGCACCCAGGTAGGAAACAAATTTTTGCACATTGGAACGCTATCTCTGTGTCTGGCAGAGAACTTTGCACCTTACCCTCGTATACAACCTTAACCCGTGATCACTCGCGCGGGGTGTTCTGTACACCCCATCAACAGGAAATTCCTCCCAGGATTCTAAAATGAATGCGCAGAACAACGATTTTTTCTATAGCTGCACATTTTAGGTCAATGAACCTTCATGCCTGATACAATCCCTCTTTCTCGAACGATTGGAATGTAATGACCTTCAAAAGTTTATCTGGGGGCTGAGAACTCCCGCGAGAAGTTGAGCATTTGTATACAGTCTGCTCTGAATGTCTGGAAAATGATTAAAATATTATTTTTCTATATATTTTCTACTACCATTATCTCATTAATTATAAAGTATATTTATTACTGGTATATACGTTTTATACTGGTATATGAAAAAATATAAAATTATGTGTTTTATAATGAAAATTTTGTATGTTTAGTTTAAATTAATGTTAGTCTCATTTGTATGCAATACATTTAATAACTTTATTTGTATAATACAAAAAACATCTTGTAATTTATAAATATGTATCATAATGACTTAATTTTATTTTCATAATTAAATACACGTGTTAAAAGTTTGGGGTGTTCTCTACACCCCGCGAGTAACGACGGTAGCAAAAACAGGCGCGAGTGACCGCGGGTTAAGGATTAAAATGATTCCGAAAAACAGTTAAAACACAGAACATCAAGACATGGAACATATAGTAGCCGACTTATTCGCTATCAAAATATTTTTTTTCGTAGATAAATCTACAGTTCGTGTGGGTTCCCAAGCATGTATCTTAAATGAATGAAGCTGAATACATTGATAGGAAATATAGTTTCTTTACTCAAAAAATAAAAGGAATTTTTATGTAACTATCTATATTTTGAAGAGAGATAATATAATGAAACACTAGGCCATGTGTTTCAAACTGACCAATAAATATACAAAAGTAGAATGTAAGTAACTATATCATTCTTATAACCGACAATAAAAAAAAATGTTTTTTTTTTAAATATTTTTGTAATAAAAAAAAATCTTGAAATACTTCTTAGAAGCAATCTATTTTAGCAAAACCATTAAATTTATAAAAATTGTTTCTAAATATTCAAAAAAAAAGAATGAAAAAAAACCCAAAAAATTTGGAGAAATTTTCTTTTTAGTGAAACAGATTTAATAAAAATCTAACAAATAACATTATAAAATACGTAAAAGTCATAAATTCAAAGAAAGAGCAATCTTATTTTTGCGAAATATGGATAAGCAATTTAAATAACAAATAAATTACATTTATTATTTAAGTTTCATAAAAAAGGTATTCTTGTTCTATCTATACTTTGAAACATTCCGAGCAACATTTATAGTTTTATTGTAACAACTATTCACAATAAATACTTCTATAATAATAATACACATACACAAACATTTGCACGTGTACTTGTGCTTTTTTCTGTTTTTCAGAAATAAATTAAATTTATGCACTTTTTACATATATATTTTTGATTATATAACAAATCTGATTTTTATTTATCTCCCTAAAATGAATTCTTATTTCTCTATTTGCTTTCAATATAAAGCATATCTACTTTCACTTTTGTTTCTTCTTGCGCTCGTCAACATGTAACACCTTTACATTTAACTGCGTGATAACCTTATTTGTTAGTTCGTCTCAAAAGACTACTGAATTAATGAAAATCCAAGAAATTTCTTTCTAAAAATACGAAATATTTTGAACTTGTTTTTCACTTTCTCTTTTCGGTTTTCCGCTTTTCAGGGTAAGGCGCACGCTGCGCTACAGGACTATTATCATCATGATTTAGATGTAACAAAACCCCATATGAAACACCAAAATTATTTTTAAAAAATTCATGTGGTATTATAACGAATGTAACTTCTTTAAATTCATTTCTTTTTTCCCCTCATCTTTTGGAGGCTTATTTTGGAGTTACATATTTCCTCTGCATCATACAGTATGATCAAAAAGTTACCGGAATAGGTCAATTACAAATTAATAAAAAATAAAATAATAATTTAACCTTGTTGGACTACAAAGTACTGCCCTCCTGCGCGCACACACTTGTTCCTGCATTCATTTTACTGTTGAAAACTCTCTTGGAATCCATTTTTGAGATGTCATTCAGTTGCTTCGTCGCATTTTGGATCACCTCATCTGAATCCACAAAACGATATCCCATTCAATTTCATTTTCACCCATGGAAACGGGTAAGAGTCCTCTGGTGCTGGAATCATTTTTGATTGTGTTCTTCAGCATCTTGAGCTTCTCAAGGTGATTTCTCGAGTTAAACACAAAATTTGATGTTTGCACCGCTGTTTCAAAGACGACATTGCAAAATCCAATGAATGAAAGATTTGCTTTGTCAGAAATGATCTGCAGTTAACACCAGCAGTTCAGGAAATGAATTCCAATGAATGTATATTTTTCTTATTAGTCCTTCTAACCCCCAAAATAAATATTTCCCCACCAACGAACACATGCTTGAATGTAGGGGACCATTCCGGGAACTTTTTGACTCTTGTAGTACTCAGTTGTTACTTGAGTTAGCATGTTTGAGAAAAATATTAATCTACTTTTTCTACTTTTTCGAATTAGAGGGCTCTAAAATTGGTAATGGGCATTTTGATGATTAAAATATTGGAATAAACTACATTAAATAATATCTATCTGATAATGACCCGGAAAAAATATTTGATGCTGAAGATTTTACTATTTTAGTAAAAATAGAATCACAAAATGGCGTTAAACAGAATATGTAAAAAGATCAAAAATGAAAAAAAAAGTATTTGTACTAATATATTGCTGGCATTAAAATAATAAAAAAATACAAGAAATTAAATTATATCTCTTTGCGATTTAGAATTTAAAATATTGTTGAAATCATTTCGGAATATAAAAACCAACAAATTATTCATACGTAAATCATTATATAGATATAATATTGTTTCCAAATAGTTTAACAATTTAACTTTCACAGTAGATTCATTTCACATTGCATCAGTGTTTCTCAAACTTTCAATATTTATGACCCAATTTTCAACCATAATTTTCATGGCACCCCCTCCTTACAATAATAATAATGTACTTTTACGCTAAAGCTACAATACGTCTTTATTTGTGAACTGTACAAATTATTTAGATAAGTATTGAATTTTGTGAATAATTATCTATATGACGAAGCTCATTGGGTCACTAGTAATTATTAAACTTGTTCTTTACTTTGTATTGATTAATTAATGATTAGATACATTGTGCAGTACTGATACATTTATAAGTAAAAGCGCCCCCCTTAGGCCCCCACAACACCACTTGGGAGTCGATTTTCTTCAAAACACATTTTGTAACGGATCTCTACGCCATAAATGGTATCAGCGTACAAAATTACAAGACTGTAAGTATAATAGTTTAAAAATGGAAATAATTATGTATAAAGCCCCTTTGGCCCCACAGCGCCACTTGGGATTCAATTTTGTATAGGGAAAAAATGTTTGTGCGTCCCCTCTCACGAAACTTAGGAGACAGTTGACGCCCTCATGTTTCCATTCAACACCTGGACATTAGTCTTTATTAAGCAATAGGATACTTCTTTTAAAAAAGATGGAACATAATCCCAATCTCATTTAAAATGTGGTAAATTTTGTATTTTCAAAAATCTCAGATGTAAACAAGAGAATTTAGCCGCTAAATAAAAAAACACTCTAAAAGAATAGAAGATACCTAATATAATAAAATAATTCAAACTAAATATTTTCTTCTAGAAATATCATCTTTCATCCGAAAGGAATTTAAAGTTATAAATAAGTCATTTTAGAATTTTCCGTACATCATTTTTTTACATTTATGAATACAGTTATCTTCCGAACAACAAGGCACTTATATATCAAAATTCTTCTTAGCACAGTTCAAAAATTGGATCAAGCATTCGCACAATACGAAATGTAGTTAAAACCATTAAAACTGAACCTTAATTAAATCAAAATTAAGCAAATCCCCATACCACAGCTCAATAAGTGTTATAAAGCTTTTAAGTGCGAAAGGTAAATTATTTCATATTTCACATTCGGGATCATACGAACTATTATATTTTTAAGCAGAAATTTTGTGGACTATTAACATTTAAATGTACTACACTGTTGGCCACACAAAATGCAACACCAAGAATGGCCAGAGATATCACGGCGAAATTTATTTGGCAGATACCATGTTATACAAAGATCAAACGATTAAAATTACTATCTCTTGTGATGTGTGGAGAATTACAAACTCAGTAGTCAGTGCAGCCGCCATTGTTGGCTATAACCACTGCCACACGTCTTGGCA
>BMAV01023168.1:32565-54705 GCA_019973955.1 Trichonephila inaurata madagascariensis | reverse complement strand
TTATGAAAATAAAATTAAGTCATTATGATACATATTTATAAAGTACAGGATGTTTTTTGTATTATACAAATAAAATTATTAAATTTATTGCATACAAATGAGACTAACATTAATTTAAATAAACATACAAAATTTTCATTTTAAAACACATAATTTTATATTTTTTCATAAACCAGTATATATATATATATAAAACGCATATACCAGTAATAAATATACTTTATAAATAATGAGATAATGATAGTAGAAAGTAGAAAAATAATATTTCAATCATTTTCCAAGCATTCAGAGCAGACTGTATACATATGCTCAACTTCTCGCTGGAGTTCTCAGCCCTCCGGATAAACTTTTGAAGGCCATTACATTCCAATCGTTCGAGAAAAAGGGAATGCATTAAGCCTGAAGGTTCAATGACCTAAAATGGGCAGCTACAGAAAAAATCATGGTTCTGCACATTCTTTTAAGAATCCTGGGAGGATTTTCTTGTTGCTGGGGTGTACAGAACACCCCGCGCGAGTGATCGCGGGTTAATAATTTTCTTTTAATATGTAAAAGGAATAACTCACTTAGCATTACGATGTAGGAAAAAGATGCAGAGCACATTCTATACTAGAAAAAATGGGTTAACATGGATAAAAACGAGTAGTGGAATAAAATATAATGTTCTCTTCAGGATATCGAAGCCAGAATATAATATTAATGTTAAATATCTAAAACGTATTTCAAATTCGGGTCCTATTCTTTAACATTAAACGAAGAAAGAGCACATACAAATTTAATTGATTCTTAGAACAATATATTTTAAAGACACTTAGGCTTTCGACAAAGCTTTGTTATGTAACGTGCATGTACTCATTAACTTCTCTCAATTCAATAATCTTTTAAATGACGTCAATGCATATCTAATTCCTACATTCCATTTAAGTAGCGAATTAAGCCAAAATTTTCAATTCAACGTCAAGATCGTTCCACCGCTCCATCAATCTAATAGGTTCAATCCTTACATCAATCAGCTGAAAGTTTCGAACACAGAATATACAAGTTTGTTCAATGATTAATTGAATTCACTCATTATCCTGCAAGCACGATGCTGACAATATATTATAGAATTAGCGAAGAGTGATTCCTGGTACCATTATTAAATTCAACTCAAATTCATTTAAGGGAGGAACATTAATTATCCTTTCTGTCAACAGGAAAATTCATTTCGAAATTTCTGAATTTAGACTTCTTTTATAAATTATTGCAGTTTGTAAGTGTTTATAAAAATATGATCTTAAGTTGTTGTTTTTTCTTTTAAACATTGTATACTTACACTACTTTATTTCTTCTAAATTATATATTTGTAATCGAAAGTATGTCATTGTGATTTGACTAATGAATCATGCATATAATTTACCCTACTTAATTAATGGCTATGCGTATTTTTTGTTACATTACTGTTTAATCCGAATTTTGCACATTCGTTTTTTATTTATTTTTCAAAAAAGAAAAGATAATTATCTGTATTTCTTGTTTTACAAATACAGTAATAGTCTGCGTTTTTAAAATTATACTGATGAGATATAACTTCTTAAAAAATTAAATATTTTGATTGTATAAATACACCCAACTTTTTTTTACAAGGTAGATTTACGTTTCTTAAAATACCGTATTGAAGAATCATGTAAAAAGATACATGCGAAGTATGGTAAATTTGGGATATGTTCCACAACTTTGAAAAAAGGTGTAAAAGGAAAATATTTTTCCCAAAAATCGTGCAAAAAAAGAAAACCAATGTTACAGATTTATGAAACAAAAACTATTCATTTTTATTACTAAAAAAAGTTACATTTAGTGTTCCTTAAAAATTATTTCAAATAGTACATACAACATACAAAAATTCAAACTGAAATTTGGAATAAAGCCTCTAACTATGTATTCATCACTACTTGATAACAAGCGTTCACGTTCATTACGAACTCGATTAAAAATGCCATCATCAGTAGCTGGTTCCAACCAAATATGGCTGGTTCCAACCATATTGGCTGACCAAATATGTCTAGAAAATCTGTCAGTTTTGATTCAAATGAAGAATTCCGTATGTTATTAACAGGCTTTTTTTTTTTTTGTTATTATTGTTATTGTTACAAAATCTCTTACTAGCGACTGTTTTGTTCTTTTTATTTGTTTCTCTAGCTTATATAATTATTTATATCCTGCTACATAAAACTTATGATACGTTGAAATTTGAATGCAAGCCCTATGTCAGGATCAAGAGTAAGAAAATGTTGTTCCATACTTGAAGCAAATTGCAAGCCCCCTGAATTAAATCACCTGCTAATAGCTGAACTTCTCCTTCTACATTATTTTATTGACCTTTATTATCAGAAAAAGATGTAAATTCGATCAAATCGTCCTCATCCAAATGGCACGAAACCGCAAATATTTTTTGGAATTCGCGCTAGAACAAAAAATTCGTTTAAAAAAAATCTGCTTTCAATTCGCATACTGTGTTATTTCAAAATCGTGTAAAACAAGACCATGTGAAAAAAGAGTTAAGAGTACTACGAAAAATATAGATATTTCTTAGTAATTGAAAATTAGAAGTTCGCATATGGAAACTATATATATTTGATTTTTTAAAAAAATGTCCCTTACACCACTAATAAGTACGATAAAACTTTAATGTCCTTCTAATCTATCATCAATAACTTTCTCTCTCTCTCTCAAATTGATTTAATGGTTACTCAAAATTTCAGTTAGAATTTTAGTATTTTTCGGATGTAGGAAAATTTAATATTGAAAACATTTTTTTTGTGTGTGTGCGTCTTACTCAATTTCTTAATAATTAGATTATGCTAATAGAAATATTAGCAAGAAATTTCTTATATGCATTTATAATGGTTATAAGTAGTTTTTGCCTATAAGTTTTGCTTTGAATAAAATAATTGCATACTGTTTAGATAGCATCAAAATAATTTGATAATTTTAACCGAATACGATGTGGAACATACGCGATGAAGACATATTTTCTAAAACACCGTTTTTAGTTATTTATTCAACAAAGTATTTGAAAATTGAAATTATGGAATTTAAATAATGTATAAAGATTCCACATTTTAAATGTTTATATTTTGAAAAAGATTGTCTATTGCATTAATTCTTAATTTATTTCAACCTTAAATCAACTCAAACTTATTAATATAATATTACCAAAGTTCCAATTCATGTTAAACATTAAATCCTTGAAGTATTAAATATATGCAGTACTCTATTCCCCTTATAACTTACTCAAATTTATGTTTTACATTGAATAACTAACTCATTTCATTTACATAAATAAACACCACCCACTTCTGTCTGGAGGCTAGTCAAAGTTTTCAATTAAGTAAATATCCTTCTTTGCAAGACCCAGAAAAATACTTCTTTTCTACTCTTAATTTCTCTAACTTAGAACGGTCGATTCAGAACAAGCTGTAAACATTCTGTTTACATTTTAGAGCAATCAACAAGAAAGATACCCTTTAATTCAATTGAAAATTACCTCTTTTCAAAACTGAATAAATAACAAGTCTCGGAGAACTCTTTAAATATTCAAAACTAAAGCAGTGCTTAAAGAAGTGATGCAGAAAACTTAATCAGCTTTTTCTGATAAACACAACTGATCATCAAGACTGTCACATCGTGAAAGTAGATTCAGCAAGTATCAAATTTGCATAGAGGGTGCAGCATACTTAAACACAGCAATCATTAGTATTTCAGCACATTTAAACTGCAGAATAAAGAATATATTCATATAAATTATGCATAAGAAATAGTGCACATTAAATTTATCATTGAAAAGTCATTTTGAAAGGTGATTCTTCGGGGAAATCTAGTTAAAAGGAGAAACTATAGCCAGGATATATCTACATTTTACCTCGGTAATATACAGCTTATTCGAGCAGAGATATACTGTTCTGCCATATATGGCTCTGTTTAAATTTTAAGACTACCTTGCAAAGATATGAAACTCGGAGGCTAAAAAGGGCAATACAAAATTTATGCAGGATTTCAGCAACCCCTGGATAATAATATCGAAGATGGCATCCATGGTCACTACGTTATCCTGCTTAAGAGTACAGCAACATCACAAAATCCGAGAATGAATTTACAAATATTTACTCACACGTTGCTACAACGTAAGAAACAGCGAAGACTGTTAAAAGTCTATGTGTGTAAAACTAAGTAAATATAATCTAAAAAAAAGTGAGTGAGAACTTATTTTCGTCCCATTTTAAGGCAACACGAGGGTGTTTGGAGACGAACTATGAAGTTTTCAACCACGGTAAAAAAATCCCATCAACAGGCTTGTCTAGTTAACTCATGAAATACCTAGTTATTCTGTGAAATAACTGAATTATACACTTTAAAGGTAACATATATAAAAAATAAAAAGGAAATTTAAAGGCATTTTTTAAATTTAAATTAAATTTTTTTATAGCTCTGGTTATGATTATAATACCAATATGAAAGTATAATATAAGTTAGGTGCAATATTGGGTATATTTATTCATAAGTTCCCTCAACTACTTGATATACGGATAAATTCATTTAAGGTCATTTTACATTCATAATGAAAATCTAAAAAAGAAATCAGAACCGTCATCATTTTTATAGTTTTCGTTTTGTGTTATGTTAGTTATGTGCCAAGTGTTTTATTTTAATATATTTTTCGTTTTAAGAAAAACTGTAAAAACCTAGACTTGATGCACAAATTTGTTGAAATTTCCTCTAGTTTAAATTTCACTGTAAATGTTTTAATTGTGTCATTTATATAGAAATCTCATTAACAGCAGTCAGAGTATAGAAAGTTTTCATAGTATCAACTAGTATCTATACTATTCATTAAAAAATCATTTTTTACCTAATTTTAAAAAAGCACCATAAATGAGCACGCTGTTTTTTTTTTTTTTGTGTGTGTGTGTGTGTGTGCCGACAAAAGTATAACACAAGGCTTGCAAGGCTTGTAAGTCAATACTCAATCAATAACGGTAAGCAGTTTCAAGTAGAAGGATACAGGCAAAAATGGAAAAATCAAAATGGAAAGGAAACAAAATTCGATGCAAATACAATAAATACAGAAGAAAATACAAAATTTCTCATATACAAAGGGGATATATTCAATAATTAAAATTAAACAATGGGGTAGATTAAGAAACATGATCATAATCAGATTTTCAAAATACAAATACATAAGGCATACATACACTATACACATACATATATACACACGCATATACATAAGTGTATATACATATACACAAACACATATATATATATACATTTATATGTACTTACAAATACACACATATGCACACACATACGTATATATATATATATATATATATATATACTTATAATAAATGTTAGCAAACACACAAAATTTACAATCTAAATAATACGGAGAAAGTGCTATTAATGTATGTACAAAACGATGTAAGGCATGATTTGCTGTGAACAAAAACAGAGGTAGGAGAAAGCCGCTCTAAATTGTGCTTTTGTAGACACAAGTTATAAATTTCATTTATTTCTGGGCAAATCCAACGTTATTTAAAGATAGTAATCATGGCATCATAGCATGACACATACAATACTTAAAAAAAAACCTTCATAGTAAATTGACAATTCTATGAATGTATGATCTCTGCTCTCTCTTTTCCAATGATATCCAGCCCACAATTATCAAATATCTGAAATACAGATCTGTAGTGATTTGATTTAGGAACAATCCATCTTCCCTGTCACCAGATGAAAGCCTAAGACTAATCTAACCGAAAACTGCCGGCAGATCGAATTCTCTTCTGGAATGATTTCAACGCACTGCGCAGCTATAAGACAGAAATGAAGTGATGAAGTTGCCTCGATCATTTTCGCTTGACAGATTGCATTTTTTACAATTGTTATCAGAATTTCTGTTGGATTATTTTTTTTCACGAATTCTTAATCTTAATTAAATCTGAAAATTCCCTGCTTCAAAAGGATAGAAATTGGTTTGAAATAGATATTACATTTGTGGTAACATTAAAAATGTTATAGATAAAAGTCTAAAGTATTAAAATAAGATGCAAATTGATAAAAAAAAATCATAAGCAAATATTGAACTGCTTAAAGAAAATGGAATAGGAAGGAATATGTATTGAAATCATTTATAAAAGTTTTATAAAAATACGAATGAGATTCTAAAATATCTATATATGGTTTATATATATATAACCCTACATGTAATAATTAATAAATATATTTCTTTTTATCTTAATAAGCAGTTGCTTTTGGTATTTTAATGCCTTAGCACGGCGTTTTTCAAACTGTGGGGTGTGCAACCCTAGGGGGTCTTGATAGCTCTACGAGGGGGGCGCGAGCACATTAAAAATCGCAAACAAAAAATTATTTAAAAAATATTAATTTTTTGAAAGTAAACAAACAAAATACATTCTGGCGCAATAAAAAATAAAATACACATTTACACTAATATAATACGCTTTTAAATGTATCAGTACTGCACAATGTATGATTAATTTAACAATACTAAGTTATGAACAAGTTTAAAAATTACCAGTGAACCCATAAACTTGCCATTTATAAAATTATATACAAAAATTAACAATTATCTTGATAATTTGTACGGTTTATAATTAATTCCTTAACTGCAATATATACTGTTATTGAATTCAATACATTGTTATTGTATGGAAATGGGGCGCGAAGAAAATGTTAGTAGAGTATTGGGCCACAAATATTGAAAGTTTGAGAAGCACTGCCTTAGCACAGAAGCTGGCAACCATTTATCTGTGGCGTGCCAAGCCAATTTGCCAATATGATTCAGTGTGCCACACAGTAGGACATTTATAAAATAACTTGATTCCCTTGATAATATATGCAGAGTTAGATATTACAGGGAAATTGCATATATTTGTAGTTTTAATATATATTAAATTTGCATCAATTAAAGATGTTTTTTAAAGGAAAGTTAACAGTATAAAATATAACTATTTCTTCAAAAAAAATTTTTAAAAATAAAAAATTGTATAAAAATATAATGTATTGTTAAACATATTTATTAAAATAAGAAACATACAACATAAAATATAAGTATTTTTATTCATTACAGTTAAGTAAAATGATAAAAAAAAATTTTAATGCGAACCTTGTGCTTCCCCGCTCTACTTTAATACCGCAAAATCAAGGGTGTGAAACATGTGACTTTCAATTTGACACGGTTTTGAGCATTCCGTTGTTAAACAATTTCTTTGCGGACTTGAAATATTTTTCATCAGAGGAAATATTTTTTTACTTAAATATGTAGAACCAAAAGCGAAAAGAGAGAAAAGCGTTTTCTATCTTCAAACAATTAAATCTCTCCAGCAATGACAATGCATAATTTAAAAAATAGCTGCAAATTCATTTTTAGAGTTAGCTTTTAGATTGTTTCTTAATTCTGTAAATGTCCATGACTCCTAAGATGCTTGTCAAGTAAGAGAGAGAGTTCCATTACAAATTTATCAACTTCCATCCACTCAAAAATTAACACATTCTTGGCGTGGTGCAGAGGGCCACTGAAAATCACACCGCGTGCCGCATTTAGCATGCGTGTCATAGGTTGCCGACCCCTGTCTTTGGATAATAAGAAGTTGAAAAAATATCACGTATAAAAACATAAGAGTGTTAAATTACAATGTGTATTAATAACAATGTCTATAAAAAGACTTTTAAAGGTGCTTTTAGTATAAGATTAAGTATCCTGTGGTGAGTATAAGGTTAAGTATTATACATATAAAAGTAATGAACCCCAATAAAAACCAATCGTTTTTAAGGCACGAAATATCATTTTGTAGAAATGAAAAAATATTATATTATTAAATGTGCTATTTTTTTAAAATTATATATGTAATTGTTTAAGAAAAATTTAGTACACAACATAAAATTAAGTCATGTGTTTCTCACTATTATTGATTCCTAATGAGTTAATACAAATTAAATATTTAAATTTCCATATCAATATAAAAAAAAAGTCGGTTTTAAAAATAATTATTTAATATTTCACATTTAAAAAAGCTTCATATGGAAGTAGGGTGATTAGGGTCACAATATTTTTCATTAATTTATACTCTGTGTTTGATTTTTTTTTATCTCAATATCTTACTACAAACTTTCAGTTACATAAAAAAAAATCGTCAAAAAATAGTTCTCGTAATTTAACTGAAAACTTTCACATATATTTTGAATAAATAAAATCAAATTGTTTTGTATTAAATTTTCATACAATGACTAAAGGTTTTTTAATTAATTCAAAATTGAATGTGTAAAAAAAGGCTTCCTAATCATATACAAAATCTACATCTTATTAAATTAAAATTTTAAGCAAAAGTCATTTACAACATATAACAAGCATCATAATATCTTCTCTAATGGGACTGCTCATTGGTATTTAACCTTTGAATACCTAGTACATTCCCCAAGAACTCATATCACTTTTTAGTGCGGCACCACATACCAATTACAATACCACAAGTAATTTTGACGCTCAATTTCCTCCGCAGAGGAAGGTGCCTGATCTCTGACAATGCGAAACTGTACTTAGGATTTTAATTTTGCCAAGAGCACCGAAGCCAAACAGGCACTCAATGGATTTTTTTCGTGCCATATAATCATATGACAAGGCCGCTGTTGCACCCGCAACCTTAGGTGCAGAGACAAACCAACCACACCACCCAGCTGACAGCATCAAAATATTAAACAAAGTAAAAATTAAATGACAATTATAAAATGTGCACTTAAAACAATATATAATGCATTTTAGATAAATTGACATTTATTTCATTTGATTTATTCTGAAAATGGTTTAAATATTATTTATACTCAATATCTTTATTGCAAAAGAAAAATTCGATACTATTATTATTTATTTTTATATCGACTGAAAAATTATTGTATCGATAACTTTTAGTCTAAAGTTAGTACATTCTCTACTGCTCATGTACAAAAAAGTAAGCCCTTCATATTCAAACTGAAATACACAAAATATTACTTTTCTCATTTTAATACCCATTGCTACAATTCTTGAA
This sequence comes from Trichonephila inaurata madagascariensis, assembly GCA_019973955.1. Lineage (NCBI taxonomy): Eukaryota > Metazoa > Arthropoda > Arachnida > Araneae > Nephilidae > Trichonephila > Trichonephila inaurata. The sequence continues at coordinate 45,619 of BMAV01023168.1, read as the reverse complement.
AAATACAATCATGTTTCTAATGTATTGAACTTTTGATAATATCGATTGCAGCTATAGTTTTCGGCAATTTTTCCCCTTTTCCAGTATTGGTATTCGATAGCGAATTTAACGAGTTATTGATTTGAAGCAATGCATAGAATTAAATAACTAAAAAATCCGTCTAACGAATAACCTGCACAAATTCAATTCCAGAGAATGATACATATCGTTACACAAAAATTATTACTTTTAGTTAAACACGCAAGTACTAGCAATGATATTCTTGGAATCTTGTAAGTACCGTAAATGATTATTTTTTGTGAAACATTTTATTAATAATTCGGTATAACTAAAAAATTTGTATTTTTTTGCAATTGCACAATTTTGTATCTAATCTAAATTCCATCTTGGATCTTGCTTCTTCATAAAACAAATGTTGTTTCATACACGTTGTTTCTTCATGTATTTCAATTAATACATATAAAAGCAACAGCTACGAGAGAGTGAATTGGAAATTAAGCTTCCCTGCCGATTGTGGTCAGAGATGTGTATTAAATTCAAAACATAGAATGAGACATTAAAGATAAGACATAACTCTATTTTTCCACATAAGTACCAAATACATTAAGCCATTTTTCATACCGCATAAGATTCAAAAAGCCCTCCAGGAAAATCTCAGGGCTTTGCTTACGATAGAAGCGTTTAACGGCTTCAGCGTTGCCACCAAAGTGCCTTCTGGCTAGGTTCTTCTTCAAAAGCGGAAACAGAGGAAAACACTCGGTGTTAGATCAGGACAGTATGGCGGATGGTGTTGGCGTTCCCAACCAAGAGTTGCAATATGGTTTTACATTGCTGTCCACGAGTGTGGTCTTGCATTATCATCCAAAAACAGAACACCAGATCTTAGAAGCCCAGACCACTTTTTCCGAATCCATCTGCTTGATCTCGGTCCACCTCTACCCAATGGTGTATTTGTGTCGTTCTCTCCTGCTGTTTCGTCTTTCACCCATAGCCGTTAAATGCTTCTTCCGTATGCAAAGCCCTGAGTTTTTCATAGAGGACTTTTGAAACTTATCAAGTGATATGACAATTGTCTCAATGTACTTAATACTTACGTGGAAAAATAAAGTTGTATCTTATCTTTTATATCTCATTCTATGTTTTGACTTTCATACACAGCTCTGACCCCAGTCGACAGGGGAAACTCTTTTTCCGACTCACTGTCGTATTTATGTGTATTTATGTCCCCTCTTTCATTAGTAATTTCATTTTAAAAATTTTACCCATAATCCTTGTCGCGCGCACGTGCTAATTAGATTATAACTGAATATTTCTAAACAATAACAATAATCTCCCAAATGTTTGAATTTTTTTTTAATCTTATGGATATCATTGTAATTTAATAATAAAATAATTCAAAAAAATTAAGGGTAGATTATCACATTCATAAGATCACAAAATCACCTCCAATTACGAAGTAACAATGATACTTAACTTGAAGGGAAAACTCAATATCGTTTGAATATTTACTTGGAATATATATATATATATATAATAGTTCTTTTCAATATAGTACAGGGTGCGGCAAAAAAACTCGGACAAATTTCTTGCCCCTAGAATAATTAACGAATTTCCTTTTAATTGGTGTTTTCATGTTTCTTTATCTAACACTTTAATAATAAAATATTTTTAGGTATATTTTTTAGTTTTTACTTTGATTTATGTGTTTTTGATAATGTCAAGCAAAAGGTCTCCTTTTTTAGAGTTGTTTCAGCAAGGAAAACGACATTTCGTTTGTTAAATGTATCTCGACAAACAGTGTCTGATGCAATCTGCCGTTTCAAAAAGCTTGAAATGATGGTCAAAGTCCAGGAAGTAGGCGAAAACGCACTGTAAACACTTCAAGGAATCGTAAGGCCATCGAAAAGCGAATCCAGAGAAATGTGAGGGTTTCCATGAAACAGATCGCTCATGACATGGTAATAAGTGACAGATCGGTGAGGCGAATAGCAAAAACGGAGGTTGGACTGAAGCCTTACAAGTTGCGAAAAGTTCATCTTCTCACTGAAAAATAAAAAACTCATACAGCTCCGAAGATGCCGAAAACTTTTGAGACGGGCCGCAAGTCAATTGGTAGAGATTCCTTTTCACTGATGAGAAGCTCTTTACGATTCAACAAGTTCATAACTCCCAAGACGATAAAATCTGGTGTGTGGACGCTTCAAGCAACTCGGCAATTGTTGAACATCACCAATATCCTAAGTCGATCATGGTCTGGGTGCGGAATTTGTGCAAGTGGCAAAACACCTTTGGTTTTTGTGGAAGAGGGCGTTAAAATCATTCAAAAAGTGTCCTGCGGGACATTATTGAAGCTATTGTACTTCCGTGGGACCAAAAACAATTCAGAAATGCAAATTGGAGGCTTCAACAAGACTCTGCACCAGTTTGCAAAGACAAAAAGGCACAAGAGTGGTACAAGGAGAATTTTCCAGACATGATATAATCTGAAGAATGACCAACTACTCTTTAAGTAGGTGGTCATTCTGATGGATTACAGTGTATGGTCCATTTAGAGAGTCCAGGACCTGCACTAAACCACACAAAACTTTGGACTCCCTAAAGCAATCATTTCTGCCGGAATGGGGTATATTAAACGTAAAAGACTTGAGGTTCATTGTTCAAAATTTCTGCAAGAGTTTGCGCCTCCGTATTGCTGCAAACGGCGGTCACTTTGATACTAATTAAATTTATTTATTAGCATGAGTGTACTTTGATTATTATTTGTTATATTTTGTTAATTTCGTAATTTTTTATAAGGTGAAACAAAATATTGTTCGTCCGAGATATTTTGCCGCACCCTGTATTCACAGAAGCTACTTTGATTTTCTATTTATTGTGTGTACGTGATGTATATATATTTTACTTATACTACAATTACTTTCTGAGTTTCTACAAATTTTTTAACTCTAAGTTAGTGTGTTCTCATAAGCATAAGTTCAGCATGAATATTTGCTCACAGGATGTATTCTGATTGTAATAAGATACCTAATGAACACTGTAGTATCATAGACTTATGTCTTAAAAACTGAATTTGTAGCTTTATTTGATTTACTTCCTCAATTTGATATCCCTTAAATGTATGAAGCGTTCGCATTAAAGTTATTTTGGCATCTAATGCATATTTTGTTGTTTTACAGTTATTTGCAAAAGAATATGTACAGAAGAATATGTAAATATTATTTATGAAAAACAATTTTTAACACATTATTATATAGAGCAGGATTGGAGAGGGATGGGGGCATTAAGTCGATCGGGATCGACCGGTGAACTGCAAAGACATTTTGGGCTGAACATGTTTACTAATATCTAAAAGGTGCATACTAAAAGAAACTTTATGGAACTTTGACCCCAGCTACACTAATGAATCGGCTTTTCACAATCGATGCAACTGTGTTTATTTAAATAAATGATTCGATAAATATATGGATAACAGATGTACTTTCATTTGCAGTGCATGATGATGCTTAACACGTCCACTGCCAATGTAGGGGGGGAAGCAATCCAGCTGTCTTCATGAATTTTTCCCCGCACACCTACTGAAAGGGAGAATAAATGTTAATGATCAGATCTTTGCACGATAGCACGGGATTGGCTATTGGGACATCATTCCATCCCCGCGCTTCCATGGGATAGGGTTCTAATACTGATGTCATGTCTTGAGATGGAGCGGGACTTGGTAGCAAACAAATTACGAACATACGTTGATTTCAGATTTATCGATTCACTTATGTTCTCTGCTAGCTGCAAAGATACGTCCACTACTTTGAAGTCGCTCATAGTTGTTCAAGCATTTAAATGGACAATTTTGTGTTACTTTCGTTATTGTAGTAAAAAGAGTAATCTGACATATTTTAAAAGAGGGTTGCCATGTTCAAAACAAGTGTTAAGAAAAGTAAACAGACAATTCTAATTCAGATTGGACACACCTACACCACTGGGTGGACCGCAATACCTGAAAAACTTTACAAGTAGCCCGCGCGCGTACTCTGGAAAACTCCACGCACCCCTGTAATAGAGAATAATTTTATAATTAATATTTTTAAAAATAATAAAGCAGATAAGAGAGCCGATAGTAAACAGATAAGAGAGCAAATTACAAAATGTAGCTAAAGGTTTCTTTGTTCAAATTTCTGTCTTAAAAAAAACGGTATATATCCAGATTGTTACAAAAAGAATTTAATCACTTGATTTTCGATATACGTTAGACATTAAAAAAACAAAAAAACAAACCATGCGAAATATTTTTCGGATTCGAATTTTTGTGGTTTCCTTGTGTTGTTTTTCCAATCCCGTTCCATGATCTCAAGGAAAGTAAACAAACTGATTCGAACCCGACCTTTTTGCAAGATTCGTGATTTGTGGTTGGTAGCAACTGCAATGCAAATTGAATGACTACTTAAACTTGACTCGTGTTAGTTCTTTTTGGGAGAAAGAAAGGAAATATTCAAGTGTGTTTTAGCTCTTAAATAGAGAGCGGCTGATTGGCTATGCAATTGTACTTTGCATCACCATTTTAAGATAAAAAAATCGTTTATAATATTAGGCTATGTAAGAAGTCGATTGGAATCGGATGTCTTTTAAAGTTGATTTTTTTAACTAAAATTTTATTAGTCAACTTTTAGTTTTTGATCGCTCCAGTGACGAGCACGTTAACTTTATCTTTGATTATTATTAAAAGTCATTTTTAAGAAACTGCTTTCATCTGTATGCCTCCTCGAAACAAAAATTTTCACTGCTTGCTTTGCCAAAGCTTGGGTTAGTTTACCAGGAAGTGTTACAATGTCGCTTTTTAAAAATTGTATGGTTTCCAACACGAAGAATTCCTCCCTGAACTGATTTCTATGCGTATCAAAACCCCTACGTCACGATTTCTTTTCTTAAAAAATATGAGCATTCCCCCCGTTCCTAGATTTTTTTATATGGTAGAAAAGAATATTTGACTCACCCTCAATGACTCACAGAGCAATTGCCAATGCTTGATTTATTGTAAGGGCAGGGAAGGAAAAAGTCATATAAAAGCAGACCCTTCAAACTTGTCTTGTTTTCAAAATACCAGTTCTATAAAGTTCTAGAACAACTGGAGAGCAGAATTCCACATACTCTCTATTCTCTCCCTCTGTATACATATATTGTGGGAATGAATTGAATTTAGAAATAGTTTGGGGGAGAAAAAGAATAGAGCTCTGCCGATAGTGATAAGAATGAAAATCGAAGCAGGAAAAATGTTCTTAGAACTTCAGAAGGGGGAATTCTTGTTTTTATTATAGATGAGAAATTTCGAAAAAAATGAGATATCAGTGATAAAAGATACATTTAATTATTTATGAAGCAAAATAATTTATCTCTTACTTATAGAATAATTTCTTAGCTATAAATGAAATAACGAAATGTGTGTGTGTGTGTGATAGGAAAGTTCAAAGTTACTTTTTTTATAATGGTAGAATTATTTTCAGAAAAAAAGAAAAACATCTTAAATGCATTAGTGCAGATCATTGTATACTTCCAGAGAAAGATGGTTAATGCAAGTTTAAGCCTGACGTTTTAAGTTATCCGACTACGTTCTGAACCGTGATTTTGAAAAAGCGAATAAATGGATAATATTTATGATATTTAGTGTCACTTAGATTAGAAAACGTATATAAAATTGTTTTAAGAATAGTATTACAATAAAAATAATTTAAGTACAATATTTTGACAAAAAATGAACATAGAATGACCCATTTTCAAAATATTCTCCTTTTGTGAAAAATGCTTCTATTATAATGATATTTTGCCTGTAAATAGCTCAGACCTCTGTTCAGAGGCTCAACTAGAATTTTGAAATATGTAACAGAAGTGGGTTTATCCATGTTTTATACGACAACAGAGGGGAGAAATTTTAAGAAAAGAACACCGATAATTATTTCAATGGGTTGTAACTCTTAAAATAATGTGAATTTTTCAAAATTCATGGTTGAGCCTCTGTACAGAGGTCTGGGCTATATACAGGCAAAATATTATTATAAGAGAAGCATTTTTCACAAAAGGGGAACATTTTGAAAAAAGGTTATTCTAAGTTACTTTTTTGCAGAAATATTGTATTTAAATTATTTTTTCTTATCAAAATATCCTTAAAACCATTTTATATATGTATTTCAATCTAAGTGACACTAAATATCATGAAAATTGTCCATTTATGCGCTTTTTTAAAATCCCGGTTCTGAACGTAGTCGGATACCTTAAGAAGAATAAAAATGAATAAGTAAATGAAATTTAAAAAAATGTTCATGAATAATATTTTTTAATATTAATGCATGCTACTAGTGAACAACTGTTCTTACAACCACAATAAATAAATACATATAAATGGCATATGAAGAAGTATTTATTTTTATTTTACAAATGCCACACGCTATAATAGTACCTATGAGATTAGTGCGCATGCTCTCCAATATTTTTCGACAATAGAGTTAAGACTTTTTAGTGCAGGGTTGTGACGGGCTCACGCGTCTTTTTTTAACATAACCTCTAGTTTCTTTGGGGGCCAAGACTGATGGCAACTCTTTTCCAATCAAAACCCAAGAAGCGAAATGTGAAAAAGAAAGCAAATAAGATAGCTTTTAAATAACAGAAGTTTCAGTAAGTGATATGGAAATTTGGGGAATGTTATGTGTGAAAGAGACAAGTATGAATTGACAGCCAATTGTGAAGTTACCTGGAAGATAAGTCATTAAGTCAAGGTGCATACCATTGCACGCGCACCCGGACGTTTCTTCATAAGATTGAATCTAAATTTGGATTAAGGTAGAATTGATTATTTGATATTAGGGCTTATAATATTATTAGAAGTGAGAGTAGGCGGAATAAATAATTATAGTGGTCTAAGTTACGCGATTCGGTTTAACTATTACTGTGTGTTTATTCATTATAGATTCTCGCTTAATTAATGTTATCTAAATTGTTAGACATTTAAGTTCCATTCTTAATAAAATCATATTAAGAATTAAAAATTTCTATTCCTTTTACAAACCCTACACCTCTAGCTCACTCTGACAATCAAAGATACGGTCACCCAAGGCGGGCAGTACACAGGGTACATGTCCAAATGTTCAACGATCATAGGCTGACCACAGTCACACAGAGTACAGTCCGGTGAGTTGGCAATACCAATTCTGTAGAGATGGTATCAGACAGTCATGCCTTTGAAGTCTAAAATGAGCCATAGCAATTTTTCTAGGAGCCTCAGGAACCCAGGGTGGGTTTCATTCAAGATTACCCAGTTCTTGTCCCTCCAAATCTCAGCAGCTTTCATCTTAAAATTATATTTAAAGGCCATATTAGCAAAAAAACATCATTTTTTTTAAAAAAAATCTTTTAATCATTTTAAGTGGTATATATTTTTTACATTATTGAGAACAAAAGTTATAGTGTGAATTTGAAAATCTGTTTCCTTGTTAATTTTTAATAATTATTTTTATAGCTAAACCTGGAAAAAACACAAAAATTTTAAAAATATTAACTTTAACATTTTTTTTAAAAAAAAATAATATCACAGATCTAAATCCATACTAACTTTAATAGAACATATGTATGAAAGTATTTACAAAAAATTTCAAGACTCTATCTTGAACAGAAAAAATGCCTTTGGGAATAGAAAAATTTACATCTTCCAAATTAAAAGTCTGAGAAAAACACATTCAAAGCTTGTAAGAGCATAAAGCGAAAACTAACAATGCCTGAAAGCTCTACTTTCTAATTCTTTCAGAATCTTCACTTGCATGTAACGGAATATTTGAGCTCGATTTTTACTCATTTTAAAAGGTCAGATTAATTCGAAATTTTGCACACTGGTCAAGGACGGATGACACTATAATTTAAAAACTATAATTTTAAACTATAATTTATTAATATGTTACTTTCAACTTATGCTGCACATTAAAATACCACTTTAGTTAAATATGATTGAAAATGCTATTTTTAATTCAAGATGTATTTTTGCTTAATATTGATACTGTTTGTTACGACGACGTATTATCCAGCTTAATCTTAACATAATACTTTCACAAAAGTTTTTAAATACAAAGATTTTTGTACAAAAAAATATTGGTCCTAGCTTAAGCTAAAAATCGCCAGATTTGTACAGAGAACATAATTTTTTAACATAAGAACATAATAATTTAACACTGCAGCGCACAAAAAATGATCGAAATTTACGAGTGCGCGTTATACGCCGGGTATAAAAATAAGAGCTTTAAAAATAAAAATTAAAAATGCGCTTAAAAAAATATACATCTAAATGGGTCGAAATACTGTTTATTTAAAAGAAAAGATATCTCTTATGAATTTAGAGGCAGTTCTAGTATTTGACTATTTTTTTCTAAAACTTGAAAATTATACTTAGAATAAATTACTTCAAAACATAATAACATTGCAATGGTTCATTTCAGATTTCCTACTAAAAAAAGGGGGTGCGTGTTATACGACGAATATACCTCAAAATTAAAAACTGCAGCTTAAAAGTAAAGGTGTGCGTTATCCGCCGGATTTTATAGTAATTTATTTTAAAAATGGAAAAATGCTTTTTTTTAAGAATAAAACCGAAACTGAAATCGAAGCTCAGAAAACTTCAAATATCTTTGAAACTAATTGGTTATCAGATTTGAAATTTTGGGGGCACACTGCCTAATTACATAGGCCACAAGAAATGCCAAAACAAACTTTTCAATATTTTTGCCATTTTTAGGTTACTGTGTAGTCTTAAATCACTGACGTAGCTAGTCCTGAGTGCGCCCTGTATCAAAATTCCTTGGAGGCCCTTTTTTGGAAAAGAAATATAAGACACTTATTTGAAAGTGTCAAAATGTTATACATATTGAGGCCCCTGTAGCTTGGAAGCCTCGTATCATTGATACGGCTGATACGGCGGTAGCTTTATGCCCCTGTCTTAAATAAACATAAAACTGCTGTTTAAGGTATCGACTGCGTTTGGAACTGTGATTTTGCAAAAGCGTGTGAATGGATAATATTTATATTTAGCGTCACTTAGATTAAAAAATGTATATAAAATGGTTTTAAGAATAGTATCATACAATAAAAAATTATTTAAGTACACTATTTTGACAAAAAATGAACGTAGAATGACCCATTTTCAAAATATTCTCTTTTTGTGAAAAATGCTTCTATTATAATAATATTTCGCCTGTTGTTAGCTTAGACCTCTGTACAGAGGCTCAACTAGAATTTTTGAAATATATAACTTAGAAGTGGGTTTATCCATGTTTTACGACAACAGAGGGGAGACATTTTAAGAAAAAAACGCCAATAATTATTTCAATTGGTTGTAACTCTGAAAATAATGTGAATTTGTCAAAGTCCTTAGTTGAACCTCTGTACAGAGGTCTGAACTATATACAGGCAAAATATTATTATAATAGAAGCATTTTTTACAAAAGGAGAACATTTTGAAAAAAGGTTATTCTAAGTTAATTTTTTGCCGAAATATTGTATTTAAATAATTTTTTTTTTCAAAATGTGTCCTTAAAACTATTTTATACATGTATTCTAATCTAAGAGACACTAAATAGCATGAAAATTATCCATTTATGCACTTTTTTTAAAATCCCGGTTCCAAACGTAGTCGGATAACTTAATCAGTTTTATGGCTGGCTAATCTTTCTTCTTTCTGTTTACAGCACAGAGTGAAATCCTATATGAAATATAATGGATAAAACTCTAAATCCATTATAAATAAAAAAGTAATTTAGATGTAGTAATCAGATGCCTTCGAAAATGCTTATATCACAAAGAATGGAAGAACAATAAACAAGTTATTACCAGATTCATTGATCCAAACACATAATCCAAGCTAGAAAAATAAAGGCGAAATCTTAGCAATATATATGATAAATTTATTATAAGTAAACCTTCGATTAATTAGGAAATTAAACTCTAAAATTAGGGGGAAATTATTAGCAGTGAAGAAAAAAATAACTTATACCGTATCCAGAGGACCAGCAATGATTAAAGGAAAAGGGAAACCTATATACCTTTATTATAATTAGTCGAAAGAAATTCTCAAGTCATCAAGAAATATTCTTTTTAAAAGTTTTATAGTCAACTGGAAAGAGGCCCTACCATCTGAAATTTTAAGTTTAGCACAGTAACCTGTAATGGCTTTATAAATAATGTTCCTTACTGGCTTTGATCCAAAAATATATATAAATGTTGGTATAAAGAGAATTCATTTTTAATTAGACTTAAAATGATTTATTTGTTTGTATATATATATCATGTGGAAGAGGAGTATTGAAGTCAGACTGAGAGAGAGAGACGGTATATACATATTTTAACCTTATTATTTACTACAAAAAAGACAAAAAAATCCAATTGTGGATACATCCATCTTAAAAACTGTATTATATATTTTAAATTAAATAAGATAAATTCTACCAGAGTGGACCTCATTGCTTTGAAACACAGTCCAGTGACTAAAAAAAAAGAATACGTATAATCGCAAACATTTTCCAACCACACTAACATGAGGATTTCGAGCCTCTCCACATTTAACGTGTATTAAGGTCGTATCACACGTACACGTTTCAAACAATTTTTCGTTCAATTCGTGCAATTTTTACTCAGTTGCCATAGCAACCGCTTTAGAATAATTTTTTGCTAGCGAGCTCAAAAAGTTGTTCCAAATAAAATTGCTTGAAATTCCAGCCAATGGGGTTCTTCGGCGCCCTACGTCATAAACAAGATGGCGGCTCCGGTTTCGTCTAACACTTCAGATATGCCGTATAATATTTTAATGGTGTATAATATTTTAACGGCGTATAATATTTTAAATAGAATGGTGCTCTATTTTTAGTTTACACCCATCAACAATTGCGCAAGCGAAATGAAAGAAATAATGTTGGATGTTCATTTTACGAAGCAGAAAAATCGGCGAGTAATTTTTCAATGTGGAGATAGAGCGCGGCTGACGTCAGAGCGTGTCGTTTTATTTACGGCAACCCTTCCCCCTCAGATTCGTCCAAAAATTGGACGAAAAAATTGCATTAAAAAAAAAAATACGTGTGATACGGCCTTTAGTCTCTCTACACGAAGGGCCTTCAATCCATGACTTTACAGAAACCCTGCCAACTGTGAACTCGTAACCAATGCCTATTCAGCTATCCCAGCCTTCAACGGTTTAATAGTTCAAGGAACTTATTCAGTACTAACAAATTCAAATACTCTATTACACATTTCTTAACACATTATACTTACTGAGGGGGGGGGCCTATGCGCCTAACAGCATACTACTAACCCCCGTTGTAAAAATTTTACAAATGCTCACTCAATGCTCAAATTATTAAACTGTAACTTATATGTGTATTATGTCGCTCTGTTTTTTTTTCAGTATATTGTAAGCAGGAAAGAAGTAAATTTCAAGTCTTCATCTCTACATTTAAAGTTGTATTTTAATTTAGTGCCTCTTTAAAAACAACTTTTATTAAAAGCAAATGACCATTTTGGCAACTATTTTTTGAGACTTGGCAACCATAAATAAATTTATTACAGCATCACGAAATTCTTTTTTGTATATATATAAAGAGAGATATATGCATTGATTGTATTTCATGCACAATTATTAATACTGTTGATTGAAAATATTGAATACTTTAAACATTAACTTATATACGCGTCGATTTATGATGTATTAGTTGAAATAGAACTCTTTAGTTAATAATGGTGACTTTGAATATAGAACCAAGAAGAAAGTTATTTTTAAAAGCTCTAATATGATCTGAGCTCCATATTCCATTAATTTAGAACCTTATAAAAACTCAATCTTACAAAAAAAATTTCAGATCTACAACAAATAGTATTTCTTGGTGAAGATAGGTCTCATTTTTCTTTCATAAGATGTAAAATACATTATTAATTAGATATTTAATTATCAATCTCAACTTATGTTAAATATTTTAAAAAATATTTACAAAAAGAAATGTTTAACGCAAACGAATTTTAAAGAAAATTTGATAACTATTTTTCAAACAACTAAACGGTTTTTTTTTTTCAGAAAAGGGAGATAAATTTTACAAATTAAATTAATTTCTTGCATTTTTAATTTTAAAAAATGGGAAATAAATAATACCTTTTCATAAGAAAAAAGTAATAATTCTTTTAGTGTATATGTCTATGTACTGGGTAGCATTGTTGAAAAATGTATAAGATTTAGCGTTAATTTTAACTAACTTAATTTATTCCACAGTTCTACAATACAAATATTCACACAAGCCAGACTGACATTTAAATTGATTTTCTTAATTAAATAAGAAATATTATCGTCATTATTACTTTTATTAATATTTATTATGATTATATTTGGTACAAATTAATAAGATTATCAATGAAATTTTTTCTACATTATTTATTACAATCCAAATTTTGAAAAATGTTATTTTTTTTTTCTTATTCATGCAAAAGACTCATTGATGCACCATTTCATCATTCCTATTCCTAAAGATCAAATATTTACATTCTGATTTACATTTTATCTACACTCACTTAAAAAGTTGATTGGATATGAAATAACGCATTGCATACATTAATTAACCTTACTTCTTCGAAAATAATTTAATCTCAATTATTCAGTCTCATTGGGGAAGTTTAATAGAAAATATTTGCCTGAAAGCAAATTAAATAAAATTGTTTCTTTCAAAGACATTGAATAAAACACGAAATATTGTACATCATTTATTTTATTGCAATATGATAATAAGAGTTACATTTAAAATTGTCTTCTTAACTGTCTGCAATTATAAATTGTATAAACACAGAAAAAAAAAACAAAAAAAAAAACGAAACGAAACGAGTAAGTGAACCAGACAAAACGAAAAAAAAAGTATTCCTATTTTTTATAAGTATTTAATATTCGAATAAATTAACAATGTGTATACTTTAAATATTATTTTAGCTTAGTCTGAGAACATTTTTGAACTAAAAATGCTTTATTTAAAATTTAATTTTACTAATATTTTTTATTTAACAT
>BMAV01023168.1:0-32165 GCA_019973955.1 Trichonephila inaurata madagascariensis | reverse complement strand
AAGTGCAAATAATCTGAAATAAGTAAATCCTTTGCAAACATTGTAAAGTTCCTTTTATTGCATTCCGAAGCCTTCGAAATAATTTTATGGATAGCATTGCACAGAAAAGATCGTACTTGGAAAAGACGTATATATACGTCCGGGGAAATTAACGCTTTGGCTGAGAGAGACATTTATATGTTCCAGTGGCTCTTAAAGTCATATCGTAGTTTTAGCATCAACAAGTATAGCGTTATTGAGTTCAATACATTGTTATTAAATGAGGGGTGCGCGATGAAAACTATGATTGCATATTGGGTCGCGAATATTGAAACTTTGAAAAGCACTACTTTAGAGTCATTTTTCAGATTTTTTTGCAATTTGTAAATTTCAATAATTCTGAAGATGTTTCTCATATAAGGTCCATTACAAATTTATCAACTTCCATACATTCAAAAATTAAAAAATTTGTTGAGCAGTGCAGAGTGCCACTGAAAATTGTACCGGATGTCACATGTGACACGCGTGTTATAGGTTGTCGATCTGTGGTCTAAATATTGTAAAGTCCATGTATTCCATGTTAAAAATTGCAAAACATTTTTTGATGGATGTTCATGTTAGGTAGTTCGAGCTCAGAAATATCATGTTTCCTGTCTTTACATTTCCAGATGTTAGACAGTCAAACATTATATAGTTTCTTCATGCCGTTACATGGGTACACTTTCTTTAAAAGGTGTGAATTCATGGATGAGATCCAAAGCTGGTCTTCTAGAGAAGACACTGCAGTCTATTTTGATGAATGGAAATTTTTCTCTTTCGAAATAATAAACTCCATTTTATCTTCAAACTATTTAAGAAATATTTGATAGATGAAATTTGGAATGGAATATTAAATAAATATGATTTTTTGTCAAGAATTTAAAATTTAATGATGGCTCTGTGAGACAACTTATTAGAAAGACATTGCAATTCCTACTATGTCGAGATAAAAAATAAATCAACATAAGTATATCAAACATTTTATTAAAAAAACAGAGTCAATTCTATTTCTATGATTCAAAAGTTTAGTACATTACAGACCTGATGCAAAATGTCATATATTTCATTGATGTTTAAAAAACGGTACATAAAAGTATATTAGAGAAAATATAGACATATATTATTTCCGAGGAAATTTTATTCCCTTTGTATTCATAGTAATTTAATATCTCAATAAAATTCCTACAAAAAGGAAAAATGGTAAGAAAATAATAAATCATGGTAAACAGATACGTGCATACAGCAATCCGTTTATAAAATAAGCTCAAATTTAATATAAAAACCGATAAAATCATGTCTAGAAAAGAGTCTGTACTAAAAAGACGAATCAATATTGGGCCAGCTCATGCAAATATTTACTCCTTCGTTTCAATGTAAACCACAAGAAAAAAGAAATAACGAAAGAAGACTAAAAAGTAGAAGAAAAAGAAAAAATGACACAAGAATTCCTTAGAATTTCTTTCTAAGTTGACGTATTCCCACCAAAACTTGGCTTCGTTTTTATGCGCGTGACATAGAGCCAGAATTGTACATGGCAGCTTCAAAGTGTTCTTTAAAAAAGCAGAATCCTTAAAGAAATCTTAAACTTAATCTTAGTCTTAAAGAAATCTTAAGTCTCGTATATCCAATTTATATCTGACAGCAATAATAATAGACATGTTTAAGGTATCCGACTACTTGCGACAACTTGTTTTTGAAAGAATGGAGAGATATGGGGATTTTTTTTGTGATTTTTAGATCTATTTAATATATTTTAAGGAAAAATCGTAAAATTGGAAACAGAAAAAAAAATTTTTTTTATTATTAAAATGGGAAAAAACTGGTGAAAATGTACAAAAAATTACATAAATGGGGCCCACTCTGAACAAAAATGTTTTGAACAAATTTTCACTTTTTCAATTTTAATGTGCTACTTTGTTATTCATGTTTGGAATGACCTTCAGGATAATAAATATTTTAATTTTTACAAAAACTAGAGCACGCTATCTTAATTGTTATATGAAATTGCTTCAAAAAACAGTGATTATATTCACATAAAGGACTGTAAATTTTGAAATAAAACAGTTATTGATAAATCTGAAGGTCAAAACACTTTTACTGTTATACAAAACATTCACAAAAAATTTCAGCAAATTAGTTTCAAAACTTTTTGAGCAATCTCTGTCCCCGTTTGAGTTTTTCGAAGAAAAAAAAACTCATTTCGAGTAAAACGCATTTTAATGTTTGTCATCTTGTGTAAAGTTATGGCATCTTCTTTTATTAAAACACTTATAGTTTTTGTTCTAGTGAATAGAAAATAAAAAGCTTGGTATTTTTATTAAGCTAATAAGATGGTCTATAAAATAAAATCATAAAAGAAATTTGTCAATTTTTGAAAAAACTCATGATTTTAGGGTAGTCGGATACCTTAAAGGCTGTACAAAATACTGCAAGTAAAAATTACAGTATTTTATCCTTATAAGTAATTTAGAAGAAACAATGTAAAGTGAAATATTTTATTGTATAAAACTCGTTAACACTTTAATGGTCTATCTACCCGCTGGGGAAGCTTCCTCATCATCTTGTCGACCTAAGTCTGTAGGAGGGAGAAATGGATGACCAAGACTAACCATGATAAATCTAATTCATTATTATCTAAGATAATATTCGAGAACAAGCCATATATAAAGGGAACCCTTGGATTGATATAAAGAGCAACAACCTTATGGGAATAAGCATGCGAAATCCGAATAGCTTAACTTTAATCAATCCTATCTTAATAATTTTAAACTCACTGATTTATTCTAGTTGTAAAAATCCGTCTTTTAGTCACGCGGCGTAATTCTAATTCTTACAGTATTAGAACTGCTTTCAGCGGCTTCCCTCTTTTTGATCTACGATTATTAAACTTTAACTATATATATATATATATATATACACTAACTAATTTGCATCTCATGGTTTCTTCTTGAGAGGGATGGCTGTGAAATAACGCGATTTCTGGCCCAAAGATTCCCCAAAAGGATTATTAGTTGAAAGTTACGTAAAGCCCCGTCACAACACTTCAAGAAAAAGACAATTTTTTTTTCCAAAATGTTTCCATTTTTAGCCACTTTTGCTGATTAAAAAATACAAGAGATATATGGAACTTTAGATAAAACCTTTACTCGACAACCTCTTATATGTTTTTATTAAATATCAAAACATATAAGAGGACATAGCGTAGATTTTTCGTTTTAACTGCATCATTTTTTATAAGTTCTTTTGCTAATATGTATTTGTTCGGTATTCGATTATTTTTATTACATAACTTCCTTTAATTTTGCTCTGTTCCATAAATTATACTTCTTTCAAGGATTTAAGGTAATAACTGGAATTGAACAAAAATACTAGAAATTGAAATAAATTGCTTTGTTCATTTTGTTTTACTGGTTGGTTGTAGAAGATATAGAACAACACAGGCTAATTTTGTTTATAAGTAAAAAATCGGAAGACTTTCGACAGATTGATTGGTTTTTAATGTTTATAATTCGAGAAAAAATTCCAATCAAAAGGAACTAAAATATTTCAAATGTGTGTGACTTTAATAAAAGACACCAATTTTCGCGAACGTTACAGGAATGATATTTTAAGGCAAAACTGTCATATTTTGATCAGGTTATTGTAGCTTTATTGTCCTTTGATGATCGACAAATAGCATGTTGGACTTTTTCTTGCTTGTGTCTTTTTGACAAGGCACTGTGTGTCTTGTGATACACTGATGGCTTCATATTTTTATTTATTTATTTATTTATTTAATGAAGTTCTTTAGATAGCATTTGAAAATTTTCTTTCAACTCAAAAGTTTCATGTTCATTACTTTTCTTAAATTTACTTTTGCTATCCATTATTTCATCAAGTTTTTCCCTCGCTTGATCAGTTTCAACTTCAACGAATAGAGATCGTACACATGCCCATTTTTTTCATTATATTCTGCGCATTTACATTCTATATTCTATTCACTTTCATTTACAAGCCATAATCAGTTGTACAACACAGCAATCAAAACTGCAAAGTCGTTCCCAGGAGAAAAATGTAGCATGTTCATCAAAAATATTTTGGAACAAAAATGGTCGCGCCAAAAAATCAGGAAAAGCTTAAGATTGTAAGAAACGTTTGCCACTCCCAAAATAGAAGGAGATATAAGACAAAGACATTTTCATTGGTATGAAATGAACTGTTTTAACACAGAATTAAAGATTTCGTCAGCCTGAGATGACTCAGTGCCCCTTTAAATTTACCCCGACTCAGTGTCGGGTTAAATGGTTTTTTCATTTTTTTTTTCTGTCTACTGATTTCTTAGTTTTCCCTTTGTTTCGTCATAATTTTGTGGGCTGTGATCTTTTTAAGATAAAAAATCAAACTTAAGCAACGCTAAGCCTATTTTATTCGTGCACCCGCTTGTGTTGGGGTGCAGCTCTTGATTATAACTACTTTTACAAACTTAATTACAAATGGCGTTGATAACGTTACATCCTTAATTTGTAAACGCCAGTGTAACTAAAATATCTTTTACACTGGATTAGTTATTATGTTCTTTGAGGTAAAAGATTTGGGGGAAAAAAGTTTTTTTATTGAAAACATTTATAACCCTGAGCACCACAAAGTATCACATGGGGGCTTGCATAAAAGAAAGCGTGAAGCACATATCACAAAGAAGAGATGGATTACAAGACATACATCCATGTATTACCCGAGATTCGAACCCAGACCCTATGGCACTACAGTCAGCGTCACCAACCACTATACCGGAAGGGTGGCATTTCAAAAAATTAACAGCAAAACCCAAAGTAGCTTTAAAATGCAAATTTGTATGAGAAATTTTGTCCTAAGATATTAAGTTAAAATTAATTTCATGTTATTTAAATTGATGTATAAGAAAATATATTTACGTATTTGTGTTACTTTTTTTTTATAAACATGACATATCATTACTACAAAGCTAAAAATGTTAAATGAATTGTTTACATAACATAATAATAACAGATTATAGATGTATATACAATTCTGAGAGAGCGCGAGAGAGTAAAGTCCAAAGCAATATTTGTTAATTATTCTTGTTGAACATTTTACAAAAGTGATATTAAAGATTAATAATGTTTAAACAAAATTTTTAAAATTTGTTTAAATTAAAAAAAACAACATTTTTTAAGTCTTATGGACTCTAATATTAGATAGAAAGTCCTCAAAAGTCATATATAAATTCTAATCTACCTACAAAATTAAATTTAAAGAGTATAAACATTAAAATTCCTTAAACAACTAGCACTAAATAATTACACTTTATAATTTTAGAAGAAGATAATAATTAAAATACGCTACGCATTGTAAAATTAAGATAAAATATCACTATCAACAAATTTTGTTAAAATTAAAAATAACAAACGTTTTCTTTAAGTTAAAAAAAAATACTACATTTCCAAAATATACTCAAATATTCTAAATATTCAAAGGGTTGTTTTGCAGTTCACCTTAATTGCAAAATAAAAACATAAAGCTAATTTATTCTCCTGTTGTACATGAAACGAAATACCGTTTCAGCAGTTATTTTAAATTTATTTCTCTCTAATGAGACACCGTTGAGTTTATAACGCAGTAATTTTTTCTTCACTCAAAGAAACAGATTGTTTGTAAATGATTACGCTTAGTTTTACACCATGTGACTTTTCTCTTGTTGGCATATTATCATTAATTAATAAAGCTTATTTTTAAATTCAAAGGATTTTAATGAATGCTATTTGTTTTTCCTTTATACCGTCTTTTATTACAATATTTCTAAATAAGCATTAAATGATCTGTAATTGAGTTGTTTGGAAGCTTGTTTAACGCAAAAAATACGATTTTCGTTAATAAATAGGCAAATAAATCTATAATGTTTCCCTGTTTTTATGTTTGGAATTCAAAATTCGTCGTGGATGAATGAAGGATTTAAAGCGATATTAACTTTATTGTTTAAGTTATAATGAATATACGGGGTGGCCCCGAATGCCGTGTACAAATTTGGAGGGGAGGTAAAGAACATACTGAGGAGTCATAATTACATAGGAAAGCATGGGCGAAAACATAACTCTAACGAGATAAGAAGACAAAAAGACAGTAAGGTCACAACACAGAATGCAAGTAATGTAAAAGGCTTTATTACAAAATAATAATAATAAAATAAAAGTATGGCATTAAAGCATGACAGGAGGTGGTTGAAATGGCTGCCATTGAAATGTATGCGCGAACGACACCAACGCGACACGGACTGAAAGACATGTTCGAAAATACCGGGCGTGTTCCACTAATCGTTATAGCAGCGATGGATATTTGTGCCTCCAGGTTCATTTCAGAATAGATGGGTGTGTCGTCTGTCAATCGTGGCTCTGAAAGATTCATGCTCCGCAATGCTCTAATGCACCAGAGAGAACGTTTGATAATTCGGTTTCTTTCCCCATACAACCGAGTAGCAACACGTCCATTTTCATTGGCTAGGTGGTAGATGAAGTGGATATCGGCCAACTCGGTGTTCATATAATGATTCATGTTTATTGAACACTATCTATGTCTGAAATATAGAATCCACATGTGCCGACATTGCGAGCTAACGTACAGTATCCCCTACCGCTTTCCGATAATGCTTTCTTTGTAATTATGGCTCCTCACGATATTCTCTAACTCTTCTCCAAGTCTGCACATGGCATTCGAGGACACCCTGTATATTTGTTTTATTGTACAGCTAAGAAATAAGATGACTGAATTCCAGAATAAAATTTACTTAACTCTTATATATTATTTTCTTTTTAAAAAAATCCCAATTTTCTCTTCTGTACAATAAAATAAAAATATTAATTCCATTTATTTTAAAATACAATAATAAATCTGATTAATATTTCTTAGAATGCACAAAAAAATGTAACCGAAATTTATGCATTGCTTGAAAAAGTCGTTTTGAAAATTTAATCACAGAAAATAGAAATAACTTTTTTTTTTGTCCGTTTTCCATAATAAATATTTCGATTTGAGAATTTTCATAATAATTATTTTAAAATGCATTTAAAATTTCAATACTTACATTTTCTAGACTTTTCTTAGTGTTTAAGATAGTTAATATATCCCTTAATGTATGAGGTATTAATTTTTAGGATCCCTTATTGTTTTACCAAGAGGTACATTATTCTTCTCTTTAAAATTTAATTAATGGATTTTAAATATTTATAAAATGTTCAATATCATACACAAAGTATCAATTGCAGTTAGCTTTTAATGCAGCTAAATATGAATTAAATGTTGATTTTAATATTATAAATTAACAATCTTCACATCAAGAAAATTAATTTTACTTTTCACAGCTTAAAGATATTTTTTCTAACTTTTTAAGTAGAAGAACTTTTAAATATTTGTATTAAATGTGTCATTTTTATTAAGGAATTTGTACATTTTTATCAACAGATGCATTTATATTTCTCACTAAAATTATGACATGAAAATTGCCTTCTTACTTAATTTTCACTGTAAAAACTCAATAAATATGTGTACATAGATTAAAATGGATATTTATTCAGAGAATAGAATTTCAATAAAAACTTCAATAGAAAAAAGTACATCTATTGCTACGTAATAAATATAAATATTGACTCCTATTTTATAATTTGTTAATAAAGCTTTTATCAGCATTTTTAAATTCAAGGAGATAAAAAATATAATTGACTAAAATTATTACAAAAATCAAAATAGATGAATAGAATGAATTATTGAAATGGAATGGACTTCCGTCAATCAAAATGAACAAAAATTCATTCTCTTAATTAACGAAGAAAATTAATTAAAAATCCGTCTTTGTAAATTTTGCAGTTGCTCACGGCTAATGAATGAGCTAAATTCAGGTGACGTCATAGACGCATGTGATATAGGCTATGTTTCCAGCTAAGCAGTTCACGCGCTGCGATGTAACCAAGTTTTGCTCCTTGCAGAATCGTTCTCTTAGAAGTACATATGTATACAAAATACATTTTATTTAAAAGTATAAGCATAAAATACGATTTTTTTTTTAATTTTAAAAAATCTTTTTGAAGAGATTTTTTTTTATAATACTTAAACATTTTTACCCAGTTATGAAATTTTATCTAAGTTTTACAAATAGAACAACAAGTACAATTAGTTTGATGTCTGTTTTGAATTCAATAGAGAACACATGCTTGTCTTTATCATGTGACCGTCGTGAATTGAGCCCATTGGAAGCACTCGTGTCTTAATAAGGTAGGAATTATGATTTTGGAAAATAAATGCTTGTCTTGTATTTATTCCTTCTCATCCAACCGCTTTTCTATTTCACATTTAATATAAGCTGAAGCATTTAGGCAACTGGGATTCATGTATGTTTGTGAGTATTTAAACAACAACGCGCTACATATGTGTAGAACATAATAAGTCGTTTATTATCCATAATTATTTCCTGTGTGTGTGTGTGTGAAAACGGTATTTATAATATTAATTAAAGCGTTAAGAGATTAATGGTTTTTTTCATTTCTATAATGGGATGCGGATTGGTGTTTTACCATTGCAGACCTAATACATTCCATGGAAGCTGGTATCTATTTTTAATACGGCACCATAGAGGCGGATACCAATCATCGCAGATAAATTTGACGCCCATTTTCCTTCCTAGAGGGAGGCACCTGAGCTCTGACGATGCGAAACTCTACTAGGATTTAATTTTGTCGAGAGTACTCAAGCCAAACAGACACTCTGGGGATCTTTTGCATGCCGTATACTCATACGACATGGCCACTGTCGATTTTCTGCATCATGATAATCCTCTGACATGGGCCAGGTTCGAAAGGCCAACGTCAAACCAACCACGCCAACCAGATTAATATTATTTTTAAGATTATTTGTCATTAAAATCAGTTTTTAAAGTATAAGATATTAAAATATAGACACGTTCATGGATCAACTTTGGCAATGTGCGGAAGCTGCATGGACTGCTATACCCCAAGGATACATCAAAAGCCTCTCTTTGATTCTATGCTGAGATGTGTGGCAGTGGTTATAGACAACAATGGCGACTACACTAACTACTGATTTTGTCATCATCCACAGGTCACAAGAGGCAGTAATTTTAATCGTTTGTACGACATTTTATCTGCCAAATAAATTTCGCTGTAATATAACTGGTCCTTCTTGGTTTTGCATTTTGTTCAGCGTACAATGCAATAAGTGTCAAATTTTTACATTACGTATTTCCCTGAAGTTTTAGAATTCTGGAAATACTAATTTGATAATTTCAAATGGAAGTTATGAAATTTTAATTTTTCTAATGAATTATTAATTACCAGAATAGCTATATATTTAGCAGAATATTTGAAAGCATCCATAATTATTAATTTAAATAACAAATTAGAATGCATTGGTGTAAATATTTGCAACAGTTATGCGTACATTTAGAATGTAGTTCTCTCGTTAAATATGAGTTTCAAAGGATTAACTATTGTAATTATTTATCTAATATACTAAACGTCAATATTCTTTAAAAGCTTGCGCGATTTTCAATCAATCTATTTGATTTTAAATTAACAACGTGTAAGTTTGAATTCAATTTTAGCATTAAATCAATGAAATTCGTAACATTATGGGTATACAGCATTGCAAATGCTAATGTTCTAGTAATTATGTTAGTTTATCAAGTTTAATTATAATAGAGTAATGTGTCATCTGGGTTAAAACAATATTAGACTTCTAGGTTAAATAAATTTCTTTGGACGCTCTCAGAAAAAAAAATTATTTATTTGAAACAGAATCTGTCCCATATTCTGTCATGTCTTACAGCTGGCATAAATAAACTTTCAAAAATGACTTTAAAACATTTAACCATTAAATAGCAGATACGTCAGGAAAAATGTATCTATTGAAAAGACTGTCCTTTTTTGAAACAACTAAGGACAAACCTTCATTTGGTTAAATTTTTACCAAATTTCTCTGATATTTACTTGATATCAAGCGAAACTGTTCTGCCCGTTATGTAACATATGCAGTTAAAAGCATTATCTGCTTTAGTACAAAGTAGGGTTAAATCTAGAGATTCAGTTAAGCAGTAAAAGTCGACTCAAATGAAGCTGTAAAAATTTTAAGTAATTTTTTTCTTTTAAATTTCGTAATATATTTGAAAACTTGTTATGCATTGCAATCAATTTCATGTGGTTATTGTTACATTTCCTAAATCTTTAACTTCTTTGGTCAGTTAGGACCATTATATCCATAATATTTTTATATTATTCCAATAATTCAGTCCATCCTTTTAGACATTTTGGTTTATTAGAAGACACATACAGAAGACATACAAACAGCACAAATAACATTATATAACTGATTCTACAAACTAAAAAAAGTTTAACTCTCAGATGACTTGCAGTGCCATCTATTAATTTTACATTTAATTTACAACAAATATATCCAAATAAAATTGCATAAATAACAATTGTAATGTAGATTATATATATATATATTCGAACCTCTATATTGCAAATTTTTCTATAAAGCCAACTTTTCTACAAAGCGAACTTTTTCCAGGAACCAAGAACATTTTACAATTTTCTTCGTAAAATAACCTCCCAATAAAGAAGAGTATTTTCTTTTTAAAGAACTTTTTCTCTTGTGATTCAATTTTTTCTCTCCTATTTTTAAATTATTTTTGGACATTTCAAGTTAATTTCTCTTTTAACACATTTTATGGTGGTCTTGGGACTGGTTTTATTAGGTGCCTAACTCACCGAGATCAATAGAATTCTGGGCGTTTCATCTAATAAGTGCAACCTTGTACCCCCCTTATCCAGTTCACTAGAAACCTCTTCGATATCCACTTTCACGCTCAGTGGAATTGTCTCGTGTCCCAGTGTCCTTGAACTAGTCTTCAATCATTTGTAGTGTTGGACAATGCCCGGACAGATAAACAAGAAAGTGAGTTAATAAAAACATGGTAAAAAAATAAGCATCAGTCAAGAACATTTCTATGTCCAACCGAAGAATTGTTTCTGATAAAGAATGCAGATTATTCTTCTAAGAAATTGGTGATTGTATCGGATGTAATCATTTACATCTATAATCGATGGATGCAGAAGGAAATGATTGAACAACGACATAAATTTCATCAACATTATCTTAGTAGTACGCGTGATGGTAGGCATATAGTGCGCAGTGGTGTAGCTAGGTATCCAAAGGCCCTGGTGCTGCAAAAAATGAGGGCTCTATTTTGGTTGGATTTTATCAAGTTACAAAGTAAAAATATGTGAATATTTTAAATATACAAAGCTACAACTTTTATTACTACCTTCTCTTTCTTGACAATGCTTGCACTTAAACGCATCCCTGGGTTTCATTTTTTTTTTTATCCTTAATCTCAGTTTTATAATTTATCAGATGCTTATAGCTAACGCCGTATCAGCCGTATCAACGATACGAGACCCAACGTAACAGGAGCTCCAACATGTGAAAGCAAAAAGTCGTAAAATGTAACCCCCCTCAAAAAATAGAGCCTCCAAGGAATTTTGATAAAGGGCCCATTCAATACTAGCTACGCCAGAGTAATTCATGCAATACATTTCGTATGTGTTTGAGTACTTACTGACATTTAAAGGAAGAAGAATCGACTACAAAACATCGTTGTAGAAACCCTGCCTATATATTTGGATGGATCAAACTCACCCACCAGAGGGCTTAGAAGTAGAACATAATCCACCGAGGTAGACAGGAAATGATATAAAAAATATGCATGAACAGGAAAATATAATACAATATTATAATAATTATTTAAAAGAAAAACATCTCTGCAGAAGAGGAGGGGGGGAATTACATCAATTGCAGAAACGAATAACTACAAAGAATTAAAAAATAAAGCTAGCTTATTATGAATCATAATGTTATTAAAAATAGAATGTAACGAGGAAGTAATTGTCCGGTGTGTAGGTGTTTTTAAGATGTAATAATAAGTATGGTAACATTTTTCATGGAACTTCCAAGTATCAGTTCATAAAAAAATAAAAAAAAAAAACAATCGAAAATAATAAAAACTTTTCAATAAGTAAAGTTCACGGAACACTAAACAAACAACGAAAAGAATTTAGAAGAATTCCCTACAAGTTCAAAATCACTTTCAATTGATTTTACCATGATTATTGCTATGTCACAACCTTTTATATTTATATCTTAAATTTAGGAGACAATATCGCAAGTTCGGCTTGATTGGTGGTCAGGGTTCTAGGACCCCTCTGAGCTTGAGGGCCCCGGCACACGGAGCCGCCTAGTCCATTGGTAGCTACCCCATTGCCAGTGTGTATGGTGTTCGTGGATTGTTCAAGCATTCAAGCCTTTTCTTCTGCAATGGAGCATTGAGCCGTAGAGAAAAAAAAACAAATGAAATGATATTGTCTTCATACATGAATAGCACTTCTGCCTACAACATCTCAATAATTTGCATTAGAGTTTGGAAACACCATGGAGAGAGGTATATAGCTTCCCTGTTTTGCATCATAGTAGTGATTCTTCATATAAAGGTTGGAAGGTGGTGTTGGATTCCTCTCTTACACATCCAGTAAGCATTATCAGTAGGAGAACCAACCAGCGATGGTCTTTATATCTCTGAGGCTTCAGCGCCTGTTGTCTTCCCTTATCTTCAAAACCACATTCTGGCAATTCCTTCAAACCACATTCCAGCATGACAGTGCGTGACTTGCACGTTGGCTATGCAATATTCAAAACTTCATCGTCAATCCGATTGTATTGCAACCTTGTCTTGCATACTCTCTATATCTACGACAGTTCTTCTAAAACTTTCATTATTAGCGACCCAATTTTCAATCATAAGTTTCATCGCACATCCCCCCTCCATACAAATAACAATGCATTGAACTCAATAATACTATACTTTGACCCTAAAGCTGCAACACGACTTTAACCTCTTAAGTGCCACCGGCGTATATATACGTCTCACTCAACCAGGGTGTTAAACGCTCGGACGTATATATACATCTCACTCAACTGGTACATTGAATGCACCGGACGTATATATATATATTTTTTTCCGAAATACGATGTTTTCTGTGAACTGTTATCCATAAAATTTTTCCGAAGTCTTTCAAATACAATCATAGACTTTGGACAGTTTTTGTGAAGGATTTACTTATAAAAGATGATTTTATTATTTATTCATTTTCTTCCCCACCCCCATACATGGAATCCCTCCTACGTGGAAAATGGAGGCATTGGGGAGTGAATCCCGTTACTTTTAATTGGTAGTGATGGGATTATTTATAAACAGTATAAAAAAAAAAAACTATCAAGATCAGTGTTAATTTTTGCATATATTATGCGTGACAAGCCCACATGGAGTCATTGGTAATTATTAAATTTGTTCTTAACTTAGTACTGTTAAATTAATTATGAAATACATTGTCCAATAATGATACATTTATAAGCTTATTAATTAGTGTGTTAATGTGTATTTTATTTATTTATTTTTAATTTTAGAATTAATTTTGTTTTGCTTCCTTTCAGTAAATTAATATAATTTTTCCAAAATAATCTTTTGTTATTGACTTTTTAATAGGCTCGCGTCCACCTTGAAGAGTATCACACTTTTCTAGGGGGCGCACCCCACAGTTTGAGAAACGCTGATCTGCGATCTATCGTCTTTAGAACACATTCTGATCGATAATTGGATAACGATTGACCTATTATACACCAAATCAAATTAGGCAGTGTGTAGAGGTAACATAGGTTTCCATGCCCCTTCAAGACATCTAAAACTTTCTTCATTCAATATTAGGACCTTTTTTTAGAAGTTATTGTCAACTGTGGAGGAAGCAATACTGATTTCATCCACCTCCCTCTCACATTTCAGAAAACAATATTTCCAATCACTTCACCTCTTTGTTCGGCGTTATCTCTGATACATTTGACTATTATATATCTTGTCCTTCCAAGATATTGCATTTAAAATGGTCAGTGGTCTATCTCAAAAGGGTTGAAAAAATTGTTATTTTTGGTACAATAATTAGTCTGAAAATTATGAGTTCTTGTTGCATACTTATATTGAAATATTTCCAGCTTGTTATTTAACATATTTTTAAATGCTTTTCATTTCATAAATATCTTATGAGAAAACTATAATTTTCTGTAAAAACATTTTTTTTTATTTTCCTTGTCAAAATATTCTGTATGTTTAAACTTAATTTCTTATATTATTTATGAAAAGAAAAAAAAGGGGAGGGGAGTTCGATTGAAAAAGTAGATTATTACATTATTATTTTGTATATAACTATCATACAATTTGCTTACTGTTATTTAAATTGCCCTATTTTTTCGTAGAAAGTCAAAATAAGAGCTATTTTTTTATATTCTAATCATTCAGTTCCCTGAACAATTTTATTTAATTATAAAAGTCTTTCCTTTAATTTACAATGTAAAAACTTCGTAAAATTATAAAATTAATAATGTAATAACTTTTTCACCTTTTAAAAATATTGCGTATCATATTTACTATCAATTATCTAAAATTCTCATTGCAATAAAATCCAATTTTAATTGGAACAATTAAATTTATTTTAATTTCTTTGAAAAACAAAAATTCCGAGCAATTATATTTTTTTACCTAACATGTAACAATACCGTAAACATTTAACTGAAGCAATTATTTCAGTTTAACTATTTTTAATATGTTATATAATATTACTTCGTTAAAAAAGATGGGACCTTTTTTAAAATAAAAGTTTCCTTCTCATTAAATTTAAAAAAGAAACTTTTATTTTAGTTGATATTTATATGAATATTAAAAAATTGCTTCTCTGAAGTGAATTGCGAAATGCATAATCATAAAAAAGATAAAAATTTCACAGTAAAAAATAATTTAATGTTACAGCATTACAACATTTAATAAGTAATAAAATTATTCTTCAATTGATTTTTGTATCAGACAATCCTTTCTAAACTTTGCCACATTTTACTTTAAATTTAGGCTAGATTTTTTGTAATACAACACCCAAAAATATTTTTAAACTGATTTTTATACCATTTAAGTAAGGTTAATTTAAATGTGTAAAAAGTTATACAATGTTTTTGTTTTTACATTGTGGAAATAAGCGAAATAGTTTCAATAAATGTATGAAAAATAACTTGAAGTATTATTAATGTAATGTGTTAAAAATTAAACAAATAAGCAAATAAAATTAATATATAAATTTTTACATTTTAAATTTTAAATAACATGTTATTATTGAAAGCATTTAAAACTTTTTAAAACTCTACTTGTAAATCACCTAATGTAAACAAAAGAATAAACTTAGAATTTTTTAATTTCTTGAATTTATATTAAAATAATTTTAAAGTTTCTTCAGGCAAAATATATGTATAATAATATCGGTGTAGTTTTTAGAACATATTTTACACTACTACATATCTAACAAATAATAAAAAAAGTGAATGCCTACTTGGGTCAACAAAGAAAACACCTTTTAAATTTACATTAAAAACTTTTTAACCGCATCAAAATTGTAATTACATTTTTTTAATAAAAGTTGAATATAATAGGTAAAAATTTATCTTAAAAAAAACCAGTGTAAAAGGAATGCTGACATTTAACTAGCATATGATTATTCAGGTTTAGTTAAATATTCATCACAAATTCAACAAAAGCTGTTTCATCCAATGGTGATGTCATCTAGAGGAATAATATTGACTGAAATATTTCTCTTAAACTATAATTAACTAATTAAATAGAATTAATGAATTAATATTTGAAAAAGTTAGATTAACATCAAGTGTCATCCACTACAAGTTTAAAAAATGTATTTGAACTTGAATAGAAGAATAAAAAGTATTTTATTAATGATTGAAAATTTGAACAAGATATATATTTAAATATATATTGGGAGAGTGTAAACTAATTGTAGGTATTGTGCAAAATAAAGCGCACTGTTCATAGTTTAAATAGAAATACATAAAATTGTTTTCATTAGAATTCAGAGACTTCTCTGATTATATATTCTTCAGAATCAAACAATATTTCTGAACAACTTCAGATGGTGTTCTAGAATTTACGGCAAATTGTTTATCGATTTTTCCATTTTCAATATCGATATTCGATGGCGGATGTAAGTAGTTATTAATTTGAAACAATATTCGAGATTCAACGATTGAAATCAGATTATCCGATAAAGTGGCCTATCAAATTTAGGACACAAAACATTCATGAATTGGAATGCTTAAGGAATTGATATTGTTTCGAGAGAACTCCGACTGAGTGTCTTGAATTGATCCCCAATTTATACTTCAAATCTGTTAAGAATAGATAGTGATTCGTTTTGCTTTAACATAAGAGTATTAAAAATATTTTGAATATATCGAAGAATTAAAAACTCTAATATACTAATATTCCAACAATTTAATCTTTAGTAAAAGCAAAGCTTCTTAAATTATATTAAAAATCTGTGTGTTACAATATTATTTGTATATAGCTGAGAACTAAATTTATTCGAATTTTTATGGTTTCGATCTTTAAAAATGTTACAAATGAATAAATTCTTCCAATTCAGTTTTTCAAATAATTAAAATAGTTCCATTGTGAACACTCCTTAAAAGGTGTTTCATATATCTCTCAAGCAATGTGATTTCTTGTGAATGTTTTGACTTTAAATCCTATTGTATCTTTTTGACAATGCTAAGTATAAAACATCTCTGTGAATAACTTTTTTTACGGGCAAAGTTCAAACATTTGTTAAAAACTATTAACTTAACATTTATGATGGTATTTCAAATGGTGGGAGTACCGAATCTCTGGAATCTTAAAAAACAAAAGTGTGGAATTTGAGTATTCCATAAAACAATGATTATTTAAGGTATCCGACTACGTTCGGAACCGTGATTTTGCAAAAGCGTGTAAATGGATAATATTTATGATATTTAGTGTCACTTAGATTAGAATACATGTATAAAATTGTTTTAAGGACATTATGACAAAAAAATTATTTAAATTCGATATTTTGGCAAAAAAATTAACTTAGAATAACCTTTTTTCCAAATGTTCTCCTTTTGTAAAAAATGCTTCTATTGTATTAATATTTTGCCTGTCTGTAGCTCAGACCTATGTACAGAGGTTCAACTAGAATGTATGAAGTGCATAACTTGGAAGTCAGTTTATCCATGTTTTACGAAAACAGAAGGGGGAAATTTTAAGAAAATTTTAAGAATAATTATTTCAAATGGTTGTAACTCTGAAAATAATGTGAATTTTTCAAAAATCATAGTTGAGCCTCTGTACAGAGGTTTGAGCTATATACAGGCAAAGTATTAATACAATAGAAGCATTTTTTACAAAAGGAGAACATTTGGAAAAAAAGGTTATTCTAAGTTAATTTTTTGCCAAAATAGTGTATTTAAATAATTTGTTTTGTCTTAATGTCCTTAAAACAATTTTATACTTGTATTCTAATCTAAGTGATACTAAATATCATGAAAATTATCCATTTATGCGCTATTGCAAAATCACGGTTCCGAACGTAGTCGGATACCTTAAAAAGATTTTCTTTATAAATGCTGTTTATATGCTCTAATTTAGGGATGGACATTAAGTCGATCACAATAGACCGGTGGATCGCTAAAACATTTTGGAATGACTACCTTTGTTAAGACACGCATACTAAAAAAATCATATTTATGGAACACTGATGCCAACTATATTGAATAATCGGCTTTTCACAATCGTTGTGATTGTATTTACTTAAGTAAATAATTTGATAAATATATAGAAGGCACATGTACTTACATTGGACGCTTAAGGTATCCGATATTGCAATGACGCTTAAGGTATCCAAACACGTTCAAAATGACCAAATTCGGTCACGACAGATGTTTTTGTTTCTATTTTATTGAATACAACTATCTTTTGGCTTTACGAAACATACTTTTCTTTGTTTCTTCGCTACCTGGAGGCCAAGTTACAATCAATTTTATAAAGTTAGAAAAATCGGAAGTGGGCCTTTTTGATCTACTAGAAGTGAGCATTTAAATTGCTCAAAATCTATCATGGCGAGTCTGATAACTCAAAATGTTACAAATGTATTTCTATAAAACTTTTTGAACCAGATATTTATGTTATTTTCTAGAGAATGTACTAAAATATTTCTTTTTGTATGAATACTTTTTGAGTTATGGCTTGTTATTTAAATAATAGTCTCATAAGGAAAGAAATATTTTTTTATAATGTTTGCTCAATCAGCTCTAAAATTTTCAAATTTTAATAAAACATTAAAATTTTAGTACACTTTCTAGATAAATGCATCTAATTTGTTTTAGTAATACTTTTACAAATATTTGTTTATTACTTTTTTCTCTAACTGCTTTGAAGTTTTTCAGAAATATTGCTAACATTTCACTTATAATTGTGATTTTTGTAGAATTTAGGTAATTTATTTTTAATATTGTTAGTTAAATAGTATTATTTATTGGTATTGAGCCCTAAAAAAGCCTTTATAATGTTTAACTGTGCTATTTCGTGAAAACAGAACTCCGAACATATTCGGATACCTTAACATGCTCAATGTCGATGTAGGAAAAAAACAATCATTGCGATGCAAGCCATTTAAATGAATTTTTGCCCGACTGAAAGAGGTGGAGAGGAACAAATTTTGATGATCATCTCTTCCCGCACTAGCAGGGGATTGGCTATTGAGAAGCGCAATCCCACACAACCGCGGGATTGGATTCTCGTGTTGACGTCATGTTTCGTAATGTATCAGGACCAGGCAGTAATTCGTCACAGAACATCGGTTTTAGATTCATCTGTCCATGTCTGTCCTCTGTTTGCTGAATTTAATACGGTGAATTCTACTGTCTGGTAGTAATCTGTAATATTTTAAAAGACGGGTACTATGTCAAAAACAAGTGTTAAGAAAAGGATTCAAAGTTTTTAGAAAGAGAAGAAAGAAGAAAGTTTAATACTGAATGGCCAAACTATACTTCACTGGAACAACCGCAGCACCTTTAAAACTTTAGAAGTAGCCCGTACCCTGTAAAAGTCCGCCCTCCCCTGCTCTAATTCAACAAATGTATTAAAGCTAATAATAAATCTGTGAAGTATTTATTCTTAAATGCATTATAAATAATGATACGTATTAATTATTCATTTTTTTTTAAAAAAAGAGATTAAATATGTGTAAAAACGTTGCGATATTTTATATTTTCTAACAATATTTATCTGCATGCACTTAAAAACATGAAATATGGAGACCCATAAAGGAAATGTCCAAGTTCTACAAAAACTGATGAATAAGATGAATGAACATGCACAATAACAAGTAAAAAAAGTTAATAAATATATATAGAGTGAGCTAATAGTAAGAATTTAAAAAAAAATTAAGTCAATTCCTCTTAGGTCAACATAATTTTTTTTATCTTAGTTACTTTTTATTAAATAGTTACAATTAATATAAATATATACATACATATGAGAAAGGATCATAATATTAAGTGACAAAATAGAAAGTGATTTTCCTTGCATTTTTCCATTTTCCGTTCTACATAGGGTGTTGGACTATTATTTTGGTTTGTGTGTATTACTATTAACCATCAATTAAATTTTAGTATTCTAATAAAATAGCATAGAGTAGAAAGAAATCGCAATCTCAGGAATGAGTTCATCCCAGATGGGATTCATACCCATGACCTTTGGATTGGAAGTCCAACACGCTATCCATTGAGCTACAGGGACATAACGAGCGATTTCCTTTTTTATATATGGTGTTGGACTATTATTTTTGTGCGTTACTCTATTCATTAATTAAATGTAATTAATGAATTAATATTTGAAAAATTGCATTAACATCAAGTGTCATCCACTACAATTTAAAAAATATATTTGAACTTGAGTGGATGAATGAAAAGTATTTTATTAAGGGGCTTCACCCATGTGATGAGTTCAAAAAAATCAAAGAAAATTTTTTTCATTAACTGTTTTTAACATGTCTATAATACGGTGGTATAGTGGCTTTTTAAAAATCGAAGCCGTTATAAAGAGGCAGGTTTTAGAAGAGCAGCTGTTCGGAGCGCTAAGTTAAGATTTTCATTGTTTCAATCGGACTTGTAATTTTAAACACGTTTTTCTCAAAACTGTGTTTTTCAAACTTTCCTCCACCATATCTCAAGTACGGTTTGACCGAATGACTTCAAATCCATAGGATAGAATCAGCAAATATACACGTATCAAATGGACTACGATCATTCCTAAATTCAAAATATTTCTTTTTTTTATTAAAAAAAAAAACCCATGAAATTCGAAACTTTTTCTTCAGAGGTCTACCAAAAATCGAATTTTTGATATTTTCAATTGATTATAGTCCATTCTGGGCATTTAAGCTTATAGATTAAGCCGCCGTTATTTTGTTTTATTTCAGATAAGCCAATCAGCCGGAATCGTGGAGAAAATAAGCGGGCATTTTTTCGAGGCGTGTGTGTTCAGAGCGCTATAATTCACGTTCTATTGGATATTTTTTGATAAACATTTATATACATACCTTAAAATACATATAAATAAATGACACAAAAAGTTCTTTCTTTCTACGGCTCGTCAAAAAAAATCCCTAAGAATGCTTAAAAATCAGGCCATCACACGCGTGAAATCCCTTAACTATTGAAAATGGGAACAAGATATTTATATAAATAATATAGAGGGAGAGAGAGTTGTGAACTATATAATAGTAGGAATAGCAGCAACACTTTCTTCGCGTTTTCTGCCAAAAGTCATATCCACAAAACTTGTTTCATTAAAAACTGGTCGGGATATTTGACGCTCCGGAAAATAAACGTTCGGATAAACGACGTTCTACTGTGAGTTAATACTTTTAAATGAGTTTTAGTGTAAACTAACTTAAATTGTTATCACGTAAGAGAATATTTACAATATGGTCTGATTCTTCTAATTTGTTTGAATTTTTAAAAAAAATACCTCAAAATAAAAATAGAATCAATAAAGAATTATTTAAAGAAATTCAATAAACTCTACTTTATTTTTTAAAAAAAAAAGTTTCTGTATAAAAAGAAAAGAAATTGTGTATTTTGAAATGCATCTATTATATTAGATTAATACGCAAGCAACACACACAAACACAAAGTAACTAAACACACAATTAGCTCAATATAATAAACTAATTGTCAGCTCATTTTTAAGAACCTTTTCTTTTTATGAATTTTCCTTAACAGTATATTTTTATTTTGTTTTCAAAAACAGAAAGTGTTTCTCTTACTAATATTTACATCGGTTAAGAAACAATTACAAATTATGTCATTTCGCAAAAATTGCGTAACATCGACACAAAGTTTACTGCTATCATCAAAAATAATACATCGTTACGTATTGAAGTTTTTGATAACAGTGGTAATAAATCCCCGGTAAGTCAATAATTTTAAAAAGTCAAGGAAAGATAAGTATATCAATGCAAAAAAAAAGAAGAAAAAAAATAGTTGATAAATGTTTGAAATGTAAACAAGATAATTGGAAAAAAAAGAAAATTTGAGCAAGTTACTATCCTGTTTATAAAGGGGAGAGTAATGGGCCCAAAATGTTATAAATAAAAGAAACACTTATATAATCGAATCACGTTTTACTTTCACATGAATTCCGCACATGCTCCAACACTAAGGCGTTCTCTCAAACTGATTTTTGACTTATGAACGTACCAAAAACTGCATATATATATATATATATATATATATATATATGATGATGATTTTTTTCTCTTCAAAAGCTTAAACATTTTTCCCCTCCTAGCTTTCATGTTGTAAGGGAAAAAATATCTCGCTTCAATGACTTAGAGCAATAGCCCACACTTGATTTATTCTAAAGGATGGGGAAAAAGAGGATTATGAAAGCATGTTCTTCAAAATTGTCACTCTTAGGAAATACACGCTCTATGATGTCCTAGAAAAACTACAGCAGGGGCACCCCATTCTATAAATGTATTGCGAGGAAGGATTAAATTTTTGAAGAATTTGAAGGCAAAAGGGGAGGAGAAAAAGGAACAACTTTGTAGGGATGATAAGAATGAAAAATAAAGTTAAAAAAAAATGTTCTTTTAGTGCTCGAAGAAGCGAAATTCTCGATTTTATTGAGGATGAATTTTGAAATAGAGTGAAATATGTGCACTTAAAATGAATAAAAAATGCGTTCAATTCATAAAATGAAATCAGTTTTCGTTTAAGCTTTTAATTGATTTGTTAATTGTAAAATCATCCACAATAAAAGAAACTGGAAGCTAGAGCATTATTAGTTGAAATATATTTTTGATCTCTTAGTTTAATAAACGTAATAACTTCTTTAAGGATCTTAAGGAATAGAAAATAAGATTTCTTCAAGGCCATTATTCAGAGGAACATAATTTTATGAAGAAACTTTCATTGATGTTTAGAGAAAGTGAAGTGACATAAATATATATAAAATACATCAAAATGTGAAAAATATTTTATAAAAATAAACTATGAATTATTAATTTTAGATTAATTTTTTACACAAATTTCTTTTTTATTTATATGTGTGTTAGCTTGTTTTAATAAAAGCAATAACATTTGTTAAACATATAATAAATATTTATTAATAATAGAAATTAATAATGAACTATTTCTCCTTTTGAAAACATATATTTATAGGTATATTTTGAAAGACATTTAGAGAATAACTTTGGATTTTTAAAGATGACTTTGGTATCCAATGCTTGGTGTTTCGTCGGTAACATTCTTCAAGTATAAAATGGTATAAATGTCAAATATTTGTTTGACACGTATGGTACCTGATAACTTTAATATAATACTTCTTTCCTTCAAGTATTAGGATTTCTATCTCGTTTATTTCTCTAAAAGAAGATACTTTTCTTCTTTATAGGTAACATTTTTATTTTATTTCCATCTATTATTATTCAATATACATTAACCCGGTGCAATGCGAGCACTCGATACTAACGTTAGTGGTCGAGCGGGGGGGGGGGCGCCGTCCTCCCAAAACTTTTCTTTTAATTATTTTTATTGTACACGATAAAAATCATAATTATAGTGAATAATTTAAGAGAAAGTATGCTTATCTACTTTTAAGGATTTCTCAATTTTTCTTTGATTATTTGAGAAGAAATCCAATCAAACTGAACTAAAATGTTTCAAATGTGCGTGACTTTAATAAAGGGCATACACTTTTCGCTAACATTGCAAGAATGATAATTTCAGGCAAAACTGTCTTATTTTGTTGAAGTTATTGTAGTTTTATTGTCTTTTGATGGTTGACAAATAGCACGTTGAACTTTTTCTTGCTTGTCTCTATTTGACAGTTTGCAGTGCGCCTTGTGGTGCACTTGTAGTTTTATATCCTTCTTGTTAGAGTATTTTAGATCGCATTTGAAAAATTTCCTTTCCTTTTTCAACCGTCTCATGTTCATCGCTTTTCTGAAATTTACTTTCGGTATTCTGATTAATATCTATTATTTCATCAAATTCTTCCCTTGCTTGACCAGTTTCAACTACATCTAATAGAAACTGCAAATGCCATTTTTTTTTTATTATTCTGTTCCTTTTTCATAAACCACAACACAGTTATCTAAACTACTAAGTCGTTCACAGAAGAGAAATGTAACATGTCCATAGGAAATATTTTGGACCAAAAGTGCTCAAACGGGGAACTTAATCACCCCAAGTACCTTAAGATTGTTTAAAACAAAGCTTGCGATTGCCAAAAAAAGAGGGAGATATGTGATAAATACATTTTAATTCCTATGAAGACTGTCATATAGGAGGACACTGACAAAGCTGTTGTTAACAAATAAACAGTTTTCCTAGAATTAATTATTTCGTTAGCCTGGGGTGACTCTGTGCTCTGTGTGACGGCTCCCGGGTTAAGTAGTGTTTTAATGATTATGAATGTTATATCTGTGTCAATGACGAAGATTGTCGATGACGTAATTTTAAATTCTTAATAAATACGCAAATTATTCTTCGTAAAAAGCTTTATTACGACGTTTGTTTATATGCAAGCCAAAATTTGCCCATGAAAGACAGCTATAAAATTTTTGAAATTCATTTTTCATACTATTATTCTGCGAGTTTCCAAAAATATCGTGTGTGACTTCTTAAAATCTCTTCGATACTGGTCTTTACAAATCGTATTAAAATGGATGGAAAGGATATCTTCTGGAATTTATTCTCGAATCTCACAATTTTACTTGGCACGGTGAGGAATTTTGAAGAGAAAGGTGACAGCACAAGTGGAAACTTCATCTCTTGACCGTGGCTCAAAATTCCGAAGTCCATTGCAACATCCCTAGCGTTGCATCCCAGTATGACGTATATCAAAATAAAATCTACACACAAATTCAATGTTTGTTTTTTTCCCTCACAAGATGTTAACCCGGAAGCGGTCACGCTGGACACAGTCACCTCAGACTCACGAAATCTTTAATTCTAGGAAAACTGTTTATTTCTTACCAATGGCCTATTGTCTGTATCCCCATCCCATATGACAGTCTTCATGGGAATTAAAACGTATTTATCACATATCTCCCTCTTTTTTTGGGAATGGCAAGCTTTTTTTTTTACATTCTTAAGGCACTTGGGGTGATTAAGCTCCCCGAGGGACCACTTTAGCTCCAAAATATTTTCTATGAACATGCTACATTTTCCCCCTGTGAACGTCTATGGGGTTTTGATTGCTGTTTTGTACGACTCATTGTGGTCATAAATGTAAATGAACAGAATATAAAGAAATGGGTATATGTGTGCGCATTCTATTTTGGAATGAAATTAAAACTGATCAAACAAGAGTAGGACCTGATGAATAGTTGATATTAATCCTGATGGCGAAAGTAAATTTCAGAAAAGGATGAACATGAAACGTTTGAGTTGAAAGGAAAATTTTCAAATGTTACCTGAAAAACTCCATCATTAAGGAGGTACAACAAGACACACCGCACCCTGACAAAAGATACAAACAAGAAAAGGTTCAACAAGCTATTTGTCAATCATCAAAGGAAAGTAAAACTACAATAACTTCAACAAAATATGACAGTTTTGCCATCAAATATCATTCCTGTAATGTTAGCGAAAAATGTCTGTGATTTGTGTCCTTTATTAAAGTCGCGCACATCTGAAACATTTTAGTTCAGTTTGATTGAGTGTTTTCTCAAAATATTGAAGAAAAATTGAAAATTTCTTAAAAGTTAGTAAGTATACTTTTTCTGAGTTAAATTATTCACTTGAATTACGATTTTTATGGTGTGTAAGAAAAATAAATTTTAAAAAAATTATTGGAGTGACCACGAATGTTAGTATGGAGTGCGCGACTTCTCAAGGGTTACTTATATATGTGTCAAAGGGTCTAAACATTTTGAGTTTCGCAGTCTAATTCAGTACATTTTATTATTTGACTTTTTTAACTAATTCACTTTTTCAAGAACACTGGAAGAAGAATGCTTTTAGAAAACTTGGCTAGCCGTTAGAACTAAGCCACTTTCCCTCCACCTTATTTAAAAATTATTAAATATTATACGATTAATAAAAATGTCTATTGTAAGTTTCAAACTTAACTTTTTGCATTATAATGAGAAAGCTTACACAAATCTTATAAGCATTTTTTTCAAAAATTCCCATGATAATTAATTTTAAAAATTAAAAAAGTTTCCTAAAAGTTTCCTCTTTTTCTTCTAAATATGTTCGATCAGCAAGTAGCGTTTCCTATATCTCGTTACTGTAAAACAATTTCAAAAAGAATCAAATTATATTAATACGTAAGTTAAATTACAAAATTAAATTATTTCCTGGAAACTAAAAAGTCACTGATTTATGATCTTAATTATCTGCCTGTTATCATATTTCATTTTCAAGGATACATTTATCTTCAACAATGCACCACGCACATTAATCACTTTCACTAGTAGAAGTACTTTGAAAAAACTCAGTGTCATTTAGATAATTGTACAAATAGTAGCAAATTCATGCTTTCCAAAAAACTAAGATATCTGGTTTCATTATGAGTTCACTAAACTCGCAAAGCAAAAAATCCAACGTTGTTATGTATTACGATATAAATAAATTGTATCAG
The DNA here is from genome assembly GCA_019973955.1 of Trichonephila inaurata madagascariensis. Classification (NCBI taxonomy): domain Eukaryota; kingdom Metazoa; phylum Arthropoda; class Arachnida; order Araneae; family Nephilidae; genus Trichonephila; species Trichonephila inaurata. The sequence continues at coordinate 6,034 of BMAV01023168.1, read as the reverse complement.
AAAGTAAAGAAATAAGCTATTTAAGAATTTTTTAAAATTTTTAATCACGTCTATTATTTAATAGTATTAAATTACAATCGATACAAATAGCCTCGAAATTGTCCAAAATTTACTTCAATCAAATACGAAGCACCTTCCATTCCATAAATTACATTTTTCTTAACAAATTAAAAATATTTTTCTTAGAGCTAAGCGTTTCAATAAAACAATTTAATTTAATAACAACTTCTTATCATTTCTTTTTCAAAATGCCACGAAAAAAATTAAGAAAATATAAATAACAAGATAGTTATGTTTTAAGAAACTTGAATCAACTTTAACAGAAAATTTAAAGCTTCATTTTTTTATATTTTAATTAAAGCATGCAAAAAATATGCTTGAAAAGAATTTTAAAATGACTGATGATTAAAACTAAAATTTTTCTTTGTGGTAAAAAATACAAACAGTATATCTAATAACTTAAGTAATGTTGTGTATAACAGGCACTAGTTTTTTATTAGCTTCTCAGAATTAGACAGTAGTCAAAAATGATCGTTATCTCGTAGCCTGTGTTGCTTCATTTGTGTCAAAAATTCGTGTCTTGATCCCATTCTTAACAGTTGTATAGTAGAATTGATTTACATTAACTCCAGGACATCAAATTCTCAAAAATACCGAATGGAAAATTGGGGAAGGTGTTAACCTGTACCTTGATTGAAGTTTCAAAATTACAAAACATACGAAGTAGGACTCAAAAGTTCCATGACTGAGACGATAACGTGAAAAAATTTTGATATAGAGTGACTACGGTAAAGTTTTTGTTTTAGTAAGTTGAACTACACAGGAGACTGGATCGATGATTTGATCCTCCGCTCCCTATCTTGAAACTACGATATTACTGATGTTGTTAGCTTGGCTTGTTGGAAGAAGAGTGGGTTCATTAAGGGTTTTTGTTTTACTGCGTTCTGTACCTTTTCTAAAAGTGATTTGTCCTAAATCAAGTGGTCGGTGGCTCACCCCCAGAATCGTATTTCGTAAGCGGATGCATTTAGTAACTGGCGATTGAAAAAAATGATGTTTGCAAAGTAGAGAATGAACATCAAATTTTGTAGAAAGTATATTTTGTAGAGCGATGCGGAAACTTCCGAAATGTTGAAGCATGTGCACAGCAGTTATTCATTGCCGTAAACGCAAGTTTTTGAGTGACATCAGCGTTTCAAAAAAGGTAGGGAAAGTATCGAAGACGATTAACTCTCTGGACTTTCGCAGATTTCCAGTACCACTGAAAACATTGAAAAGGTTTCTGCTGCTGCACGTAAGAACAGACTTCAAACAACGACGTGGTAACCATGAAAACAACTGTTTTGCCACATCCTCCTTACTTCCTTGATATCGCCCTCTGCGACTCCAGAATATGTCTAGAACTGGCTTTAGGGTAATAAATTACAATCTGCAAAGGAAATTAAAAGTGTATCGTAGGTTGAATTAAAGAACATTGCTAAAAATGGATTCCGGAAAGGCTTCAGTGACCTTTACAAGTAGAGATTTCAATATCGTACCAAAATTTCAATACCGGTATTCGGTATTTTTTAGATCTTAATACCGGGATATATCTTTTAATACCGGTAGTAGAAATTTTAGAAGAAAAAAAATGAAAAGAAAGATGTTTGTTTTTTTTTTAGTTGTTGTTATTTTTATATTTGCCAGTTTTATATGAGAATTTAAATATCTCGCAAAAAAATAATTTGTAACTTATAAATTATAAGAGTATATGAGAGAGAGAAGGATCACAAAAAAGTAAAGGAACATCTTATTTATTTAAATCACAAAAAAGTGTAAATATCACTATTCAGTCTGTGGTAATATTACAAAATTTTGAAATGTGATTTTAAAAAACATAATGCATCAATTGCACTGTAATTAAGCCTGAAACGTAATTTTGTGCAATAATTTCATCCAAATTAACTTTTTTTTTTCAAAATATTGTAAAATCCCTGGTGGCTTGGGCTTAGAAACTGTGCTAAAAAGAGATTCTTTATCGCGATAAGATTCTTCTTTAACAAAATTGCATCATGTTTTGTTTCTAAATGTGAATGGAGTCCACTTGTACTTCTTCCATTCACTTTAATAACTCTTGAACATTTTTTTACATTGTGCGCGCCACCACATTCTTTTCATCATATAAATAATAACCAAGCCGAATTATTATCAATTGGTTTTTTTTATGTTCTTTAAAGTTATTATTATCCATTATTATGGGTTATTATTTTTGAGTATATATATATTGAATCTGAAAAATATTTTTATTCCTAAAGTATGATATTCAAATACAATGTGAATATAACAAACTCATAAACTTAAAAAATACCGAAATATTACGCACTTTCTTCACAACTATAACCTTGTTTTCCCAGATACGAATATCAGACTACGAATCCTGAGCGCGTGCAGTATCACTCTGAGTTGTTATAGGAAAGTTTTGCACCGCCCCTTTAGATGATTCACATATTTTATCACTTCTTTAGATTGAACGATGCAACTTTTCACAGTCTAATTAATTTCGCCTGTTAGGAAGACATAAAAAACTAAAATATAAACTAGCTTGCTGTGTTGGCGATCCCTGAACATGTAGTGGAGACAAATTTAAAGAAAAAAAAAAATATCTAGTAAATACCGAAAAACCGGTATTTAAACTTGTGAATACCGGTATTTCAAAATTGTACAAATTGCTCAAAATACCGGTATTCGGTATCCCGGTATACCGATATTACAATCCCTATTTACAAGCGATGGCAAAAGTATGTTGTTGCTCAAGGGTCTTATTTCAAAGGAGGATGTGTTTCAGCAATTTTTTCGGTAATATTTATTAAGTTACAGACTCTGACCGGGAACTTTTGAAGCCTACCTCGTATTTTCAATTGCCCTGGTGCTGCTTCTGAGCATGACGGGAAAAAGCTATCAATCAAGAAGAAGAAAAGCAGAAAAAAAAATTAATGAATTTTGTGCTAAAAGATATAGAGCGATTCAACAATCACAGAGTAAGAAACTTGCAAGCGTATCCGAATTATTGCATTATAGGCACATTCAATTCAGATACCGGATTGTTATAATTAAAGTTACACTATTCAGAGGCCTATAGAACGTGTTCTGCTAATCAGATTTTGATGAAACAGAGAATATAGGCTATATGAACCATGGGGGAAAGATTTCTGCAATAAAAAATAGTACAAATTTTTACCACCAGGTGGCTTTTATCGAATATTCCTTATGCAAAACCGTAAGACCTCTATATAAACTTGCAGTCATAGAATCCTTTAGCGTGCGTTTGTCATCGTTAATCATTCCTACTTTACAGGAACGACAATGTTCGCAAACCATTATATTTAAGCAAGATGGAGCCATTCCTCACATTTGGCGCTAAGTCAAAGCACTCCTTAGTACTAACTTTGGCGATAATTATGATCATCCAGATATTTTCCAGATGTATGGCCGTCTCGCTCACTCAACTTAAATCCCTGTGATTTCTTGTTGTGGGGATTTCTAAAAGATCGTGTTTGTAGAGGAGGAATCAGGACTTTACCTGATTTGAAAGCTATCATTATACGCCGTGTGACTTAAACCCCTTGTGAGTTACATTGCACTATCATTGAAAACGCTAAAATGCGCTTTCAGTTCGTTATTGATGTCAATGGAGTACATATTGAGCATGTTCTGTAAGTGAAGTAATTTTAACCATTCTAAGATATTTTTGTCCTCCTTTGGACACCATATTTCCTTCTAGTGGTCAAAATTTCAACTCTTTTTTTTTATTGCAGAAACCTTTTCCCCATGTTCCATATAGAATATATTTCATCAAAGTATGATAAGCAGAATGGGTTCGACAGGCTTCCGAATAGCGTAACTTTAATTATAACCACTCGGTACTTTTCATTATAAGATATTGTCATATCTGATCTCCCAATAATATCTTAGAATTATACTCACAATTACAGTAGCGGCTTTTCACGTATACTCTTCCATGTAACGCAAATCATTTGGCTGATCTAACTGCTGTAATAATCACAGAGGAGAGATGTGTTGATTTGGAGGAACACGAGTTTCATGTAGGAGTAATTTAGAGCTTTATCCTCGTGTATTTAACTGTATCCGTAGACGCTATGTCCTCATGATTGAGATAGCACCACAGAGACATCACGTAGAGGAACTGTGTGTCGTTCTCAGAAAGTTAATTGAGTATGAATTTGCATATACGTTTATATAGGAGTTAAATTATTAGACAAGGTTTTATTTACAGCTAGCACAAGTATATATAAATTAATGTTTATATTAAGTGTTTATTTTAATTTAGTGATAAATAAAGTAATTTAGAACGTACAATATGGAATAAATTGGGATATGTTTGAGCATTTGCTCCTAGCAAGTGTAGCAATTTATTCAAAAAAAATTTAACCACTCTTCTTAAATAATTATTTAAATTTCATAAATCTAAGAAATTTCTTTTAAATAATTTTCAGGAATAAAAAGTCAGTAGTTACTCTTAATTTAACACCACGTTATATAAGTGTATGTGTGTAAAATATGTATCTAGTAAGGAAAAAATATAATGAAAAAATTATAAATACACACACCAAAACAAATATTATTTTGATGGTTTTTCTAATTAGTCTGTAGTTACACACACACACACACACACACACATATATATATATATATATATATATATATATATATATATATATATATATATATTGTACATAAAAATAAAAATAACTTTTTTTAATTTTTAATGAAATAATGTATGATTTGATACTAGTTTGAACGAAGAAGGTTTGTGCGTAAGTTTACTTTTTAAATCAATGGGAAAGGCTCGTTGTACAAATATTATAATGGCTGTGAAATTTGTTCTTTCTCAAAATATGAAACTGAATTAATATAGAACGAAACTGTTTGATCCTTAAAAACTTGTCTTAAATAATTTTTGATGTAGATGTGTAAAAGAGTAAAATATGCGTCTTTGTTGTACAAGATTTAAATAGTTTTTATTGATTCAAAGTAAATTCGAAAAACATTTGAAAGAAAAAGTTTTAAATTTCTTTTTAAAAATGGGTTATTAATATTTTTTCTTCGTGAAATACTTTCCTCTCCATTATAATCTGAAGGCTTAAATTAATGTTCATCTTTATTCTTTGTTAAACGAACCATTACGAGTAGATTCTTAAATTCGCACGATCACATTAATGTGTAATATGAAAGCCAAATGTATTTATTTTACTGTTATTGAGTAATAACAAATAATTCAAATCTAATGCAATGAAAATTATATTTATTCATCTATTTCAGTGTATAAATAAAGACAATGGAAGAAAAAGTGTTATATTACGTTCAGAAACAAATTATTATTTTAAATTATTATTTCAGTATAAATTTACAATTTTGTTTTATAAAAAAAAAAAAAAGAGTTCAGCAAACAACATGTTTACATCTGTAAACAGCTATATGTACAAGATATAATACATTGAAAATAAAATGAATAAAATATAGCATAAAATTTAGTTAAATCGGTAATCTAGAAAAGTTAGTATTCAAGTGAAAAATCAATAGTATGCATGCATATGTAAAGATTTACTCCTACGTTTTGACGCAAACCACGAAAAATATTGAAAATAACGAATACGAGAAAAAAAAAAGATAAATCAGACACACAAGAATAGAAAGAAGAAATAGATCACGAGTTTTGAAATTTGCATTTAAAGTTGGAAAACATTTCTGAAAAACTGTATTTCAATTCTTATACAAGTAACAGACATGATTTTTAAGATGTGAAAAGTTATTTTGCATCCTTTCCAAAAATAAGGAGATTTAAAGTTGTGGGATAGGAACTTTGAGTGGGAGAAGTACCATAAATCCAGTTTATGCCTGACAGCAATGATAACAGACATTTTTACTCACATTTTAAAGGTAATTCAAGGGAAAATTATTCTGTTTGGTGCATAAAATATTTAAAAGGTATCACTTGTACTGATAAATAAAATACCTTAAAATAGTTTATTTATAA
>BMAV01023167.1:0-20142 GCA_019973955.1 Trichonephila inaurata madagascariensis | reverse complement strand
AAAAGGCGAAATCATACTGTCCCCCGAGGTCACAAAGTGGAACACAGGCGTAAAATCTAGCCCTTTTACCGCGATAATTTCGTGGCCATCTATGTTACTGTCGTTGAGGTGGATCAAAATAGAATTATAAATTAAAAAAAAAATTATTAAATTATTTTTTAAAATTATTACATTAATTTATTTACGCCCCATTTAAAAAAGCAAAAAGTAGTACGTAAAAATTTAGAATTTTCTCATAAATTTGTTAAATAGTTTTTTTAACGTAAATTCTTTGTATATAATAATATACATACATTCAATTAGCAAGAGATAGAACAAATAATTTTTTTGATATCGAGAGCTAGGAAACAATACGAGGACTGGTAAACCTCTTATCTATAAAAAAAAAAGTGAAGGGGACGCCTGAGCTATCCTCCATTCCCCAATTTCCACCCCCACACCAACTCGGATTTTTGAACCACGACAGATTTAATGTGCATCAGCCCTCGACATTTTGTTCTTCAATGGCATCAAGACTCAAACTCAGACCATGATCACTGGCTTATTACCATTTTAAAAAAAAAACTTCTTAATTTTTCTGCAAGTTTTATTATTTCTAAATTTCCCTGACGGGGAAAATAACTATAGGGTTCAAAAATTTAAGTTTTAACGAAGTCTTAAATTTTCAAAATATTTTCAACAAAAAAACATTGTTTTACATCTGTCTAAATGAATGGGTACAACCTTTTAACTTAAGAATCACTTAACAAAAAAACCCTTGGGGAAAAATTCCACCATTCATAATACATCATTCCATATCTTAAAACTGTGAAAGGGGGACAAAAACATCATTGTTTTTCGGGATTAAACTGCACTTTTAAATAACATGTTTTCCCCCATGAAATTTTAAAAAAATTTCCACTTGTTTCTTTAAGGAAGAGTTGAAATGTGTTTTAAGCCCCACATAGCATATCGTTCTAACCAAAACTTTTAAAATTTTTAAAGTTACAATATTAAAAACATTTAAGGAAATATAAACGATGAAAAATGATCGTTAGAGCATCACTCTTACTTTCCCACTCATCACTATATTTTAACTTCACTATATTTTTTCAAATGATTTAGAAAAAAAGATAATATTGAGACATAGCCATCCTGTGATGCCCATGTCTTGCCGGTTCCCGTGTGAGGTGGGGGATTATAAAAATGATGAGACATAATTTTAATACAATTTTTTTAAAGAGTAACATAATATTAAGTTCAAATTTTGACACTTATTAATTGGGGAGAGTGGCCCAAATTAAATCACGTATTTGGATCACCCAAAGATTCTTACTAAATTATCCAAAATTTCCTGTTATTAATTATTTTTATATCTAATATTTCCCTTTTTCCCGTCTGGGGCCCTGACCTAGAAATATTCTATAACTTTATATCTAAATTCTTTATCCCAAGGCACAATTTTGACTGCCTATTCTTTGGGCCCAAGATTTCACACTAAGCTTTGTCACGCTATTGATGAATGATTCCCACTACAATCTTGAGCTCAGCTATGCTATCTATGCTATTGCTATATCTATGTTTGCCGCGCTATCCATAGTATATCTCATTTTCATATTCGACCGTTTTCTTCTGGTATTGGGTTGGAAAAAGGTTTTTTCCAACGTCCTCAAAAACATAGGAGTTTGTTAATCAAAAAACGCGAGAGACGTCACAACCCCCCCAAGAAAAAAACGGGTTTACTTAAGGGTTCTCAATGCCCTAATAAATTACTGCCCCAAATTTTATTTCTAAATTTTCGCTTTTTGGTTTTTTTTAATTTTTTTAAACTTAAATCTTCATTTTAACTTTTTTTAATTTCCCAAAATCTTCGACTTTAATTTTTATTGAAATTTTAATCTTAAATTTTTTAAATTTTATAATTTTAATATCTATCTTGACTTTAATTTTCACAATTTTTAAACTTAAATTTTTCTTTTATAATTTTCCCAAAAATTTTTCTTGACTTTAATTTTATTTCTCATCTTAGAATTTTTATTCAATTTAATTTTAAACTCGTGACAATAAATTTTACTCCAATAATAGGCCAACATTAATAATACTGTTTAATTTGTGCCCACTCTCACACAATTTGTTACAAAAAAATTTTAAATTAAAAACTACCACTTGCGCAGACCCAATCTAACACTTCATATGGAGCTATTACTTTGCCCCTTCTTAACACCTGGAAACACTTTGAAATTCAAGATTTTCAGGGTCAGTCTCCCCGATTATCTATTTCCATAATATTAATCAATTTTTCAAAAAATTTATATATCACAATAAATTTTTTTTCTCCCTCCCCACTGGTTTCAAAAAAAATCCCTGAGCCGCGCACCCGTTATTATTATTGTTAGTGCCTTGACTACGCCCGGGTTTTCCCGAACCAAACCCATAATACGTAATACAACAACATATATATATACACATATTATACAATTTACCTTTTTTAATAAACCATTATAACAAATAACCAAAGGAATTTTCGCATCTCACGAAGTCATACATCAAGAAACAAATGTGTGAATACAAATGTTTTTCTTCAGAAAAAAAAATTTTTAACAAGTCAAAAAGTTCCAAAATTAAATGAACACTCATTGTAGTGTTTGACTTGGCTTATAACTTTGCCAACTGCCCGAGACTTCCTTCTTTTGCAATAATTCTTCCGACCACTTGCTAGCGCGACGGCAAAAAAAATGAAACAATACAACCTGATTTTTATATTCGGTCTCCACGTTCACATTCAACGATGAGGTGTCATCACTTTTCATTCCTTGTTTGTACTGAATTTCTTTGTTGTAAGGCTTGTAATCTCCTTGTCTTCCCTTTCCTTTGCCTTCCCAATTGTGTTCTTGGCTGGTTGTGGTTCTTCTTCTGTTCCCTCCGTCGTGGCCTTAGATTATACTTCTTTTCAAAATGGAACTTCAGCTGATTCTCTCCCGCTCTTTTCTATCTCTGAAATAGTACTAGATGACATTTGTCTTTATTATTATTATTATTACTACCCTTTCTTTGCCACCTCCTTTGTGGTCCAATTTGTCCCCGATATACCTGATCCTTTTATTTCCTTGGTTATATTTAAACCTTTTATTTTATTTCTTTCATTCCCTACTGAACTAGGTAGTGATCTGACCAGTGATTTGTTTTTTATGGGTCCTCTCTGTATTTTTGTATTGATTTGATTGGTTACCAATCCCTTTTTGCCTCTTAACCTACGTTTCACCGCAGATTTTTCTTTCCCATATTGTGACTCATTTAATCCTTGGTGTACTTTTTCCGAAGTACTCGCTTCCCTGACTGATCTTATACTATTTGGGATACCTGTTCCTAATTGGCCCTCGTCACATTTCCTATGACGATATATTCTTATTTGATCTACGTTAACTGTTAATCTTTTTCCCGATTTCATATTACAATATTGTTAAAAGTTCCTAACTTCTCTTAGACTCTATAAGGTCCCTCCTCAAATTTTTGTTTAAATTTAGCACATACTTTGTTAGTGGCTGAACTTACAGGGTGTGTTTCTAATAAAACCCAATCATTTACCTTTATTTTTATGTCCTTTCTACGTCTATTATAATATTTTTCCCACCTTCCTGTTTAATTTTCGTACTTAGTCTAGCTTTTTAAAGCTTTTCTTGTATATCTTGAATTTTAAATTTAGAGCTTTCCTCTGATATCATAACTAGTTTTGAAAATGGTGTAATCAATTTTCGACCTAAAAAAATAACTCAGCCGGTGTTTTTCCTGTTGTTTCATTCACCGCCGTACGAATAGCGTAAGCAAACTCAATAATGCAAGAATTCGATCCCAAGTATCATGTTGATCATTAACGTAATTTGCAATCATTTGCACTATATCTCGATTAACTCTTTTCAGTCCGATTTGTTTGTGGTCGATATGCAACAAGTCTTCACATGCCTTATGCCTAATCTTTTCACTTAAGTGCTCAAAAATCTCGATATAAATTGGGACCATTATCACTTATTAATTTCCTTATTGAGCTCCATAACGCGACATAAAGTTATCAAAAAAAATATCCGCTATTATACGAGATGAGGCCTTTAAGAGGTATAATTTCAGCCCATTTGCTGAAATGATCGGTTATTACTAAAATATAGCGGTTACTGCCCATTCTCGATATAGGATACGGGCCTAATAAATCTAACGTCACTATCTCATTCGGATAATTCGATATAATTGGATTTTAACCGACCAGCTGTAACGCGCTTTATAGTTATTAACTTAAGTACATATGGCATGTAGAGACATATTGATCAATAAATTTTCCTCACATGTACGGAAGCCAACAAACGTCCCGGAATTTTATGATACGTTTTAAATCTTGACGTCTACTTATTGTATTGTCATGAAATTTTCCTCATTATTTCATTCCTTAAAGATTTTGAATGTATACACGAAATTTAAATGACGTTTTCGCGTGTTTCGCATAAAATAACAATCCTTCAATTAAACGGAAATCGGGACCACCACACATATCGTTGCATTAACTTGTCTTGTCTTCCGGTTTTCTAAATATCTATATATATGACCCAATTCTGGGTCATTTTTCTGTTCCTCTACAATGGTTTCTAAAGTAAGTACTCAAATCTTTGATTATGGCACAATTAATTTTATCACCCATTATACTATTATTAATTGGATTCCTCGAGAATGGGTGTCACTGCAATGTATTTCTGAGTTCCCGGTCTATGTTCCCATTCTATATTGAATTCTGCTAACTCTTAGTGCCCATCTAATCATCCTACTCTATAAATTTTTGCCATGTGTTGTGGGCGTGTGTTAATGCGGCGTGATTCGTTATTACCTTAATTGGTAATACTCCTAAATATGCTCCTAAATTTGTTCAATGCCCATACTACTGTTAGACATTCTCTTTCGGTTACTGTGTAATTCCTCTGCGTTGTTCAGTGTACGTGACGCAAATACGACTGGTCTGTTTTGTTGGTTTAAAATGCCCTAAACCAATCGAACTGGCATTCGTAAATAACTCGAATGGTTCCTGAAAGTTTGGTAATTTTAAAACTGGCGCTTTTGTTACCGCCTCTCCCTTGACCTCTTCTAGAATGCCTTTTGTGCTTCATTGGACCAGACAAATTTTTTAAATTTTCGTTTAAGATTAGTGTGTTCACAAATATCTCGCATACCTTTACTAAAATTTCAAGTGTACCACTGGGACATACCTAAAAACTTAGATACCTCTTTTGGTTATGTGTTTCATCTCTTGTATAGCTTTCAAACCTTTGTCTCATCCGTTTTAATTCTTCTTACTAATAACAATTAATCCTAAATATTTCAATTCATCGCACCCGAATTTACATTTTTTCCTTATTTAATGTCAATCCCGCATCCCCTTAACAACGAAAAACTTCCCTTTAAATGTTCAACATGGTGGAGTGAATGATGAGACGCGATGATAACGTCGTCCATGTAAACACCTGGGCCAAACTTCCCTATCACCGGTTTTAGACGGTAAGTGTCAATTGCTTTTTGTGCACTGGGAGCTGCTGCTCCTGGATACAAACCGAATGGCATCCGCTTGAAAGCATATGTGCTACTTTACTACAAATGCTGTCTTAACTATATCGCTGGGGTTTACTTTTCATTTGAAAAGAAGCTCACCTCTAGGATCAAGAGATGACATTATTGTTGTGAGCAGGTATGCGTTCGTTAATAAATCATCTATTAACGGTAAGCGGTATCGCGGATACTTTTAGACGAATCTCAATTTTCTATAGCGTCTACTGCAAATCTATATGCTTCCGGATTATCCGGTGGTAACCCATTATTTTTCTGCATAATACAACAGGTGACGCGTATGGGGGACTGAATTGGAACAATCGTTTCCCTCTGTAAATATTTTCGTATGTGAAAATCTATTATTGCTTGCTTAGTGCGATCATACTTATAAGGCCTTGAAGCTACTGGTGGGTTATCTCCCGTGTCAATTTCATGGTATAAGACATGAGTAAGACCTGGTTTATCTGAAAATAACCCTTTTAAAACTACTAAACAATTTTTGTAGTTTTGTTTTTCTACTTCAATTTTGTTTTAGATAAATCTATCTCAACTTTTTCCTCTTTAATTGGCTCAACCACCGGATTTATTTGAGAATCTGAATTTTCAACGATTTTGATTAAAATCTAATACTATTCTTGACGCACTTATGAAATCTATACCCAGAATACATGGGTATTCTAAATCTTTTCAACACATGAAATGACCAATTTCTTTCGAATTGTCTGATCTTAATTTTCAATTCTACAATCTTGTTTTGGCATTTCGCACCCTGTGCTGTTATTACCTGGGCTCGCGATTTTTTTATTTGTTTATAGAAAAAATATTTTCTATATACTTCTTCCGATATAAAAGATTTATCTGCTCCGGTGTCCCATAGCGCTTTCAAAAATGTGTTATTTAATAATATAGGTACGTGTGGAAGTTCTACAGGTGCTATACATATTGGAGAAAGTCTAATTGTCTCTCTTGTCGACACCTCTTGAGGTTGATCATTAACCTTACAATATTTAATCGTCCCCTTTGCGTCCTATCGCCTCGATTGAAATTATCACTCGAACCCTTATTTCTACGGTCCCCTCTATTAAAATTATCATTTCGCTCATTTCGAAATGAGTAACCTCTGTTGCTGAATCTTTGATCATTATTATTAAATCTATTCCTCTCGAACCCTCTATTATTTTGACGGCTATTTCGTAAAACTCATTTCTGTTATTTGGTCTACCCTTATTTCCGAATTCCTCCAGTTTCTACCATTAGCTTCAAAATTAGGCATCCTATGCGCATTTTGACCTCGTCTCTTCTACATTATGGTTCTGATAACCCCTTTGTAATTTGCAAGAATATTCTCTTCGAATTTAGCCAGGACTTCTAAAAGTTGTATCGTATTTTGTGGATTTCTGACTTCCACGTAGTCCTGTACCTGTGGTTCGAGCCGAACTAAAATATGATCCACTAAGTCTGCTTGGGATATTCCTGCACGCAACTTCTCTTATTTTATCATCTATATACAAAATCAGTCGTGTCCTGGATTTCTTCCTGCTGGGATGTACAAAACCCTGACTGTAGTTCTTTTATTTTGATCGCGGAAAAGCCTCAAGCACTAGAAGCTTTGAGCTGCGCAAAACTGTAGCTGTATTTTGTACCAACAAACGAACCAAATATCGAATACCACAATCTTGAGCCCTTCCCCTGAGATGAGACTTTTTAAGTAAGCACATGACAGATTACTTGGGATTTCAAGTAACTGGAATATTATTGTCGATAATTCCTAATTAAACTTCAAGGTAACATTCTCCATTCCTGAAAAGTACATTTCAGGTAGAATTGTATTTCCACCTACATTACCTTAACCCAGAATTAAATACGTTCAGTGCTATTGAGACATAGCCATCCTGTATACCATGTCTGCTTATTCATGTGTAAGCTAGAGGTGTGGATTATCAAATGATGTATATACAATTTTAATACAACTTTTATTAAGAGTAACTTATAATACTTAAGTTCTAATGACACTTATTAATTAGGGAGTGAGAGTCGAGCCCAAATTAAATACGTATTTAAAGTCAGATCACGCAATTAGATTCTCTATCCCCACTATCCTAAATAACTCTGTTATCTAATTATTTTATATCTAATATTACCTTTTCCAGTCTGTCCCTTGACCTAGAGAATATAACGTAACTTTTATATTGAAGACTTCTGATCCGCAATGCAGCTAATTTGACTGCCTATTCTTATCCGCAAGATTTCTTTCACACTAAGCTTTTGTCACGCTATTGATCAGAATGCACTCCACACTACAATCTTGAGCCTGCTATTATGTATCTATGCTATTGCTATATTGCAGCCCATGTTTGCCGCGCTATCCTTTTTATAGCAGCATCTCATTTTTATATATTTGGATCCGTTTCTCTTCTTGGTATTGGGTTGGTGCGTTTGCCATTAATCGTGGCCAAAGAACATAGAGTTATGTTAATTCAGAAGACGCGAGAGACGCTCTACAACTATAAAGCTGCACGAGGGCGATGCAATCTCGTATTTTGAAACTACGGTCAAGTGACGAGCACGACACCTGAGCTTCTTTCCCCTTTTCCTAAGTTCCACAACATACCAACTGCAGGATGTTTGAACCTCGACAGATTTAGAGTGTATTGGCCCCTCGGCACAATGGGTCTTCAGCGGCACGAGGCTCGAACTCGTGACATACCAGTCATTGAGTCCATGACTTTGACCACTAGACTACCACAGCCACCAAATTTAACAGCCTCTCTACATGGCGGGTCTTTCGCGGCACCAGGAACCCGAGACACGCCGATCGTGACCACACATGTCCCAATGCTACCATAATTTAAAGAGCATATTTTTTTTAAAAAAAAAAATTGTTACTCTTTCTATTATATATATAATAGTTATTAATGAGACGTGTAATGTGGCTCGTAAAATAGCGTCATTTTATTGTACTATACAAAAACTATTCTGAACCCAACTTCCCGTCCCTTTTTGAAATCGTTCATATCCCACACCTCTGAAAAGTAGTTTTCCTCAACCCCTGTCCTTTCCACACAATAAGACAAATTGTTTACGTTCCTCTTTGAATCGAAGCTATTGAAAACTCTAAGTACAACCTCTACCAAATTCCTCTTGCCGGGAGAAGAAAACAAGCACTCGAGTTGATTAAAACACAATCGGCTCCATCCAACGCCTTCAAAACATCCATTCTGATCGAGTTGCCAAAGTGGCATCTGGCCACCCCAAGCGCCGTAATTGATGAAGAGTGATGGTGGAATCGGAACCGCCTTCCGCACAAAGACGGCGTTCTCTCGCTGGGTTTTTCTTTCGCTAAATGAGTTAGCCCGCGTTGGCAATGACAAGAAATCGTTTGGCGTGAACTGATTCCCCCTTCGAACAAATGCCCAAAATAAATCGAAAGAGATGATGACGTGATAAAAATGATATGACACGCTCTGTGATGTGCTCTGAAAGATAAAATGGCCGGAAGAAAAAATAACGCAGGGAACTCAAAGGAAGCATTGAACTGGCGTGTATTTCTTTATGACACGTATCGGATATAACCGGGTTCTTTTACCCAAAAATAATAATAAAATTATCTCATCTACTTGTCTGCGTGACATTCTGCATATACCATCAATTTTCACACAAGAAAAAATATTTTTATTTTATCGTTTACTTTCTCATTAAAATAACTATAGAACATTTTTTTTAAAAAAAAATTGTATTTAACTAGTTTATTAAAAAAATGTATTCCACATTCTCTATTCTTAAATAATTACTGAAGCAGTGCAGCTATCTTTTCGGAATGGGTTCTTTAATTTCTTGCTTAACAAATAATATATATATATAATTAAGTCAAATTCCTACTTAGATCAACAAAGAAAAATCATATTTTAGCTACTTTTTATTAAATAGTTACAATTAATATAAATATGTATATATATGACAGAATCATAACATTAAGTAGTAATTAATTTGTATTTATTATTAAAGTATCGTATTGTGACGTCTCTCGCGTCCTTCTTCTAACATAACTCCTAAGTTCTTTGACGGCCACGATTAATGGCAAAACTTTTCCAACCCAATACCAAGAAGAGAAACGGATCGAATATGCAAATGAGATATACTTTAAAAGGTTAGAAGCTTTGATGAGATAGAACGGCAAGCCTAGAGATAACTTAGTGCGGAATTGTTTGGAATAAAGGTTAGACGTCCTACAGCTTTAGAAGAAGGATACGCTCATCGTAATTGAATATATTAAAGATTAAGAAAACCTGAATCTTCTCACCTATTATCAATATAGAATCACGTCAACCTAGGAAGGAAGGTGACTTTATGAAAGTAATTTTTGTATAGAAGTTGATTAACAGTTAATTAAATATAAATTAAGATAATTTCTAGTTGTGCGATCTGACTTGAATATAAGGTTTAATTGCGTTAACTCACTTTAAGAAAGTTGTTAATTAGAATTAAGTAATTTAGTTATTCTTAATAAAGTTGTGTTTAAGAATTACATAATGTATCATCATTTAGATAATCCCACACCTCTAGCTTACGTGGAAATCAAATTTTGACATAGTCATCACAGGATGGCTATGTCGCAGTATTGTCATCCAAAACAATCCTGTCTATAAAATTTCAGTTCAACTGAATGCTTTAAAACGGGAGAAAAAGCTTTTCAAATTTTGACACAAGTCGCCAAAAGTAATGCCAACGTGGCTGTATATGTATTTCTTTAAATAATTAGTTGTAATCAATTAATTTTCATTAATTATAATTATACTGTATTGTTTTCAAAATGATCATGCATATAAAATTTCAGCTCAATTGAACGCTTTAAAATGTATTTTATAAGCGATAGAATAAAAAAATATCTAGAGAGTATGAGCTATTAGTAGGAATTGACAATTTAACATTTCAAATCTGCAGTATTGAATATATAGAAAGATGCACAAGCAAAATATGTGAAATAAATCTGGATTTAAATCTGATCTTTTTAATTCAATGCTGGACATAAAGGGGAAGGAGGGTCAACCCCCACCACCTACAGATTGATTAATTTTTACCTTAGAAATTACGCCTTCGGGCCTCTTGTCAACATGTGTTTTCAAATGTAAGCCTTCACCACCACCATCAAAGGTCTGTGTACGCCAGAGACAGACGCGGGCTAGAATTTTAATTTGTCGATTCAAAGCAAATTGAAAGAAACACATATTTATATATTATTTATCCATCTCCTTTTCTACTTTGTTTAAATACAGTCGAACTTCTATATAACGAAACTCAATCAGAAACTTAGAATCAGTACATCTCACTTCGAACCTCAACATAAGGAACTTTTAAGAGATCGGAAGACTTTCGGAACCGTGATTTTGAAAAAGCGTATAAATAGATATTTATGATATTTAATGTCACTTGGATTAGAAAATGTATACAAAATTGTCTTAAAAATATTATTACAATAAAAAATTATTTAAGTACAATATTTTGACAAAAAATGAACTTAGAATGACCCATTTTCAAAATATTCTCCTTTTGTGAAAAATGCTTTTATTGTAATAACATTTTGCCTGTCTATAGCTTAGACCTCTGTACAGAGGCTCAACTAGAATTTTTGAAATATATAGCTTAGAAGTGGATTTATCCATATTTTACGACAACAGAAGGGAGCAATTTTAAGAAAAAAACGCCGATAATTATTTCAATGGGTGGTAAATCTAAAAATAATGTGAATTTTTCAAAAATCCTAGTTCAGATTCTCTGGAGAAGTCTTTACTGTATATAAGCGCGCGTGCGCGCGAAATATTATTATTTTAAAAGCATTTTTTATAAAAGGAGAACATTTTGAAAAAAGATTACTCTAAGTTAATTTTTGCCAAAATATTGAATTTAAATAATTTTTTTTGTCAAAATGTCCTTAAAACAATTTTATACATGTATTCGAATCTAAGTGACACTAAATATCATGAGAACTATCCATTTATGTGCTTTTTTAAATCACCGTTCCGAACGTAGTCGGATACCTTAATGAAATGAATCGAAATTTCGATTTCATTTTTAACATATTTGAATTGTAATACTTGTATATTGTTTTTAAACTCTTAGAAAAATTTATCATGATCCACCAAACTTTTTTTTTCTTTCTTTCATTCTTTATTATTTTTGGCCCGCTACCGAAAAAGTTTTTCTATGCTTGGTGTACGCCATTAATTTCGGTGAAATATCTTTTTGCTTGCTTGCACGAATTAATATCGAATTAATCTAATTCAGAAGAATTTAGAATTAAAAGGGAAAAAATATCAACATAAAAATATTTTTGAAACAGACAAAATCTATTTATATCACCTGAGTTACTCTTTAAATGAAAATAACGTATTAATACAGTTCATAAAGCAACACTGGAAAGAAAGATTCATGAAATAGAATAATATCCTAACGTAAATTTTAATCATATTGTAGCGTCGCCTCCTTAGACGACAGTTTGCTACCCTTTTTTTCATTTTTGTCGCCCAGGGTCGAACAGAATCACCAGATGGGTTTTTGTTCTTCTTCAAAGAACTTTGGGTTTTTCTCTCCCCCCTTGAAAAAGCTGAAAACCGACTTTTGGGATTTGTTTGTGACCCCTCTTCTTTCTTCTTCGACATTCACAGGCGAATAGATTCACCAGATGGCATTCTCTTCACAGTGAACTATGGGAGGGACACACCTGTTTTGACGGCTGTCCATTTTTTCGTTCCTCTCACATATAGTCATGATACCAACAATTGAAAAATAGCGAAAGGCTGTTAGGCAATGGGAAGACCAATGACCGGAAGAGATATCTGGACTTTAATCTTCTCCAGTGGAAGGCTGCGGGACAGCGAAAGATTGATACCGGCGTTCCGGGAAAATAGAAAGCTCATCTAGAGTTGCGAGTTACCTACTAGAGACTCCATTTTGGGTGATCGTGGACATTTCGATATCCAGTTGGAGACCCGTGAGCCAGGTGAATGCTGATTCAAGTAGCTGATAGCTAAAGGTGCAAAATATCGTACTGATACCATAATAAAGTGTCAATTTCTACTAAACTTAGTAAAAATAATATGTTACCCAAGCTGTGTGATCTCTCTCGCAACCCAGGAATTAAGTCAACTTGGGAGTCACGATATTGTAATACTTCTTTAAATGTTTCATTCTGCACAAATCTGTATTTCCGAGGCTAGTCACTCAAATATTTTCTCACGATTTCTGATAACAGAACACTAAATCAGCGTTTCTCAAACTGTGGGGGCCCCCTGGGCGCGAGCATATTGAAAAGTCAAAAACAAAAGATTTTAAAAAATCATTAATTTACTGAAAGTAAAAAAAAAAAACATTCCGGCATAATAAAAAATGAAATACACATTTACACTGATATAATACCAAAAATTTATCAGTACACGATGTTTATATATATATATATATATAAAACATCTTTTTTAAACCCCATTAAAAAATACATTATAAGTTTTTTTTACTAAATATTGTTTAAAATCAGAAATCCCCAATTTATTTTATTAATAGTTATATAAAAAAAGCTATTCAAAATAGTTAGGAAAAAAATTTGAATTGATAATAGCTTATTACTATAAACAAATATATTGTTATAGTTATCTCCATAGTCTAATATTTGATTAGAAATTACTTACTATTATTTTATTCATATTTACTCTGGTGTTATTTTGTTATGCTATAATATCAACTATTTTTTTTTTTATATCCATTTTAATATTTTGTTAAGTGCTACATTTCAGCCCTCTTTTGATTTAACTCTGTATTGGGTTAGAATCTGGCAACAAATTGAAAGTTTCTACTCAGATTTAGCGCGGGCTTTTTCATTTGTTAGTGCAATTTTTTGGTAAGTTACCTCTATCTTGTAATGGTTTAATATTTCTATCCATTATTTCCCATTGTTTTTTCTCAGTGTTATTTACAAATAAAGGGGGGAAAGGGTTTGGGTGGCCAAAAACATGTTCAACCCCCTTTTATATAAATTAATTTTTTTAACAACGCCCCAAGTCGGGATTGTTCATGGCACTGCAGCATCCATTTTATATTTATTATCTCGATTACTCTTTTGTCCCTTTATTTTGTGATTTTCCTGCTGTCTATGTGTTTGTCGAGTTTATTGTTTGGATTGATCTCTTTTTAGTAAAAAATTGACCTATATATATATATATATATATATATTAAAAAATATATATATATATATATATATATATATATATATATATATAATTTAACAATACTAAGTTGAGACAAGTTAAATAAATTCCCAATAACCCATGGGATTCTATATATAAAATTATTAAAAAAATTTAAAATTTATCTTAATAAAAACTTCTTATTTTAATCCCCATACTTGATAAAAGATAACCTCGCTCCCCAACACCACCGTTTTCCACGTAAGCGAGCGCAAGTGAGGTATTGGGGGAGTTGGAATAAATAAGCAAATCTTCAAAATAATAAATCCTTGCGGTATTTTATTGCATTCCAAAGCCTTCGGAAAAATTTTATGGATAGTGCACTGAAACGATCGTACTTCAGAAAGACGTATATATACATCCGGAGAATTTAACGCACCGGTTAAGTGAGACGTATATATACGCTGGTTAAGATGTTAAAGTCGTGTTGTACCTTTAGCGTCAAAGTATAGTATTATTGAATTTCTGCAATGTTATTTGTATAGAAGCACTCACTGCACCTCCAGTGTGAAGAGAGGAGGGAATCTCTTTCACAACGTGGACACAAAATTGACTGAAGAGTACCGTAGGGAAAAAGGAAATACCAGAAGCATCGGAACAATGATTTTTTTTATTGAAAACAGTTATATCTCCGTGTACCACAAAAAATCACACAGAGCTTACAGAAGTAAATATTAAGCACACATTACAAAGGAAAGAAGGAAAAAAATCTTTTGAGGTTATGAAGGATTATAAATATTTACAACGAATTCACAGAACTCTTTTAAAGCATTTCTGGTGGAAAGAAGTTGCTGAAGATTCGGAGGTCAATTTATATTAAGTCCGTGGAAGCCAGTGGAAGGATATCCTCTTCAAACTTAGGACACAGAAGGTGCACATGCTCTACATTTTCCTTGTCTCCAACATCACAGCCACAAGATGACTGAACTAAAATCTGTTCAAATAAAGTTACTTTAAAGCTTTTAAAGTTACCATGACCAGTTAAAATTGGGTTATTTTGTAATTAGTGTAAAAATGATGGCAGGACAGTATTTTATAATTGGTTGGAAAAAATTTCTTTGTTAAGAGCTCCCTTTATTTGAAATGAGATATTTTTAGTTCCAAGACTTCACTATTCTTTCTTTCATGATTTTCTTGTAAAATGATTTAGTTACTAACGGCAATGTCAATTTTCGCTTGGTGGCAGTTCCATTCAATCGGGCTATTATAACGGTGATTTTAAACAAAAAAAACTTTTTTTAAGAATACTAAATTACTTTTATAAATGCTACTTATTTATTAGTTATAAACCCCAAATAATGCCGAAGATTTAAGTCAGAACGCACAACGATAATTATCAAATATAATTGATTATCTACCTAATTCCTTTTATTATATTATCAAATTTAGAAAGAACTTCGCTACAAAACTGAAGATCACTTATTCTTAATTAGATAGATAGTTAACCTCATGTACAATATGCCTATAATATTTTATCAATTTTATTGCATTTAGTATGAAAAAAGGCTTCAAAAATTTTTAAGATTTCCCAATAACTTATGCATTAAATTGCCATTCCTCCAAAACTATTATCTTTCGAAAGAGATTTTTGATTGTTTTTGGATTTTGGATGGATTGGAAAAAGTGATTACATTAACTCGTCAAATAAAGTAGGAGTTGTATTAGAAAGAAGCGAAATTCACAGTAAAATCGGGGAATGTCAATTTCACGTTGTAGGCAGCATTTGCCATTCAATTGCCCGCTCATTTCCAAGAACGCCCTTGTGTTTGTGAAAAATGCAAAAATTATAGAGATATTTTTTCTTGGCTTTTAAGTCGCTTTGGGTCTGATATTATGTTATTCGGGCAAAAAATATACCTAGAGAATCAGAAGAGGGAAAAAGAATCGGGGAAATGAAATAGTCTAAGAATATTTTTTCAGGATCCAAGAAAAAAAAATAAAAATTCAGCTACAAAACGGGATTCATCATGTATTTTCCCAAATTGAAAGTGCTCGGGTCCCCAAAACCACCCTAAACAAAAAAGGCGAAGCCAACCTGTCACAATTTTTTTGGGATCGTATAGAAAAACAAAATTCTATTGTATAAAAGTTTTAAGATCAGTAAATTAGATATGAAATTGGGCCCTCTTTAAAGATGAGAAATAATATCATGAAAGGAAGATTTTAGGATTGAATTTTGGAGGAATTCAGGAAAATGGAACATGGAAAGGAAGATCAAATTTGGAGCTCTGTCAATCATATAAAGAATCTGACATTGTTAACTTCATCAAAATACAACGAATTAAATGGGCAGATCACGTTATCAAAATGAACGAAGACCGCACCACTAAAAAAGTCTTCAATGCTCAACTAATTGGCACACGAAGAAAGGGCAGGCCTAATCTTAGTTGGATTGATGACCTAGAAAAGGATCTCCTAGTTTTGAGAACTAGGAGGAAGAAGGTTGATCTGGAAAAGGCTTCTTGAGAAGACCAAGGTACCACTGTTGTGCTCACTGAGGAAGGAAGGAAATATAGAAAATAACAGGAAAATCATCCGTGCTTTTATCACTTAGTTAAATAACATTGATAAAAATCTTCTCTGTGGTACAGTGAATGATGCCGAAGAAATAATTTCCAGTTCCAATACGGTATAAATTCCGCGCGTAGATTCTTCAAAACACTTTCAGTTGAGTCAACTTGTGAGGAGGAGAGCGTGGTTTTCGAGTATTTTAAAGAGTGCTGGTTGACCACGTGTGAAGGAATCCATACGATTTTTAGTGATTACTGACCCGCAACTGTTTGCTCCATCTGCTAGGCGCTGCACAAGTTGATTCGTATGAAATGGCCATAAGATGTCGATACAGAAGCCGAGCGAAGTGGAGAAGAGTGGCATTTATCATTCGGTTCTTCATTTGAGTCTAAGCTCCGGTCTTCATATAACCCTTTATCTACCGCATTTTTATTTACTGCAGTTTTTTCATGCAATATATTTTTTTGAATCACTACATTGAAAATCAAGGGATATACATAAACAAAATACTCAACTTTGGGAAATTTATAATTAATTAGCTCTAATTTATTAAAGATATTTAACTGTAAAATTAATTATATACACTGTTCACTTGAAATAAAAAGTCAAATCGTGTTTTCTAAGATCTTCATTAACATAAAAAAAAGAAGACTCCTACCTTTTGACATTAACTATTTTTTCGGAATAAAAGTTACAATTATTGCAATCCACTGAAGACGCATCAGCTAAAAACGCAATTTCTGCTGTAAAAAGTATTCGCTTTCCCCGATAAAATGCTCATCCCCCCGTGTTGCCATATCAGAAGAGTGAACCGTCAGCTGAAAACGCAATTTCGGCTATAAAAACTATTCGCTTTCCCCGATAAAATGCTCATCATAGAACCCGTGCTGCCATATTAGAAGAGTGGATAGCCATATGGAAGAGTGGACTTAAAAGAAAAACCCTTCTAAGTATCGTCGGAGTATTCGTAAAAATGGTTATTCTATGTGATTTTCAAGTGAGTGGTACTTATAAGTACCGTCAGTAGATAAAGGGTTAACGTGGTTGCTTGTCTGTGACTTACGCCTAGGTTTCGGTGTACGTTTGCTGTCTCCGAAATTTTATTCCAGATCTTGGGTGAGTGAGTGAATATTAACGTCGCACTGTTCAGCTACACGAGGGCTTTTATCGACATTCCAGATCTTGGATATCACATTTTGTAAAACTCCATGGTTTTAAGTGACCAAAAAATCTCAGTACATTTGATTGAAATATTTCACTTAGAGCATTTTCCTCTCTGAGACAAAGCACTCAAAGCGAAACGATAATCTCTTTTCATTTTTGCCCCATTAAATATCTGACTAAGTTCGGAACAGAGATTTTAAAAAAAGCTCATAAATGGATAATCTTCATGATATTTAGTGTCACGTAGATTATAATAAATGTATAAAATTGTTTTAAGGGTTTTACAAAGATTATTTAATTGATTTTTGCAAAAAATCATTTTAAAAAATCTTTTTTTAAAATGTTTTTCCTTTTTTTAAAAAAAGCTTCTTAAAAAAAAAATATTTCACAAAAAAAACCCTTTATAAAGAAAGACTTCTCCAGAGAGTCTGAACTAGGATTTTGAAAAAAATTTGCCTTATCTTCAGAGTTACCACCCATTGAAATAATTATCGGCGTTTTTTTCCCTTTAAAATTTTTCCCCCTGTTGTCGCAAAACAAATGGATAAACCCAGTTCTAAGTTTTACAAAAAAATTTTGTTGAGCCTCTGTACAGAGGTCTGAGCTTATACATGCAAAAATTTTTATAATAGAAGCATTTTTTAAAAAGGAGACTATTTTGAAAATGGGATTTTTTTTTTTGTCAAAATAGGTTCTTTAAAAAATTTTTTTTTGTACTTTTCTTTAAAAAAATTTTATATACATTTTTTTTAAAATTTAAGTGACACTAAATATCATAAATATTATCCATTTACGCTTTTGCAAAAACGTTTCCGAAAGTAGTCGGATCCTTAAGTGCTTTAAAAGTTTATTCATTTCGTCGTCCCTCATGTTTTTAAAAAAACCCAAAATTTTTACAAAAATTTTGTACGTTCCATTCTTATCCGTTACTTTTTCAGTTTGTCTAAAACAAGTTTCGCTGAAACCATTTTTAAAAGAAACCTTACAATATTCTTTTTTTTTTTCGTGTGTGTAAGTAGTTTATATATATATTCTTCATTTCGCTGTCGAGGATTAAATGCCAGAATATTATTTAAAATATCCGATGATCTAGTGCTTTTCTCATCTTACTGCTTATTCATTTCAAAATAGCTATTATAAAATCTGAGAATTGATGTTTCCGTCCAAGAGAAATCTTTTCTTTTCTCCGATAATTCATCTTGTAAAATAAAACGAGTTTCCTGTCTTCGAAATATGAACACAAATTCTTCGAAGCCTTGAGATCCATTATTTTCTATTTCAATATACATTCAATTTAAAAACAACAACAACAAACATATTAGGAGTGCTTGGTCTTTTGATTCAGGAGTGAAAATAAGGAGTTTTCCTCCCGACTCATGCTTTCGTGTGTGCGACAAAAAAATTTATCGATTTCATTCCTTAGAAGTTTTTTAAAATGGACACACACAAAGCCCACATCTCTCTAAATATTAGAGTCTTTCGATAATAACTAGCCAGCTTTTCGAGATTTTTAGTTTTTGAGCTGTACTAGTGCACTCTGGTACGATTGGCTTGCTTCGATAATCTTCTAAATCATTTGTGAGTTTGTTATTATTACTGATACTTCTATTCCCCTACTACCTTTCTAGAATACGTGAATCGATTGCTCAACTGGTGAAAGGTTTGTTTTCTTAATAAGCCGATTTATTTAAAAAAGTTCAGGAAAATGTTTACATTGTCTGTCAGATAAAAATCGATATTACACAGTCAAGTAAAAATATTGTGGTATAATTCAAAAAAGAATAGAAAAAACTAAGCTATCTAAGACAGGAGAGTGCAACCCGCGGCCCAGGACCTGCATGGGGCCCGCCTTGAATAATTTTGCAGCACGCGAGATTCTTTTTACAAAATTCGACTATTTTGTACAATATCTTTGTTTGAAGATTTTACTTATTATTATTTTTTTGTAAAAAATAAATTCTATTGTGACATCTCTCGCCTTCTTCTAACATAACCTCTACTTTCTTTGACGGCCACGATTAATGGCAAAACTTTTCCAACCCAAATCCAAGAGGCGAAACGAAGCATAGATGCAGAAAAGATAACCTTTAAAAGGATAGAAAGTTTAGTGAGCAAGGATGGCAATTTTAAGAAAGCTCAGTTCGGAAAAAGATAGAGTGTGGATTGACGGCTTAGAATCAAGACGCCCACCTCGCCAATCTACACAAGGTACATGCCATTGTACTACCCTAGGAGAAAGATTTGGATTAGCCTGATATTGAGTATTCAACCAAGGTAGGGAGAATATATTCTGAACGCTATTATATTATTGAAACGAGATTAGGAGAGGATCTAATATATTTATATTGATAAGTGATCTAATTGCGCGATCTGAGTTAGTTAAAACTGCGTACTTTGGTTTATTCTCACTTAATATAAGTTTGTTCGATATCTAAGTAATTTAAGTTAAATTCTTAATAAAAGTCATATTAAGAATTATAGAATGTCTCATCATTCCGATAATCCCACACCTCTAACTTAGGCGAACACCCCACGACATGGCTATCGAACGATGGCCATGTCGCACCATAACTGTTATTATTTTAACACTTTGCTTCTGTTACTGCGAATCTCTCTTTGTTTTTCCTAAATTGAAATTTATCAAACATAAATCGTTCTCGAACTTTAAAGCACG
>BMAV01023166.1:0-192238 GCA_019973955.1 Trichonephila inaurata madagascariensis | reverse complement strand
GGAGAGAAATGCTTTAAGATCAAGATAACAGAAAATTCAAAATGTGGAAATTGATCAAAATATTAAAGCTCCTACTTTGCTTTTTTTTAAAATTTTTATTGTTTGTATTTTTTTATTTTTGTCACTAAATTTTTCTAAATTGGAAGCATTTAAGAATCACTTTTTCACAATTTCTGCATCGGTAAACGGTTTCATATGATTATCAATAATATAACAAATTTCATAGGGTGCCTTTGTTACCGCTGTGACATTTCCACTGACAAAACACTTTTTTGCTGTTGTAAAGATTATGCAAGAAAGCCTATTTATGACCTCTTGAACGAGATTTTCGAGGAAAAGGGTCGTTAAATGTGTTCCTGTTTATTGGTATTTTTTAAATACAGCACTTTCGAGACAGATCAAACAATTAACTGATCCATGCTTGTTTTTCACTACAAAATTGTCAACTTCCCAATCGTCTTGAAACAATCTGTTTTCTTCGAATAGTTTTCGCTTGCAAGATATGAAAGACAGTTAAAAATTAGTTCCACTCATAAAATGGTCGCTACTCCATTGTTGTTTGTTATCACTAATTAGTAAAAAAAATATCAATTCGTACTCATACGACATCGACAGCAAAATTGATATATTTGATTTTTTAACAAAGAATTTCCCACCAAATTTTTATAAATAAATGAATTTCTCAAAGCAATGGGCCATGACCGGGCTACTTAAAAAAGCCCGGTGGGCCGCATGCGGGCCGCAGATTGAATATCGCTGCTCTAGAATAAACTTTGAACATTACTTATTTGCATCTGAAAATGAAGAGCCCTTCGGAGATTTTAGGGCTCTTTAATATTTAGACATCAAAAAATGTTTATATAACAAGCAAATAAGAGATTTTCTGAGACCAACAGCAGTGCAGACCGTACTAGAGCACCAACTTCTTAAGAGTACTCACGGAGAAAAAGAAGACCCATCTTGCTTAACTGATGGACTTGTCGAAAAGAACAATGCATCGCACTGTTAACGAAGAACTTAGGCTAAGAGGTTATGGAAGAATAACAGGAAATTTTCTTAGAAAGGAATAAAAGCGTTAGAGTTACCTTAGGAGAACCAGGACATCATGCACATTCAGAAAAATGATTTTTCAATTTTAGTAATAAAAAATAGTGCATATTTTTCTGAATCTAAAAATATATAACACTTGTATGTTCGATGATAAAATAATCTGAAAATATAAAAAAAGTAATTGACAAAAATGTAAACAAACGTTTAGTTTTTTCACTTTTTCTCCAAAACATAATTTTTTGCTTTAATATATATAGGTACACTTTTAAACAGAACTGTTGCACTATATGGTTACAAATTTTTTATACTTCTATGCAAGATACCTGTGCATATAGTGAACCTATTTATTTTAGTCGAAGTAGTATATAGTTTTTTTAAAAAATAGTTTAATGAATAAAAAAGGGGAAAAAATAAAAAATTTAAAAATTTTTTAATTTTTATAATTTTTTTAAAGAAACTATTTTGATATTTTACTACAAAAAATAGGTTCACGATATTTTGGGTATTGTTTTATATATATGCAGAAAATATTTTACATGTTTAAGAGATACTTTTTTAAAAAAATGGTGCCTAAACAGAAGCATGTATTATGAGATCTCAAAAATTATGTCAAACTTGACTTAACTAAAAAAAAATTCTTTTTGTTTTAACTAAAAAACTTTTGTTTAAACTTATTTTTTTATTTCTACTGAATGATTAAAACATCTTTATTAAGATCATAAAAAAATCTAAATTTATCTAAAAAAGATAAATGCCCCATAAATAAAGAATTTTAATTTTGACATTTTTCTCTTTCGAGCCTGTCCTGGTAGCCTGAAGCAAAATCACTGTTGCGATGGTATGCTTATAACGGCCATAGTGAATTCTGTTTACCGACGATAAAACTTTTGATATTGAAGAATCTTTCAATAACCACACCAAAATGATCGTGTATACGCAAGACACAAAAGAGATGAAAAAATACGTTTAGATAATTCATCATTCAGCTTCCGTAATGTTTTGGTAGGGTGTCAGATAAGAATACGTCTCAGAGATTCTTTTTTGACAGAAAAGAATGAAAAGAGTACTGCATAAAAGTTTATCAAAAAAATTATCATAGAACATATAGTTAAGCCCCTGAACTTAAATACGTTCAGTGGAGAAGACTCAACTTTTCAACGTGACTCCGCTCTTGCTCAGAAGGTAAAGATGAAGATAAGGTATAGAACAGGGGTGGGGGCAGACTTTCACATGCTACGATCTACTTCTAATTTTTACAAGGTGCTGCGGTCCACCTAGTGGTGTAGATGTGGTGAGATAAAAAAAATGTCAACAATATTTAAGGACAATAATATATATATATAAATACAGAATATATACTTATCTATACAATATTACAAGTAAAAAAAAAACTACGCTTTAAACCACGTTTAAAGCAAAATGCAAATATAATATAATAACAGCTATAAATATAATAATATCACATGTACGTACATTTATTATCAAACAATTCATTAAAAAATAAATCATTTTCATTTAAAGTTAGCTCTCGAATTTATAGGTGGTCGTGGTAGCCTAGTGGTCAAGGTAACGGACTTGTGGCTGGCGTGTCATGAGTTCGAGCCTAGTACCGCTGAACACCCGCCTATGCAGAGGGGACGAAGCACTTTAAATATGCCATGGCTCTAATGTCTTCCAGTTGATGTGGCGAGAATTTAGGAGATGAAGGATGCCAGCTCAGGTGTCATCCTCGTCACTTGACCACAGTTAAAAATTACGAAGTCTATTGCCAAAAGCCACAGTGTATCTGAATAATTCGACATATAAAAAAATTCACTCACTGACGCTCGTAGTTATAGTCAGAAGAAGACCTAGTCTGTGTGCATACTGTCCACAAACCTTGAATTTCTCGGTATATAATTTCTAACTGCTAATTTTGCACTGGATTCTAAGTGGTCGTCTGTGGAAGGGGAACAATATGCTGGCTTAATTACATTCATTGTTGAAAACGCAGCTTCACACAGGTAAGTCAGTCACATCAATTGTGAAAAGCCATTTTTCCAGTCTAGCTGGTGTCGTTGTTCTATTGATGTTTTTTTAGAATGCGCTTATTGGCTCTTAGTAAAGGCGGTCACATCCCAGGGTATACAATGTGTCAGACTTAATAGAACACAAGATTTAGGGACGTAGCTACCACCGTATCAATGATACGGGGCCCCCAAGTTAGAGGGGCCCCAACATGTGTAACTACAGTCTCACTAACAGGGCTCCCATATCTAAAAAAGAGCCTCCAAGGAATTTTGGTACAGGGCCCCCTCAGAGCTAGCTACACCAGTGACAAGATTAGTGTTCCAGTAATCTGGATTTAAATCCTCTCTACTATAAATTGTGGTCAGTAATGGAAGCAAAGGAGTGCCAAAAACGGCACCCCAGTGAAAAAATTATCCTAAACCTTCTTCAAGCAAAGCAGTCTGTGGGAAGGTAATGCGTGCTTCAATAGATGATTAAATAGAAAGACTTAGAGCTCATGAGAAGTCAAAAGGCACATGTTAAAGGTAAAGGTAAAAACTAAATCTTTAAGAAGATTTTTAGCATTAAATTTTTTATTTTAACTCTTGTGTAATTGTATCAGAACGTATGACTTATTGCTTTGTTTAAAGGGTTTTAGCTGGTATTGCAAAATACACAGAAGTATTTTACCTCCAATATTTTACCAAAGGTATTCTAAACCTTTTCAGATTTGGAATTTTCATATTTAAGAACGAATTTGTTTTGCTAATTAATTACGATAGAGAGCCTACATTATTGTGAATACTCTTAATTATCCTCTAAATCAGAGGTTCCTAAACTTTTTTGTCTCATAGACCCTTTGCCATGTTTTTCGTTTTTGGGTAGACCCCTGCTTACCTAATATTAAATTTTTGCACATTTATCAACTTAAATGTGTTTTAGATAGCTGTTATACAGCTACTCACTTTAAAAGATTAAAATTTTTAACTGAAGCATACTGCTTAAAACTTAAGAAACACATGTTAATTAATTTTAAATTTAAATTTAGCAATACATAAAATAACTGAGCAACAAACAAAATAGATTAAAATGGGAGGAATGAATCTGGTATTTCAATAAAAATTTTTTAGCATTTGTCATCAATCTTGTCGAGTGTAACCCTAAATTTCCTCTGTTAGTAGCGTCCAGTCTTTTTTTTTTTTTTTTTTTGAGATTTGCAACTTTGTGAAACTTTTGTTTGCAAGGAAAAGCTATTAAAAAGTTTCCCACGATATTCTATGGCTCGAAGTAAATAATATGTGTGTCTTTTTAAAGCCAAAATTGCTGACATCCGTTTCTGAACTTTACTTGAAGATCTTCGATAGTGCCTATTCCGATCAGTTCCTATTGTAATATGACACTTATTTTTTTTCTTCAATGTGACCATATGAATTCCTTATTTACTGTGGTATTACCATAGTCGAAGCATTCTAAACCTAGTTTCAAAATCTGAATAGAAGGCATTTAAATGAAGTAAGGTTAAAACGTCATCTTAATGCGACAAAATGAGAAACTGGGAAAATTTGCGATGTCCAATATTATACTCCTTTAGCTTAATTCTAGCAAGAACAGCTGAATTGAGGGTTTTTGTTTTAATAAAATATTTGCTATCACCTTGTAACTGCGCAAATTAACCTCATTAAATTTATTAAATAAATCCGTTTAAATAAATAAAATCTGGTTACCCCTTGATTACATTTTCTTTTAAAATTAGTCACGATTTAGTTTAATGAGAGCCACTATCGTAGACCCATATTTACACCTCAGAGGCCCCTAAATTATTTTTTCATTGACGTGGACCCCTTGCAAGTCGTCATAGATCCCTAGGGTCGATATGGACCACTTTGGGAATCTCACTGCTCTAAATCAAACAGCATTATTTCATATGTAGATTTCCTATATGCTAAAATGCAACAAAAACCAGTAATATAAAAAAAAAATTTAGTCAATTCCTATTTAAATCAACAACGAAAAATTTTATTTTAGATAATTTTTATTAATTATCATTAAAGTATCGCATTGTCATCCAAAACAATCGTGTATATAAATTTCATTTCAACTGAATACTTTAACACGTGAGAAAAAAACCTTTTCAAGTTTTGACACAAGTCGCCAAAAATGATGCCAACGTGGTTCTGTATTTGTAATTCTTTAAATAATTAGTTTTAATCAATTAATTTTAATTAATTATTATTATATTATTGTATCGTCATCCAATATAAATTTCAGTTCAACTGAACACTTTAACACAAGAAAAAAAAAACCTTTTCGTCCTCCACAAGTCGCCAAAAGAGTCGCTAAGTCACCAAAAATGATGCCAACGTGGTTGGTGTATTTGTAATTCTTTAAATAATTAGTTATAATCAATTAATTTTTATTAATTCTTTTTATATTATATTGTATTGTCATCCAAAATAAACCTGTATATAAAATTTCAGCTCAATTGAGCGCTTTAAAATGTATTTTATTAACGATTGAAAATTCCACCAAGATAAATATATATATATATATAGATTGTGAGCTAATAGTAGGAATTGAATAAAAAGAAAAAAAAAAGTAGGACAATGAATTTTTTTATCTATTTATCGATAACTACATTATAATATAATCAGCTTTTCAAATCATATGATGGGTGAATAAATCCGCATAATTTGTAATATTATTGTAAAGTATTCGTAAAGAAAGGAAGGGAAAAACGTCCTAGGCTTTCTGGTTATGATTGTAAGCAATATAAAAAAATAAACCAATAACAAATTAGCATAGTAAAGCTTAACTCATATATTCTCTTACACGTAATTTTTTCCCCCCTAAAAAACCATTCTTACAAATTTCAGTTACTTTGTTACAAAATACATAAAAATACGTTATTCAGTCAATTTGAATTATTTGAAATCTCAACACATTTTAATATATTATACTAAAAGACAAAAAATGTCCATCATGCATCAAAGTAAAAAAACAATGAAGAATTTTAAAACACCGTTTGGAATTTTCTCATACTGCTACTTGTTTGTAGAAACAATTATTGTGCACTCATGCAAGCAACACCCTTTTTTTTGTTAATAATATATAAAAAAAAAACAAGAATTCAATCACGAGAGAAATTCCTTTAAAGGCTGATTGATCAAAGTGCACGAAAATTACTGTAGAAGAAAATCTCGTGCCTAAAATAATTCCACATGGTTGACTATCTTGAAGGCATTTTGTGCCAGCTCTTCAAAAAGTCAATGAAGACCTGAAGAAAGAGATTCGGAAAAATTCCTAACAATGTTTCTTTCTGTTTTAGTTTTAGAAAACAAGGAATATATAGACGAAACCTTAAGAACACTTTGTTCCAAGTCACGCTTCACTTGTTTTGTCAACAGACACTTTCGCTTGTAGAACCTTTGCTGTTGAAATTTTTGGAACTCTTGATATTCTCGACGTGAGGTTGTTCGAGAAAGTAAAGAAATCGCTGAGGAAAATTGACTTGAAGCATGCTTTGCAAAGCGATCTGGATTCTTAAAGTATCCGACTACGTTCGGAACCGTGATTATAAAAAAGCGCATAAATGGATAATTTTCATGATATTTAGTGTCACTGAGATTAGAATACATGTATGAAATTGTTTTAAGGATATTTTGACAGAAAAAAATATTATTTAAATACAATATTTTGACAAAAAATTAACTTAGAATAATCTTTTTTCAAGATGTTCTCCTTTTATAAAAAAATGCTTCTAAAATAATAATATTTCGCACGCGCTGACATAAAGTAAAGTCTTCTCCAGAGAGTCTGAACTAGGAATTTTGAAAAATTCGCATTATTTTCAGAGTTACAAGCAATTGAAATAATTATCGGCGTTTTTTTCTTAAAATTGCTCCCCTCTGTTGTCGTAAAACATGTAAATATAAACCGACTTGACATACCTTTTGAAATACATAACTTGGAAGTCCGTTTATCCACGTTTTACTAAAACAGAAGGGAGAAATTTTAAGAAAATACGCCAATAATTATTTCAAATGGTTGTAACTCTGAAAATAATTTGAATTTTTCAAAAATAATAGTTGAGCCTCTGTACAGAGGTCTGAGCTATATACAGGCAAAATATTAATACAATAGAAGCATTTTTTACAAAAGGAGAACATTTGGAAAAAAGGTTATTTTAAGTTAATTTTTTGCCAAAATATTGTATTTAAATAATTTTTTTTTGTCATAATGTCCTTAAAACAATTTTATACATGTATTCTAATCTAAGTGACACTAAATATCACGAAAATTATACATTGATGCGCTTTTTTAAAATCACGGTTCCCGAACCTTAAAGGGATTTCTTTGATAAACTTTTACACAACAAACAATGAACGATTGATATATTCCTAATATGAATCACTTAGATTCGGATAAAGTAGGAATACTGTCATATGTTTGGAGTAGGATCAATATGAAATATAAAGAACACAAAACTATAAGTTGAAAAAAAATCATTTTAATATCTTAACATGATCGGTGGATCTAAAAAAAGTCCGGAGAGTCATAAAGCTACGCATTAAGCTATGAGGTAAATAATAAGTTCTTTGTACATCATATTTTTTGCTAAAACGAATCTTAGTAAGTGTATTAATTTTTGAGAATATAATATACAGAAAACGCGCTCGACGATACTACTTTTAAATCAATTTAAGGAATGCATTGAATGTATATTTTTGCTATTCGAGGTTAATTTGGAAGGAAAAAACAATAGGAGCGTATAATTGCTCACTGTTTTCCAAAGACACATTATCTTGAGGAAAAATTGCAAAGAAAAATTGTATGTGATCTCTAGAAAAGACGGGAACTCAATTGTGTACCACCTGCTGTGGCGTATGTGTTCGTTTTAAGCAGGTGGCTCATGTACCTCTACCAGCTTCGTAGAAGATCTATCTCTACATAAAAAACACGTGCACTCAGAATATTGTGCTCTTCTTTTTTTATCCGTTTGTATAAATTGTATCAATTTTAAAGAAAAGCTTTTGATTATTTAAGTTTTAGAAATGACGATTGAAATGGGCATAATCAAAATGCGAAGTTTGAGCGTTCTTTTCTTTTTTCTTTTCTTTTTTTTTTTACAAATATTGCTACAGAAGATTCGACTGCCAGTGCGCTGACTCAAATAAAACCAGTTTCTACTTCGGAATAATTTTACTATGAATATCGACACAAAATCAATCTAATGCATTTATATTAGTAACTGGTAATTTGTTATAAGTAGAGGGAATTGTAATAATCTTATAACTATACAGAAATTCATCCAATGGAACAGAAATTGTTACTAATAAAAAAAAATCGAGTTGTTTTTCTTTATTTCTTGTATTAGCTCTGTATGATATATCATGAGAAAAGTAA
The DNA here is from genome assembly GCA_019973955.1 of Trichonephila inaurata madagascariensis. Lineage (NCBI taxonomy): Eukaryota > Metazoa > Arthropoda > Arachnida > Araneae > Nephilidae > Trichonephila > Trichonephila inaurata. Next base: position 183,796 of record BMAV01023166.1, on the reverse strand, counting down.
GTATTAATAATGTGGGGAATATTAATTATGTTCTGATTCCTCTAAAGATCCAACGAGAAGAAATACCAAATGCACATTAAAATTGTCATGTCTCCAAATTCTTGCGTTAGCCTGGATTGGATTTGAAAACTGGGGTGCCATCTAACCATAACTCAAAATTTTGAAACATACGGACTCGTCTTCTCATGACTTCTTTTTTTTTATCATGACTCACTGCTCTCGACTTACCATCTTTCTTTTGTTTACGTGGCAAATGACAAACTACATAATATTTTTCTGTTGTCTGCATAGCATGTAACAAGGTATGTAAACAAAGGAAAATATTGCTTTCTTTTTAGCAAGTTTAAGGAGGCTAACCCATGGGATGGGCTAAAAAAATCAAATATATATATATATATATATATTCATAAATTGCTTCCTTAACATGTCTAGAATTCGGTGGTAAAGTGATTTTTTAAAATTCGAAGTTGTTATAATAAGGTGACCAACCGTCCTCCTTTAGGGAGGACAATCCTCCTTTTATAGGTTCTGTCCTTCTTCGAAAAGTGTTCTTCTACTTGTCCTCCTTTTTAATATTTGAATACTGATCTAAAATCTCTGTATTCAGAGACGAACCAAACATGTTTCCAATATATCGAAGGCCCAATGCCCAATGCCCATTATGTCTGAAAAAAATATCACAGGAAATAACAGTTTTTAATGGTATTTTTTGACTTCATCGCAAATAAATTGGGTAGATATAGAAAATTGTGTTGAGCTTTTATCGAAAGAAATGCCTGATATTAAAACCGATAACATTGAACTATTAGAAGAAGAAAGAAGACTGAATACATATTTAAATTCTAATGAATTAGAACAAATGGAACATCATGTTGAGCTATTGGATATTTCCATTTGTTCTAATGAATTAGAACAAATGGAACATCATGTTGAAAATGATAAAAGATGGGTGAAAATACTTAAACCATTTAAAAAATGAACACATTCCATATGAAAATTTAATTATTCTTGTTGAATTTACTTCGTGCTGCCCTGGAAATAATACAGCAGTTGAAAGGGTTTATTTAGTTGGTAATGATTTTTGGATAAGTGAGAAATCAAGATTGACTATTAATATATTATAGAAAATGATATGTTGACAAAAAAAAAATCATTCAATGGAAAAACACTTATCTAAGTAAATAATTAAAAGGAATGTAAGCGCAATTAGCGTATTTTGGTTTGAATTAATAAAATTTTTCATATGTTGGCGTTGTAATTTTTTCGTCCTCCTTTTCATTGTAAAAAAACTGGTCACCTTAGTTATAAAGTAGCAGGTGTTAGAAGAGTAGCTATTCGGAGTGCTGAGTTGGTAATCGAAGGCTGGGTCTATTGTGTACAGTCGGCTTGATACCATTGACCCTTCTATGCAAATATACGTTCATACAAGTATAGACAAGTTTGTAGAAGTTAAAAAGGAAATATCTATAGGTATTGGATATTTCATCGAATTTATTTTAGCTTCGAAGAGCATCGCCGATTGAGGGTAAGTTAAGATTTTCATTGTTTTAATCGGACTCGAGACTTTAAGCGCGTTTTTCTCAAACCTGTGTTTTTCAAACTTTCCCCCGTCATATCCCAAGAACGGTTTGACCGAATGACTTTAAACTTATAGGGTAGACTCAGCACATATATACGCACCAAATGGACTACGATCATTACAAAATTCAAAATGTTTCTATTTCTTATAACAAAAACATAACAAAGAAAACCCATGAAATTCGAAACGTTTTTTCAGAGGTCTACCAAAAATCCAATTTTTGATATTTTCAATCGAGTATAGTTTATTCGTTGCATTTAAGTTTATAGATTAAAACGCCGTTAATTTTTTTTTTATTTCAGATAAGCCAATCAGCCGGAATCGTGGAGGAAGTGAGCGTCCATTTTTTCGAGGCGCATGTGTTCAGAGCGCTATAACTCGCATTCTATTGGATATTTTTGGCTAAAAACTTATATACATATTCTTAAGATACATATAAATAAATGATAAAAAAAAGGTAAAGTTCTATCATTTTACTGGTTGTCAAAAAAATTCCCTAAAAATGCTTAAGAAACAGGCCGTTTCATGGGTGAACCCCCTTAATGTTTCTTTATTTTCAATGGGCTTGATTCATGATCACGAAGGACGCAGTAACCGAGTGGTTACGGTCGGGAGCTCTCTACACTGTACTATTCACTACTCAGTATACTCTCTTATCAATTATTATTCGCTTTGGGTTAGTTATGTTGTAGAAATGATTTTATTCTGCGTCTAAAAGCATCTAATCCTAATTAAGTCCATCCAATTTTTTTTTTTTTTTTTCGAAAATTCAACCACTTTGTGACAATATCAAATTTTTAAATTATTTTTCTCCCAACCTCTATATTATAGAACAGGGGTCGGCAACATATGGCACTCGTGCTACATGTGGTACGTGGTACGATTCTCCGTGGCACTCTGCACTACTCAACAAATTTGTCAATTTTTCAGTGAATGGAAGTTGATAAATTTGTAACAGACATTTACGGAACTACGAAAAAAATCTGAAGGATTTTCTCGAAACTGTAAAAATAAATTTATAGAAAGAAAGAATTGTAAAGATAAATTTCAACTATTTTGTAAATTATTGAATATCATTGGGGTGGAGAGATTTCATTGTTTGGAGAGAAAATTCCTTATACTCTATTTTCCTCTTTTGTTTCTACATATCTAAGTAATAAGTCTTTCCTCATATGAAAAATATTTCGAGTCCGTAAAAAAATTATTTAACAACTATTTAGAATCGTTGTCTAATTAAAAACATCACATTATACCCCTGCATTTGCGATACGAAAGTAGAGCGGTTCAAGTACTAGGTTATCATTTAAGTTTTTATTTAACTGTAATTAAGGGAAATACTTATACTTAACGTTGTCTGTTTCTTATTTTAATAAATATGTTTAAAGATACATATATATATATATATGAACAATTATTATTTTTTAAAAATTTTTGTTGAAGAAATTTTTATATTTTATGCTGTTTATTTTTATGTTAAGAAATATCTTTAAATGATGGCAAAATTAATATATAATAAAACTGTCAATCTATATTATTGACCTTTTTATTCTTTAACTCTGCATGTATTATCGCGTTAATCGAATTCTTTCAAAAATGTCCTAACGCTGTAACCCGCTGAATCATATCGGTTGATTGGTTTTTCCCGCCACAGCTAAAATGTTGCCGGTCCCTGTTACAGAACATCTCTCCTGCATAAGTAGATTCCGATTAATAATTTTTTTTTCCCGCTATAAAACCTCGATTCATCCTGCTGCACAAGATCGCTTTCTAGCTTTTTCGACTCGAAGAAAGAGGCACACTATTATTACTCACTTCATTTCAGTTCATTCTGTCGCAATAGGAATGACAATTTCTACCTCGATGAACAGACGTCTTCACAATCACACTCAATGCAAGATGTCCCATTGTGTTTGTCTCTATCGATCAATATCTCTGAACGACTCGTTTTCATTGGACAAAACAGCGCAATATCTGAACCAATGGGCTTCTGTATTGTACAGAACCAAGTTTCGGTTTATTTGAAAAGTGATTCAAATCGTGGACTGATCTGGAGAAAATAAGGCATCAGATATTACCAATCCAACATTGGTTATTACATATAATGCGTCGTGGAATTACGACATGTGGGAAATAGCTGAACGAGATATGTGTATGCCATACGTTACACCATAAGCTAGTACTATGGATGTTAAATTCATTTTAAAGGGGGGGATAATACCTGACTTCATCAAGCTAAGTTTGTTGAATGTCAAGATTTTGGACGAATAGAAAGGTCAACTTGATTTCCGGATCTGACTCCGATAAAGAATCTTCCGAAATAACTCGACAGAAAGGTGGATGATTTACATCCTCCTCCGAAATCATAAAATGAAGAAAGGTTTGCTTTCTTTGTAGTGTGTGAAAATTAATGGTAGCATAAGAGTTAGGAAGTTAAATAATTGGTTTATTTAACATCGCAGCTATTATAATTTCAGTATATACTTTTACATTGAAGTTATTCAAAATATTGGTTATTCCATTAGAGTTCAGAATATGATATTTGTGAAGGAGGAGGCCATGCGACCGTTCTCTTCGGTGTTTTCCAACGGACTTCACTCCACTCCAGGGTCATGGGATGGGGGAGGTTTCTTTCTGACACCTCGAATTACACTCGGAATTTCCAGCTCATGGTCAGGTGCCGAATCCAGCTGTTGGGGTGCACGGCCATCGATTTCGGGGCAGTGATAGATGAAAGCCCCCTCAATATTTAGGGGTGCACTTGTGGATAAGAAAGCTGTTATCCTATCCATAAAAAGATTTTCAGATATGTCATGCGAAAACGTCACAATGGGCGTTGCTTCTCATTCCAGTGTCCGATAAAGATGATAGTATTAAAAGTCGCTGCCATCATTGCATTACAAATAAAAAAGGACATATTCTGTATAAATACCATTAATTACTTTTTCTTTGAAAAATGTGTGATTTTTTCAAATGAAACAGTATATTTTTGCAAAAAAATGCAATTCTTCATTTGAAAACCATACTGGTTATTAAATTTATGTTCAGTTCAATAAATAATTAAAGTACAATTCTTCAAAATTTTAGTTTTCTTGCTTGTTTGTATTCAAATTTGAGAGATAAGACTGGTTATATCTAACCTTTTAAAGGCTAGTGTAATTTAAAATATGTCCAAATGTATGCATATGTCACTGCGAAGGTGCAGAAATAATTTAATCTGCAGATTAGCAAGGTAATCTACTAATTAATTAGGGTGATTCGTTAAAGTGTGCAAAATTGTTTCACTTGTGGAATTACCTAGGTAATCTGAGAATTACCTTGATAATCTGCAAGCTACCAGCTAGACACTCGTTAATCTGCACATTACTTACTAGGCACTCGTTAAAGTGAAAATAAGATCTTTGGGGAAACAACAGCAGCGTCTCGTACTCAATTAAATGTTCTTGATTTATTTTTTGATATCTAAAGAATCGTCAATACAATCGAATAATCAACTCATTAGTTGATAGAATCAATCTTCAATCAATTGAAAAACTGTAATACAATGAATCAAACTGTTTGCTCTTTGCCCATTAGGATTCGGCAATCAATGGCGTAGGGCAAGGGTGTCAAACTCGCGGCCCGCAGGCCTCATGTGGCCCACAACGGCCATTTTTTCGGCCTGATCACAGTATATCGGCACACAGTAACATATAATAAAATATATATTTCACTCGACATAAGAAAGATAGCAGCAGAAAAGAGATGTCAAGTGTCAGGACGAAAACATCAAATTTTTTTCTTGTTCTTTTATTTATGTTTATTATAATGTATTATTCGAAATAAACTTACATTTCTATGAATATTGATTTTTTTTGTGTGGCTCACCTAAAGTTAAACCTTGTTTGCTTGGCCCAAGTTAGCCTTTGACTTTGACACCCTTGGCGTATTGCAGGGGTGTCAAACTCGTGGCCCGGCCAGTATATCTTCACACAAAAATATATAGTAAAATGACAAACCTGTGTAGAGAGAAAGTAAGATAGGTAAATCGCAAATGTTTTTTAATTATACTCTTTTTTGTTGTTGTTGCTATTATTAAACAAATTGCGACATGAACGAATCAAGTTTAGATGATAATACATCGTACAAAAAATACTCAGAAAAAACTTCAAACCTTTGCATTGAATTTGAAACAAGATTTAAAGATTTTAATTCTTTGGAAGACAAATTTTGTTTGTTTTCTTCGATTTTCTCAATAAATATAGACTCAGTACCCAGTCGTATGTAAATGGATTTGATTGAGATTCACTGGGACTCAAATTTGAAAGCAATATTGATTGAAATTAGTGTGACTGAGTTTTACATGTATTTACCAAATATATGAGTACTGTGACGTCTCTCGCGCCTTTCTGATTAACATGACTCCTATGTTCTTTGACGGCCACGATTAATGGCAAAACCTTTCCAACCCAATACCAAGAAGATAAACGAATGTAACATGTAAATGAGATATACTATAAAAGGATATCGTGGTAAACCTAGATATAGCGTAGCAGGCTCAGAGATTGTATTGTGGAATTATTCTGATCAATAGAGTGACAAAGCTTAGTGTGGAATCTTGAGGATCAAGAATTAGCTACCTTGCGGATCAAGAATCTTCATATATAAAGTTTATAGATAATATTCTCTAGGTCAAGGGACCAGAACTGGAAAAGGTAATATTAGATATAAGTAATTAGATAACAGGATTATTTAGGATAATTGAGATAGAGGATCTAGTTGCGTGATCTGACTTAAATACGTGATTTAATTTGGGCTTGACTCTCACTCTAATTAAATTTGTCAAATTAGAACTTAAGTATTATAAGTTACTCTTAATAAAAGTTGTATTAAGAATTATGTCTCTTCATTTTGATAATCCCACACCTCTAGCTTACGCGGAACCGGCAAGACATGGTCATCACAGGATGGCTATGTCTCAGTACTCGAAAATTCGCATATGAATTTATTTCCATGTGTTTGGAAGTACTTATTGGTGCGAGCAGTTATTTCCAGTTATGAAAGGAAATAAAACTCCTGTTAGAAATAATATTAATGGCACTCACCTTGGTAATCACTGCGAACAAAATTTCTCGATTGTATTGAAAAATATACTTATACCTGTAGCTCTCTCCTCCTGATATAAAAAGGACTCTGAGCTTCTAATTAATATTTTCTACTAATCTCTAAAATTGAAGTAGAATGATTTTTGCGCTCTCGTAGCCCAATAACCAGTTGGATTTCCGCAAAACCAATTTTCTGTGGATCTCTACACCGTAAAATAAAACTCGAAAGCCAAATTTCATGTCTAAATATAGCAGAGCAAAAACGAAATTTATATTATCAAACCACGCATTAACCTCGTTCACAGTTGATTTCCAAAAGAAATGTTATTAGTGGATTTCAATTCAACAACAACAACAAAAAAAAACGTGCGAACTAAATTTTATTATTATAGTCCTAGTAGTTCGAAAACGGGATTTTCCCCCCTCTATACACCCTAGTAATCCCCTGCTTTCTCCATAAGTCAATTTCCGTAAAATGCATTCTTAGTGGATTTCTATTCAGCAAAAGAAATATACTTAAGAAACTTCAAATATGTGGGTCTAACAATTAAAAAACAGGAATTTATTTTCTTTTATTCCTCTTGAACTCTCGCACCCCACCTTTTGGGGGTCGGCTTTCCCAAAATTCTTTGTTAGAGGACCTCTATTCCATGAAAGGAATCTACTTGCCAAATTTAAAAACTGTACGCCTAATAGTTTAAAAATGGAAGTAATTACCTAAAACGCCCTTTAAGCCTTCGTAACGCCACTTAATTGTTGATTTTCAAAAAAACATTTTGTAACGGATCCTTACCCCATGAAAGAAATCTGCTTACCAATTTTCAAGACTGTACGTTTAATAGTTTAAAAAGGGAAATTATTATCTATAACGCCTCTTAATCCCCCGAAACGTCACTTGGGGGTCGATTTTTCTAAATCCCATTTTATAACGGATCTCTACTCCATAAAAGGAATCTGCTTAAATTTCAAAACTGTACTTCTAATAGTTTGAAAATGGAAATTAATTTCGTAACGCCACTTGGGGGTCGATTTTGGTAAAAACCATTTTGCGAATTTCATCTCAATGAAAGGAATCTGCTTATCAAATTTCAAGACTGTACGTAAGACTGTAAAAATGGAAGTAATTATTTATAACGCCCCTTAATTTACCGGACTGCCCCTTGGGGCTCGATTATCTCAAAATCCGTTCTTAGCGGATCTCTACTCCTTGAAAGGAAGATGCCTACCAAATTTCAAGTCTGTAAATGTAATAGTTCCGGAGATATAGGGATGAGTGTGTGTGTGTGAATAAGTAAGTCCCTCTTCTTTATATATACGAGGGTTGTCTGAGAAGTTTCCGACCGAACAAAGATACAAGACATTTTTTCTGAATTTTTTTTTTATTTTTCAATATAGTCTCCTTGTAACTCTACACACTTCTCCTAGCGATGCTCCCATCTCTGTAACCCGTCCAAATAGTACTCGGCATTTTTCTCTGCAAAATAATTGTTTACGAAGGTAACTGCCTTTTCATTTGACGAAAATCTCTGTCCTCCGAGCACAATTTTTAGGTGAGGGAACAAAAAGAAGTCGCTTGGGGCTAGATCTGGTGAGTGAGGTGATTGGTCAAGCAGTTCAAACCGTAATTCGTGGATTTTTGCCATGGCAACCGCTGAGGTGTGAGACGGTGTGTTGTCTTGGTGAAACAGGATTTTCTTTTTCTGCAAATGTGGCCGTTTTTCCGCAAGTTCTACTTTCAACTTGTCAAGTAATAATTCGTAGTATGCTCATGTAATGGTTTTTCCTTTTTGAAGGTAATCGATTAAAATTACTCCATGACTATCCCAAAAAACAGTCGCCATTATTTTCCCAGTCGGAAAAATAGTTTTTGCTTTTTTTGAAGCCGGTTCCCCATTTTGCAGTTCACTTTTTGGACTGTATTTTTGTTTCGGGCGCATAATGGTGTATCCAAGTTTCATCTATAGTAATTAATCGGCGCCAAAACTCGGATTTATTGCACCTAAATTGCACCAACAGAGCATTGGAAATGTTCATTCGAACACGTTTTTGGTCTAACGTGAGCAAACGTGGCACCCTACGCGCGGGCAACTTTCTCAGACCTAAATGTTGATTTCATATGTGACAAACACGTTCTTTTGACATGTTCATAGCCTCTGCTACCTCTCTCACTTTAACTCTTAACTTCGCAGTTTTTTAAAATTTCTATGGAAAAATTATATCAGCTAGATCTCAAGTAATAATAAAAGAGAAAAATATGAAAAAAAAAATCGAGCAGTTTTAAATTGAATTTCAGTCATTTTTTTGTTTGTTACAGAAGTGCAACATTGCGCAGTAGTGCCGTAAATTACAAATTTTTTTTTTATATGAGGATTTTATTATTCATATAAAATGTTTAAATGTCTTACCTGGTAATTTATTTCGTCAATAAACAAGAGGAAGCATAAAATATAATGGATTCTTTTTATAGCCAAAACACAGTTCTTGAGGCATCAGAGATTTTTATAATTGTTGTGATTTCTGGAAAAAATGTACTTCCATCTAGTGACAAAATTAGTATGTATATCGTTGCAGTAATCTTTTTTTTTTCTCAGATAAGTGATTTGTAGGTAATTAAAAAATATATTAAGTCTGTTAAATTGAAATAAATCATATGTTGCAGAAATGTAACAGTGCGAAGTTAAGGGTTAATTCGGCGGCCGTTTAACACCATTTGGTGAACTATGACGATGTTTTCGTCGGTAGTTGCAGTATTTGGAAGTCCCTAACGTTCATTATCTCCTAAGCTCTTACGGCCACGTTTAAATTCAGCTGCCGAAAATTTCACTGTGGTAAATGATGTGGTACAAAGTCCCCATACACAGAATCCAAATCATCTTTAATTTGCGTAGACGTATTGACTATCAAAAACAAATATTTAATGACAGCTCGATACTCGATTTTGTCCATTTTCACAAAACACTCACATCAACTCACTCAAACGATTGTTACATAACAACTGCGCGTCCAAAATAGCTGAAACTTTGGTGAGTAACTATCAACAAATAAACAACGAAATCCACTAGCGTTTACTGCCAAGAGCTGTGCAATCTTCACTTTGAGGTCGAAAACTTTTCAGACCACCCTCGTATAGATTATTTGAAGTAAACCTACATTTTTCTAAGAATATTGATTTTTATTGCGGCCCGCCTAAAGTTAAACCTTGTTTGTTTGGCCCAAGTTAGCCTTTGAGTTTGACATAGGGTCTTGGTAATGCAAATTTAGAAAAATTATAATTTCTTTTATCATGGTGTGCCACTGCTATATCGGTATGTGTGCTGCTATACTTTGTACTGTTGGAACTTTCAACATTGAATTTTTTTCAAAAAGATACTGGTCGTCGTATAATTAAATTTGTTGTAAATTAATCAGGGAGTCTTTTATCAAGTACATTTACTGTCTCTGCCACTCTGTTTTTAAATGTTTAAGATAAATTATTCAGGGATGAGTCATTGTTCAATCAAAATTCTTAACAGAAAGGATAAGGGGAAAAATGAGGGAAATGAATGATATGAAAACCGCTAAAGTGAAGATTATCTAGTTAAAATGCGAAAAACTCAATCAGATAATCTGCAGATTAGTTATGTAATCTGCACATCAGTGGTTTTCAAACTTTAACAATAACATATACAAATCTGTGTTAATATTTTTAATTATATTTAAATCGAAAATATTAATTTAAAATACCAGTTAATAAAACTACTATATTATTCATTATCGTAAATGATACGTGAAAAAATAAGAAATTTTAAAACGGAACATTATAAAAAAGGCAAGAGACTTTAGATTTTTATATTTATATGTCGGTAAATACAGCGAAAAAATTCAATAATTTGTTTTTATATATTAAAAAAATTTAAAAATTCTTACTATTCTTTTAGGGAACACAAAATAATCCCTATTTTACATTACTGTCTACTGTCAATTATAAGACTAAATCTTTCGAATTGATGAAGTTAACGATTTTGGAGACATTTTTTCTCCTGAAGCTTCAGTTTTTTTTTACCTCTTATTAAGCATTCTCTTTTTTAAAAACCTTTTTTTCTCTCTCTCTCCGTGTGTGTGTGTTTTAAAGATTTTCGCTGCATTTTTTTAGTTATAACGCCGGTTCTGTTTTTTTTCTCTAACAACTTTCGGCTCTGAAACAGAAACAGAATTCTAAAAGGAAATCATTTTGATCAACGTTTGTTCTCACTAATTATTTTCTTAATTAAAATGATCTCGCAAAACCATTGTGCAAATAAGCCTTTAGAGAGATCCTGAAGCACTCTTTTTGTAAGCGGTGATGTGAGTTTGTCCTAGATTCCTTTCCTACTTTTTTTTTATCAGTCTCCTTTTAAGTGTGTCAGAGCTCTGGAAAGCTGGGAAGTATCACATCTTGAAACACTTCTTTTCTTATTTTGTACACTCTTCCAATTTCGTCCTTTGCTGCACTTTGATCGAACAATCTTTAACTCTTTGAAGACGGGAGACTTAAATTCCCGTCTTTTATTTTTCGAACATTGGCAACGGAGGACGGAAATTCATATTATTTGCAGAGATGCCAACTATTACAGAATATATTAACCCCTTTTTGAAAACATTATTTTTTAAAATAATTTTATTCAAAATAGTTATTATTTCACACATTAAACTCATAAATTTTTCTCTGTTGTAAGGAAAAATTACTGTTTAACCATTTACATATATATATATATATATATATAAAGCCATTTTTTTCTAGTAAGGCTATGTGAAAATATTTTTTGGATAGAAATTGATTTATAAAAAAGAAATTCCTTCAGCTTATTACCTAAAATTAATTTGGTTTTTAAGAACATTTTTTTGTTTTTTTGTGGGAAGCACATGTTTCTCGCTGCCCACCGGGAGCTGTTCAAAGGCAGGACACATTACGTTCTACATTTCTTTTTATATCGTATTACATGATTTTTATAAAATATAAATTCCAAATGCTGAAGTCTACAAAAGGAATCATAAATTAGATACATTTTGTACACAAATGCTTAAGACTTTATACATAATACTTTACATGTAATTTCAGAAAACAGGAACCAACATATAGTGCAGAGGTGGTCAACTTTTTTGGGAAGGTTGCAACTATCTGATTAAAAAAAATTAAGTGTGCCACTTCCATTTTCTCCAACAAACATAGGAAGGTGAAAAAATGTTGCTTTTAGGCTTATTATAGGATTTTTGGTAAATAGTACACTTTTTATGCAAGTCTAAGTACAGTTGAAATTAAAAAATGTTTTAAATTATATATATATATATATATAATATATAATATACACTGTAGTGCCACTGAATTAGGGATAGCAAGGGCTATGCAAATTGTGTAGCGCTGCGCATCATTTATGCGCAAGTGACGGCGTGGTGGTAACTGTTATATAGCGCGTGCTGTGGTTGTTCTGAATTAGATGGGATGGCCAGTATGGATAAATTGTATGATTCAGACACCTTCGATCGCTGACAAATCTTTGGTACGCGACGCATGAGCCATTCAATTTCTGAAATCGTCAGGCAGCTAGATCGATAATCGAAAGTATCAGGAGGTCGACAGTGTCAGGAGTATACCAAGAATACATGGATAGTGGACAAAAAAAAATAGTGATCGGGCAAACTGCAAAGGACTATTAACCTTGACAGTGCGTTGTGAGAAACAGCTCAGACGTATTGTAAGTAGCCAGCGAAGTCAAATATTAGCTCAGATTATCACCCAGTTGAATGACGGTGCCAATCGTACAGTCAGTAAATGGATTGTGCAATGCTCGCTTCACCGTATGGGTTTCGGGAGCCGTCGACCTGCGACAGTACCATTGCTCAATGCTCGTCATCGGGCTGCACGTCTTGCGGGGACAAGAGAGCACAGAGACTGAAGTGTAGAGGACTGTGTGACATCTCACGCGTCCTTTCTCTAACATAACCTCTGTGTTCTTTGACGGCCACGATTAATGGCAAATCTTTTCCAACCCAAATCCAAGAAGTGAAACGAAGGATATATGCAAATAAGATAACCTTTAAAAAGGCAGAAGTTTTAGTGAGAGCGATGGCAATTTAGAGAAAGTTCAGTGTAGAGAAGATAGAAGTGTTGATTGACGGCTTACCTAGAATCAAGAAAACCTAGCCATTCAACCAAGGTACATACCATTGTACGCCGGCTTATAGAAATATTGAAGTGGATTGGACGTTGCGTATTCAACCAAGGTAGGAAGATTATATTCTGAACACGAGTATATTATTAGGATTGAGAGTAGGCGGATAATATAATTATATTGATAAGTGATCTAATTGCGCGATCTGTGTTAATTAAGATTACGTGTTTTGGTTTATTCTTACTTAATATAAGTTTGTTCAATATATAAGTAATTTAAGTTAAACTCTTAATAAAAGTCATATTAAGAATTCTAAAATGTCTCATCATTTCGATAATCCCACACCTCTAACTTACGCTGAAACCCCACGACATGGTCTACGAAGATCGACCATGTCGCAACTGAAAACGAGTAGCATGGAGTTATGAGTCTCGATTCCGACTACTTAACGCCGACTGATAATATGAAGTCAGGCTGATGAAGCCTGAGGACAAAAACAAATCAGAGGACAGAAACAAATGAACAAAATAAGACAGTTTTGCCAGCAAATATCACTCCTGTATCATTTAATGATAGGTGAAAAAATAGTTTCCCACGGACACATTAAAAAATTAAGTTAGTTGCAGGTAAGTATACTTACCAAGGTCTTATAAGAAATTAAACACCTTTTACAAAAAAACAATTTTTCTAAAAGATTTTTCAAAATAGTAACCATTTTCCATGTTAGAAGTTTTCAATATTGCAATGCAAAAATTATTATTTAAAAAGTAATGTTTTGGATGATAAATTTTTTGTGTTTTTTAATCAACTCACACACACATTCACAGTGCACAAAAAGTTAAGCACTATTGCCAAAATAAAGTACAAAGAATCTTTACAGGAAATTGTAAAAACATGGACTAATAATGATTCTGAAGCAGAGAAGTATTGAAAGTTGCACAACCTGAACCTTTTACTACTTTCATACGTGTTCCTTATCATCATCCACCATGGCTATTGTCTAGTAATATATGGCTTTATGTTCTAAAACTAGAAAGAATTTTCAACAAAGATAAACAAAAATACGCGTGCAAAAGATGTAGAGTATGTACTGTAAACAATAAAAGGAGCAATACTCTGTAGACATGCAAAAAAAAAAAATTTGGTTTGATACTCTCCATTATGAAACTTTTTTTCAAACATATCCTTCCACAAAATAATGCTCGAAGAAGTATTAAAACATTATGTGACCTTTAATAAATGTTACACTCTCTTATTATGAATGTCTCTTATTAAATATATAACACCGGACTATCCGAGAGGTTTACCCTCTCTAACACGGGTTTTTTTCCCGTTCAGCCAAATTGAAACTTTGAGTTAGAACAACTCCACTCCCCAAACGAACGTCACAACTAAAGAGCATAAAAATAGTCAGTGATGTTGCTGTCTATATTGCCACACTAGTACTACCTGAATCATAACTAGTCGCTATTTGCGAGTTAGAAGATACTGGAGGATTTCTCGTTGGTAAGTTTCAGGGGTTGCATCGTATTTCAGATAAGTACCCATTATTTCTCACCCTTTAGCTTGTCTTGTCCGCATATCGCGTTATCGTTACTTAAGTTCAAATCAACCCTTACTTGAGCCTTGGGAAGATTACTTCCCTTCTACATGATCTAACAAAATACACCTCTGATAAGCGCAAGACCCATTATAAAAAAATTAGCCTTGCTATTATAACGATGGGAAGACTAATTTCCGCTTCAGTTTTGTGCTACAGCACATATTCCAGTGATTATGACATCTGTAAATTGGACATAAAAAGATGGTACCAGAGAAAAAGTACCTTGTTCAAAAGCTGTTGCTGTATATAACGATGTAATGGGAGGGGTTGATTGCTTCGATCAAAGAAAAAAGATACCAAATAAGAAGATCTGTAAAATGGTGGTATAGTATCTTTTATTTTCTTAATGACTTTGCAATCATAAATAGTTTCATACTGTGGCAAGTGAACAAAAGAAACAGAAGTTTAGACCAGCTAACATTCCGAGTAGCATTAGCTCGTCAGCTAATAGACGGATATTCCTCAAGTAAAAGGAAAGGAAGCCCTGCTAGCTTCCAAGCAAAGAAGTGTGTAGTTATGGATGATGTGCGCTTCGCCAGTATGGGAAATCACATGCCAAAGATGGTTTCCAACTATAAATGATGTGGGAAATGTCACAGAAAAGGACAAGAAAAGAGGGCCCGCTACATGTATGCAGAGTGTGATGTCCCTTTGTGCATTGCAACATGCTTCTCATCTTTTCATAGCAAATAATCACAATTAAATTTAATTTACTTTATGACGGGGAATGGTTCCTTGGGAAGTATTCTTCCCACCCCTAAAATTTAAATGCAAAGATAAAAAAATATATTTTCTTAAATGCTATTGTTTAGTTGTTAATAAAATAAAAAAATGCACGAAATTCTAAAGAGAAATAAATGGCCCTCGAAAAAGTTAATAAAAGTAAATTATTGTGAATATCTGTTTGTAAACATTTCGTGTCCGATTTAATGGCTCCTCAATCCAAGCTGCGTACGGATACACCCTAGAATATCAACGATCAACGAGATCTCCCCTTCAACCAACATGAGATGGAGGTACCGTGACATATGTTTATAAAATTCAGACTATATACTTTTTGCTGCATACCCTCTTCAATGAGATAGTATTGTATTTACCCTAGCCTAAATTTTGATGACTTGTGAACTTTAAACTACCACTCGACAGACAGAATTATTAAGTTGTATATCAATGTTTATCATTCTCAAATTAAATAAATGTGTAGATTATAAGATTCTTACAAATATTTTTCTGTGTGTGTGTTGTTTTTATTTACTTTAGATATTTTTAAAACTACGTGAACATTTATGTTTTTCTACTTTGATAATTTTTTGTTGTTGATATTTTAACTTCTTTAAAGCATTTGTATAAGTACATTAGAACCTCTGTAAGTATATCTCAATCTAGAGCACGCTGATTAACATACGAAAATGAGCTTGCTGTATCGATTCGTATAAGCAGCTTATTAACTCATATTGTTTCATTAAACATGCATAACTAAACACTTTAAAATCGCACATCAGATATTTAAAATGCATATTTGTTCCGATTCTTTTAAGAATTTCTTAGAAAAAGGGGAAGAAAATCGATTTTTATTTGTTACTTGTTTTAGTGTAAAAGCAATTGGTTATAATACCTTTTTTAGTACCTTAAAACACGCAGCCTAAAATCATTTTTGACAACAAAACCTTCCAAATCATACTACTCAATACACCTTTATGGTTTCTCTAGGACAATGACAAATCCATGGCGTTCTAATCCAATTTGAGTTTTTGAAACACAGATTAAGATAATTTTATGCAAGTTCAATATTCATTTTTAAAATTGTGCGTTTTCAAACATCCTAGGACCAGCCGCTCATGAAAAAAAAAAGAAAAACCTTCACTTTGAAGAAAACATTCCACTCGCGTAAACAATGTTATATTAAGCCTAACACAGTATATGTCAATGCTAGAATTCGAAGAAAGAACAAGCAATAAAAATTTAATTAAAGCAAAATATAGAAGAATAATTCTAGGCGTAGGGTGGAATTGACAGGTTAACTTGTGAATGGTAAATTAATGATTGAGATTGATTCAAATAATCAGCATACAAATAACTGAAATAACCTATATACACAGATCAGTAGCACACACAAAAATTTTTCAAGGGGGGGGGCGGTACAGGGTTGAAAGTCCCCCATTTTATTATCATGCTCCAATACGCCGCCCAACATATTTTTTTTGATTTTGTCGATTTTCAGGAACAAAAACAATACAAAATTTATTATTGAATAAATAATTAGCATTAATTAATAAATTTAATTATTAATAACAAATACATAATTAAATTTTACGTAATATATACATAGGATTATAACCAATCCAAAAAAAAATCAAGGGCTATGGGGGGGTCTAGACCCCTAGGACACCCTCCTTGTGCGCACCACTGACAAAGATTGGTATTATAACGAATATTATGTAATGTATTAGGTGTAAGGGAAAGTTCTGTCGCAAAGAGAGGGCAAAGGGAAAGAAAGTTCTATGGAATTTGGGCGTTAGGGGAAAGTTCTGTAGGATTTGTCCTGATCATGCTACGCAAATCTTCGCCAATGACATCTGATGGTTTTCTTGATCCGGGTTCATCTTTCAAAGAAAAATCACCCGAACGAAATTTTGCAAACGTTTTTGATATATTCGAGCTGTTATTATGTCCTTTCCAATCACGTCACACATTTTTTTTTGCCTCCTCCGCTTTATTCCCGTTTTGGAACTTATACAACATACAAAGTCATAAGTGAACTTTTACTTCACTCATGCTGACAGTTTTACAAGTTTAAAAAAATACCGAAAAATATATATAAATTCATTAATCATATACTAATCTGTTTAAACCGATTTCAGTCGGATCCAAATTCTCGTTAAGGATCGACAATGCATAAAAGTGCACGTGTTCAAAAACGACAGAACTTTTCCTTATACCCTATATATCGAACGGAACAATGTGTGTGAAACAAATACATCAATTTGCAGAGGTAGTCAACATAAAAGGGTGTTAGATTTCGTTTTAACTCTCCTATACATCTTTTCTATTATAAACTACAAAATAAACATGAATTCTTTTCTAACCTTAATATTAATTACTAATGTCAGATAATATATTGGTCTGTACAATACATAACTCAAACTCAGTGGCGCAACAGCCCATGAGAGCCAGGGCCTACTGTGTCCATCCCAGTATAAGTGACCATTGGGCGCTGAGGGGCATGAGCAGATCTTCCGATCAGGTGGTCATTCTGAAGAGAGACCCCCAGTGCTTAAGTTTCCAAGCAAGTTAGGTACTCATTTATCGACCCACTGCAGAGGGATGAAAGGTTGAGTCGGCCTTTATCAGCCCGGGAATCGAATCTGGACCCGTGGCGTGGTGGACCATTCTACCACCGGGCCGTTACAATACATAGAACTAATATTCAAAAAATACAGATATTGTTATATTTACTGAAATTTACACCACGTAACATAATTTTTTTGATAAAAGCACTTTTGATCATTTTTAAAGATCTGTATTATATTTTATAAGGTATCTGAGATTACGTTAGGAACCGTGATTATGCAATAGTTCATAAATGAATGATTTTTTTGATATTTAGTGTCACCTGAATTATAATATATATAAAAATATATTAAATTGTTATAAGACTATTTTTACAAGAAAAAATTATTTAAATACAACCTTTTGGAAAAAAATGAAGAAAAAAAGAATGACGTATTTTCAAAAGCATTTTCCTTTTACGAAAAGTGATTCTACAATAATAATATTTTGCATTTATATAGCTGGAATTTTTATACAGAGCCTGAACTACGATTTTTGAAAAATTCTGTTTATTTTCGGAGTTACGAATAAAAAACGAACGAATAAATTAATTACGAATAAATTAATTGAAATAATAACTGGTGTTTTTTAGCTAAAGTTTCTCTACCCTGACATATTTAAATATATCAGAGTGATTCAGATTAATAGAATAATCCGATTTCCAGTGGATTCCTGGCGTGGATGGCAATGAACAAGCCGACATGTTAGCTAAGAAGGGATCCATGATCCCACAGAAGATTAAGAGTAAGATTTCTTATTCAACTGCCAAATGTATTATTAAACACACTTCAGCCTTTAACTGTCATCAAGACCTTGTGTGTAGAAATTCCACGAAAAGGGCTGGTTATAGACTGTTCGAGATAATATTCCTGTGTGATTGGCCTCGCCCTGCAACTGCGGCGCCATTGCCTTTAACTACTGAATATGATTGCTTAACGGCGCACTTGTTTCGGCTTGGTATCCTGCCAAGCCCAACCTGCCCACTTTGCAGTAATGGTGTTATGGATAGAGATCCTCTTATACTGTGCATTTTTACATGTCATGTACCTACCTGTCATTGGAAATTAAAAATAATTAAGTCTAAATAAATCCCCTTCTGGAATCTATATATTTCAAAACTCCTAGTTCAGACTCTGTGCAGAAGTGTTAGCTGAAAATAGGCAAAATATTATTATTACAGAAGCACTTATCATAAAGGGAGAATGTTTTGAAGATATGTCATACTTTCTTCAATTTTTTGACAAGAAATTACATTTAAATGATTATTTATTCTTGTAATAATATTCTTAAAACTACTTTATATGTAAATTCTAATTCAAATGATACTAAATATAAAAAAAATTATTCATTTATACTAAAGTGACCAATCGTCCTCCTTTAAGGAAGACAGTCCTCACTTTATAGGTTCTGTCCTTCCTCGGAAAGTGTCCTCCTATTTGTCCTCCTTTTCAATATTTTAAAACTATTATGCAAATCTCTTTATTCAGAGATGCCTGGCCGAATTGTTACGCGTCATGTGCCAGTACAGTATGAATTATTAGAGATATTAATGTATTTTGAACATAATCAGGCATCTATTTTTCAAAAAACGATTCAAAATATTGATGGCGAACAAATTTCAGCAACAGAAGTTAGTCTTACTTTAAACAATTTTGTCCTTCAATAAAAATCACGATTTGAAGAAAAATTTATTCCTTTAATAATAAAAAGAAAATTGTCAAACTTAAAGAATCAAATCGGGCATAACGGAAAAGTTTAGCAACAAAGTGCAGAATTTTTACGAAATATGTTTCGAATACGTTGAAGAAGGTTCTAAAACAAATATCACGGGAAATAAAACTTTTTAATGGTGTTTTTTAACTTCATCGCAAGTAAATTGGACTGATATAGAAAATTGTGTTTTTTATCGGTACAAATGCCTGATATTAAAATTGATGACAATTGTCTGTTTGAATAAATTAAAAGACTGAATGTATGTTTAAATTCTAATAAATTGGAAGAATTGGTAAACCATTATGCTGAAATTGATAAAAGATGGGTGGAAATATTTATCCACTTCAGAAATGAACATATTCCATATGAAAATTTAGTTATTCTTGTTGAATTTACATTATGCTGCCCTGGAACTAATTGTGTACCTGGAACTAAACCTAATTGAAAGAGTTTTTCCCATTGGTTATGATTTTTGGACAAGTGAGAAACAAAGATTGAATGTTGATACTTTAGCTGTAGCACTTACCGTAAAATTCATTGTGAAGGATATTTCTTGCTCCGAAATTTCCGATAAATTAAAAAATGATATATCGGCAACAAGAACAAAAAAATCATTTAATGGGAAAAATACTCGTTTAAGTAAATAATTAAAAGAGATGTAAGCGTAATTAGTGTATACTTAATTGAATTAGTAAAATGTTTTCATATATTTACGTTGCAATTTTTTCTTAAATTTTTCGTCCACCTTTTCATCGTAAAAAAATTGGTCAGCTTATTTATACGCTTTTGCAAAATGATGGTAAATGATCGTAGTCAATTACCTTAAGTCAACCTTGGCAATTTTTTTATCACTACTATTTGGATCCTGATATTTACTGCACTTATATGGGAAGCTATGTGTTACATTGAAACGATCTTTAGTCAATAAATCCCAAGGTCGGATCAGATATCCAATCAGATAAATATAATTGAGTAGATATATATATAATTCCTATCTCGACTGCATATGATCTTACGATTTAATTGGTTGCAAGAAATAAAACCCAGCAAATTCTCTCTATAAAGCGTTTGTCAAAAGAAAGTAGCTAGCTCTTCATAGATAGGTCTTCTAGTTTTTCCGCTTTCTAGATTCTTTTAGAAATGTTTTTGAGCCTTCGCCAAATCTTTTCAAGAAACTGCCAAGGAGAGACATTACACTAATCAATTTAATTCAGCTCTTTTCCTTCTTTAGAGAATAAAACAGTGAAAAATATTTACATTGCTTATTCACTATATCTGCTTTATATGAGAGAAGATGACGTACTTGTATTTTTCTACCCGTAATTAGTAGAAATTAATTCTAGATAATTATGCAAACATTCATTAATTTTTCAAAATACTTCAGATAAATACACTTAATAAATACATTCAAATTATATTAAGTATATAAAGATAATTAATCTCTGTTAAAGTCAATAAATTCAGTGTAGAATTCTGAAATTTTTTTTAAAAGAAAATATAAAAGGAGACAAGAACTCAGAGAGAGAGAGAGAGAATTGTCATTTTACATGTATAATTTTCAAACTTTCGCATTGAGACTTGCTAATACTTTTTGAGAAAATAAGAAAGAGACCAGGTGTGTGGTGTGAAAAAAGCTTGAGATGAACTAAATACTAAATATGCAAAGCCTTGACCATGTGACCATGGACTGTTGACCAATAATAATAACCTCGGTTTGTTTCCTTTTAGGTTAACAATACCGAGGTAGTACACACACATACACAACCACGAATTCTTACAAATTCACATTATTTCACGAGGGAGCCCATCAAATCTAAATATTTATTTTTAGTACGATGATTCCTTGAAATTCTTTTATGTTTGCCTTTTAAATTTGAAAGACAAATTATGCTGTTATACTATGAAATTTAATGACATAAGTGAGATAATACCAAAACATAAAATAAATATTGTTCAAAATCTGTGATATCCATATCGATCCACATGATTTACTTATACAGTTCTTTCCTGTTTACCAATATCGGTCTATTAGTGTTTACCATAAACTGGCTATTTTCATAAAAATGAAAAAAGGAGGGGAAAAAATGTAATGTACGTTGAAGTTACTTGTTCAAGAATGGCTGTTTTTGTTATGATTGCAGGAAAAGATCGATAGAAAATGGTTATGAAGTATAGTGAATTTTGTTTACCGCCCAGTGCTAATTTTGAAAACAAGTTGTCTTTCAGGACGCTTTTTTTTCGTTTGACAGAATGTGATGTTTTCACCGGGAAAAACATATCTTTGAAATATCCCAAATGTGAATATTTCTGCATCAGTAACATGCGATGTAAAGTAAAGAAAAGAGATATTTTCATTTTGCTATTTTACGACCGATGATGGCTGATGTAAGAGTGATTTGAATATAAATTACAATTTGGGTAATTTAGAAATACCGTAACAACATTTGTAATGTAATGAAATAATGAAAATGCTTTAAAAAGATCTGTCGGCTACTACGATCTCTTAGAAGGAACATATCAATTTATCTGAAAAAAATATTTTTATTTAACTGTGAAGACAAGAGTTTTTTTAAAATTTGAATCACGTCACGTCCAAAACGAAAATGGAGTTAATGAGCTATTGTTGACAAATTTCACAGTTTTAAACCACTATCTTATAATGAAAACAAAACCTGAATTGGTATTTTATTTCTCCAAATTTTACGAGTAGGAGAAATGTTAACTTCTAACAACCATCTTATACTTCCCAAACAAACAAACATAATTTAATTTGAGACTCAAAAAATCTGGACCCGTGCCACTTTATTTATGACATATTACAACGATATAAAAGGTTTGCTAAAACGAGCAACCATTCAATCCAATTTGCAGTATATTTTCTTATACGAACTTGACTATAAAATATAGAAGAGTCTGAAATATACGAAATCCTTGAGGTCATCAAGGATGATATGGTCGTAAGTCGAAAGAGCCTGAACTCAAGTCCTCTGTCCATTACCTTCCTTTTATAAATCTTTGATTCTTTATTAAACCTTAAATTCGAAGCTTCAAGCACCACTGAAATATATACCGGGGTCAATTCTATCTTGCTGATTATTTTCGTTCAAAATTTAATGATACAATATTAATACATTTGTGGTTTTATCTTTGCTAAAATAAGAAATCCAAATCTCAAATTAACCCTTATATTGCAGGCCGCGAAGCTCATAACCCTAGTCATTATGGACTTAATTCATGTGATGTCATAGTTACATGATAACTACAATCACGTGTTTTCAACCAATCAGTTCAAGCCTTCGCTATTGCCAATTTTTGCTTTTTTCCCAGAAACTTTCTTTTAAAAAGAGCATATTTGTCAGCAATAATAACGCATATAAGTAAGCATACTACAGTTTATTTAAATGTACACGTATAAGAATTTATTTTAATCATGATAAAATGGTGTTACTTGAATATTTTTACCCAACCATGACATTTGGAAATTTTATCTAAATTTTACAAATAGAGCTACAAGTTTTGAATTCAATGGAGAACACACGAGACTGCCTTTATCATACCAAAGCCGCCATGAACTGAACCCGTTGTTACTTAAGATAAAGTCCAGGAATTTGCATCATTTTTATGTGGTATAGATATCTGTTTTACCAATTTTGTTGATCCAATATAGTTCGGCCAGTATTTTCTTCCAGTTATTGAATAGCGTATCTATGTTACTAACATGAATTAGAAGACATGAGCCTGTTATTTTAAAATAATGAATTGACTGATGCTAATTGAAAATAAGACATTTGCTTTCACGAGTAAATATATCGGAATATAAAAAATATCTTTTCAACAATGACAGTAATAATATTTTAATTATAAATAAATAATAATCAGGATTGATTCTAGAGTCAAGTAAATAGAAGTTTGTTGTAATAAAATAGTAGTAGAAGTTTGTAATTATATAGGCAATAGAAATTTAGATATATTCGTATGTAGAAGAAATTGAACTTTTTCCAATTCCATTTACACATTGATCTTTTAGTAATACTCGTACACCTGTAGTGTCGTAGATATCTAAAGCTTGATGATGAGACACTTATGATGCATCAGTTGTTTATTCAATTGAGGTATCCGACTATGTTCGGAACCGTGATTTTGCAAAAGCGCGTAAATGGATAATATTTATGATATTTAGTGTCACTTAGATTAGACTACATGTATACAATTGTTTTAAGAACATTATAACAAAAAAATTATTTAAATACAATATTTTGGCAAAAAATTAACTTAGAATAACCTTTTTTTCAAATGTTCTCCTTTTGTAAAAAATGCTTCTATTGTATTAATATTTTGCCTGTATTCAACTCAGACCTCTGTACAAAGGCTCAACTAGAATTTTTGAAATGCATAACTTGGAAGTCGGTTTATCCATGTTTTACGAAAACAGAAGGGAGAAATTTTAAGAAAATACGCCGATAATTATTTCAAAGGGTTGCAACTCTGAAAATAATTTGAATTTTTCAAAAATCATATTTGAGCCTCTGTACAGAGGTCTGAGCTATATACAGGCAAAATATTAATTCAATAGAAGCATTTTTTACAAAAGGAGAACATTTGGAAAAAAGGTTATTCTAAGTTAATTTTTTACCAAAATATTGTATTTAAATAACTTTTTTTTGTCATAATGTCCTTAAAACAATTTTATACATGTATTCTAATCTAAGTGACACTAAATATCATGAAAATTATCCATTCCTGCGCTTTTTTATAATCATGGTTCCGAACGTAGTCGGATACCTTAAGATCACAACTCAAAACACAGACATAAATGATAATTTTCACAGATTTTAGAGTATTAATAAATTTTCCGAGTTGCTGACACATTGTTTAGAGAAGACAAAGTCAGGTCATGAGGGCATCCATCACTTCTGACCTCGGCAGTTACAAAAATCTCCATGCGTTACCTCGCTGGCAACCTCTCTCTTTTAGATACAACCCCAGAATACTCTACTGTACCCCTCGCGCAGGCGCAGTACCTCGGTTCAGTCTCGTTGCCATCTAGCGTTCTAGAATACTGTCTAGAGTTCGTTACGTTACACGTCCAAACAGCATAGAAATATCATTTGAAGTTGGTTTATATCTATCTATTAGCTAGATTTTTATTCATTGGTTTATGATAAAATCTTACATATTGATTGGGGGGGGGGATTCGGTTTGATTCGAAAGATATAATCGAATTATAAACTATAATTATTCGTCATTCTATAAGTTTTTTTTATTTCTTTTACTGTAAGTGATTTATTTAATAGATAAAAAAGTGCGTGTGCTTATGACCACACGATAGAAGGGATAACTTCAAATTTTGTAATGTTATTTCAGGGATTAGAGTTAGGTGAATAAAAAACAAAGGGATATTAGTATTGTCATATAAAATTATTTATTCATATGTCTGTATTCATAAAGTAATATTTTTTTGCAAAATATACAATCATATTTGTGAATTAATTGTATTCTAAGAAAGAAACAGTAGGTTTATGGTAGCTGAAATAGGTTATGAATACTTTAGTAAAATTATTATACATCTAAAAAAAAAATTCGTCAAGCGTTGTTCTGTACTTTGTCGTGTTTTCATTTGGATCATTTGACATAATTAACTTGAATTTTGATTTTAAAAAATTATAGTTTAAAAAAAAACTAAAAAACACGCTTTTATAGTGAATCGAACTAAAAAGTAAAAAAATAATTCTTAATATAAGAATAAAATGGTTAACGAGAAAATTAATGTCATTGGTGTAAAAGCGTGGGGTGCTCCATATTAATTGCTATAATTTCTTACTAGTTCTATTCCGAAATGCTAAGTTAGTTTTAAAATGTAGTACAAAGCACCCCACATTTTTACAACAATGACATTAATTTTCTCGTAAATCCTTTTATTCTTATATTAAGAATTATTTTTTGACTTTTTAGTTCGATTCACTATAAAAGCGTGTTTTTTAGTTTTTTTAAAAACTATAATTTATTTTTCATTTTTTTTAGTTCAATCTACAATAAAATCCTGTTTTTTTAAAGTTTTTAAAGCTATCATTTATCCTTTGTTGGATTTATCCTTGAGTTTGATATTTGGAGCCGGAATTACGTGGCTGCTAGAATTAGTCTTGCTCTTCAATGGATATTAATTAATGAGTCTGAAGGGTATTTATTCTCTCCGTTTACGGGGCCTTTGGATGAGTCCCACATCGTTATATTTCAAAGATTCCGTCTCCGTAGATACAGGTCCAACTAATAAAAGTGTGTTAAGAAGAAATATTAAATGTCAGTCGTATTATATCACCTTTAACGCATTGCTATAATGTTAATTCGTATCATCACTACTAAACGTATATTGCTTTATAAAAATAAAAAATATTTAGAAGTTAGAACATAATTTTTTTTTCACATGCACGAGTCTTGCGGTTTTAGGAATACACCTTAATCTTTTAATCGCTAAATCTGAAATTAGTTGCCAAATCTGGAAATTGCATATGAAATTAGTCGCCAAATCTGAAAATGGTTTATGCAACAAGTCACCAAGTGTGGAAGTGGTATATGGAATTAGTCGCCAAATCTTAAAATTGTATTCCTAATTATCCTAATCAGGACAATGGAACAAAATTATGAAATTATTGTATTGCCATCGCTCCTTGACAATTGTGCAAAATTTCGAATTAATCTGACCTTTTAAAGTCGGTAAAAATCGTATCCAATGATTCCAGTGATAAGTGAAACTTATAAAAGCGTGTTAAAAATCTACTAAAGGCTTCAATTTGTCCTTTGAAAAATCAACATTAAAATACCCACTTAAAATAATAAGCAATCTGTTCAGAAGCGTTGATCCGGCTTCAGTGTAGGCAACTAAATTTTTGTGAATGAATTCGATAATTTTCTCAACACTTTGATTTGGTGAAATATAAATAGTAACCACACACATTAGAATTATTTGTCCATTTCAGCTGTACATTTCGCTGCACAAATTTATCCGATACATGACTCATTAAACCCAAATGATTCAGTAGTATTGTTACCATTCAGTAAGTAGTATCGTTACCATTGTTACGAGCGTTACAAACCCAATTTAAGTAGCAGAATGATCAACTTAAAACAACAGGTTTAGGAACTCATTATGAGAAAAATTCAACTTCGTTTTCTTTGGATAAGTGGATTCAACACTTCCTCCCGTTTAAACCCCGATGAGAACTTGAGCAGATCCATATGGGAACTGAATTGTGTGTTACCTGATAAATTACATAGTGGACTATTTGGAATGGGTTTCAACATTTTGAATGGCACTTAAGTGATGAGAGCTCATTACTTCACGCTAGGATTCCGAAGTAAAGTCGAATTAATGATCTACAACATCCATTATTCCACAATTTAGTCTCAAGTGGAAAGGAGCTTCCAACTGTGAACCAGATACGTACCAATACTTACTGGGTGACAATATATGTGTCATCCCCATATTTTGATACATATGATTAGAAATAACTCCGAAGTTTAAATCGATAATTTTTAAGACTTTTCATTCGTTCGGATACTCTCTAAATCTCAAGTTCCATAACTTTATAAAGGTTTTTTTGTTTTGATAACATTTCATGCCACGTGGGGAAAAAATATCTGAATGCATGCATGTTGTACATCAATTATCAAATTTATTTTTTTAGTATATGTGAATAATTGGGATATGTTAAAAATATAAGTAATGTGTCTGCTTTAATTATATAATACATGGTGCCCCAAGAGTTCGTTTAAACTTTAAAAATTCTTTTAAAAAAAGGAAGATATGATGATAAAGAAGGGTGGTTTGCAAGAATAGGCTCACAAAGTAGCCAGTTTTTTTAGAAGAAAAAATATTCTTAGTAGTGCCCGCATGAAATAAAAGAGGTGTGTTATCTGTAATAAGCTTCATGCAGAATGGCGCTATAACGTCGTGACAGGGTAGTGCTTTTACAGAATCACACAGCAAGACATTAAAAAAAATTTACCTAGTTCATATTCTACGTCAATATTATTTCAATTCAAGCAATATAAGGAAAATCGTAGACTAATTAGTCCATGGTTTGCAAGTAAAAATAACAAACTGCAGTTCCGTGTTGAATTGGCATCACAATTACCTAACCGTTGTGCAACCATCGGGTATTTTTTTTCTCCGACCCTTTCTCTATTCACCGGGAGGGCGTTCACCCTACACAGTTCGTCAGCATCACACGCTCCTTTAGAAGACTCCGCTCTCTCTGACCATCATGACCCGGCCAACACGTGAAGATCGTTTTTTCCCGTTTCTTTCTCTTTGCAAAACAATCGACTCTCGTCTCGATCTCCCTTCCTTCTCCCGAAAATGACCCTTTTAAACTCCAGGGGTGGGTCCACTATACGCCCCTCTTCATTTCTCATTTGCAGGTCCACAAAAGTCTGCACACGGCCCTCAGACTCATTAGTGCCCTTTTGGCGTGGACCTAACAATGGCTCTCTCTGGTCCTTCTTGAAGGCACCGGTGACAAACGGCTCGTCCGAATATTTGGACTCTTTGTCCACCACGTCGCCAGCTCTTTTTTTTTTGAAGAAACCTGCCACCGTACTCCAAGGCGTCAGTCTCCTAAGTCAGATAGGCCCCGTCAATGGATACACAATGGGACTCCGTCTAGCCTATTAT
Organism: Trichonephila inaurata madagascariensis; assembly: GCA_019973955.1. Taxonomy (NCBI): domain Eukaryota; kingdom Metazoa; phylum Arthropoda; class Arachnida; order Araneae; family Nephilidae; genus Trichonephila; species Trichonephila inaurata. Next base: position 155,691 of record BMAV01023166.1, on the reverse strand, counting down.
GACTATAGTTCTACTGGCATCGAGGAGCAGAATCCAAACAATGGACAAGGACCCACAAAGTCACGTGATCTGTCTCCAATCCACAAGTGAGCCACATGTTTTCCCTATGTCAAACTAGACATATATAGAGGGGTGTGGGTCGTATCATTGCGCCGTCGTTACAGCGCACCTCCATACTATGGCAATCCAGTAAAATGATTCCTATCAACTACCTTTGGTAAGAATAGAGGGATTGGTCGATCTTGAAAGATAGCATGACCGTTTTAAATGTGTTGGATATTCCGGAGTTATGTTGAGCATTTGTTATTGGAAAAATACCTTAATAGAGCATACTTTTCTCTTGTACGTTGTGTTTCAAATTGTCCGTACCCTCTACCAGTGATGTTTTTAACTAAAATTGTTTTTGCCGCTGAAAAAAATTTTACTCTGTTGTGGTCTCTTTCTTGCAAACCGCCATTTTTTTATCATCAGTTCTAACCTTTTTTTTAATGAATTCTTGAAGTTTAAACGAATATTTGGTACACCCTGTATTATGAAAAAAAGTAACTTATTTTAGCAAATAAATGTGTATATGCTTTCTTTGTGTAGCTCGTTCGACATTCAGGCAATGTAGAAAAAGCACTGGTATGTTTTTTAAAGAGATGTGGTGTTGAATAAGATAAATAATTTAAGCAGAAAAAAAATGGTAAAATTGTCAGTTGCCACAAAATAATTCACGAGTCTAGGAATTGCTCTAAGTATTAAAATTATTTTATTTAAAGCTAAATCGGAGAAAGGGCTACAACTAATATTGGGAATATATTCTTCTTTCATAAATAATGAAAATAAAAATATTTATCCTTTTTTTCGTAGCTTTTTCAGAAAATGCAGAATTATCAAGGCAGAAAATGGAATTCACTTTAGCTGTTAGCTACCTAAGAAGCTTGTGCAATGAATATATCCTCACTAAAGAAGAACACAATAAAAAGTTTTCTTACAAAATGAAGTAGATAAAAATAAGAACGTACTTAATTCTCCTCAGTAACATAAGTATTTATTTAAATCAAATTGCGAAGGAAAAAAGCAGTGATTTGTGTTAGAGATTGAATTTCGAATTAAAAAATGTGCTCATTTCTCAATTCAAGTTCGATATTTCAAAATTAATCTATGACACACTTTTCAATTAATGCTTTTAACTTTCCATTGAAACTACTATGCCATTCTTAATTAATATTTTAACGCATGCTTTTCACAAAAGTATTATTGTAACTCAGTATTATTTTTTTGAATAAGCAATTTTTATTATAAAAAAATTGGAAGTTGGAGCTTCTCAAACTTTTTGCGAAAATTCACTAAAGGAAACTTAAGAGACTTTTTTGCCATAATGCACAACATTCATGTCAATTATTAACATGGGAGCACTCTCGCGGGGCACAGAGTCACACAAGGCACACGAAATTATTAATTCTGGAAAAACTGTTTGTTAAAAATGACCTTGACAATATCCTCCTATATGACAGTTTTCATGGAAGCTAAAATGTATTTGTTACATATCTCCCTCTATTTGGGAGTGGCAAACGTTTATTTACAATCTTAAGGTACTTGTTTTGACAGAGTTCCTCGCGCGACCACTATTGTAACAAAATATTTTCTTTGAACATGCTACATTTTCCCCCTGTGAACAACTTAGTGGTTTTTACTGCTGTGTTGTAAGACTTATTATGGTTTATAAATGTAAATGAACAGAATATATATATAAAAAAAGAAATGGGCCTTTGTGATCTCTATTGAAAGTAAATTTGAGAAAAGGGATGAACATGAAACGTTTGAGTTGAAAGGAAAATTTTGAAATGCAATGTAAAAAACTCCATAAAAAAATGAAATCGTAAGTGCACTTTGCCTTGTCAAAAAAAGCAAAAAAATTTCAACATGCTATTTGTCAGTCATCAAAGGACAATAAAGCTACAATAACTTGAACAAAATATGACAGTTTTGCCTGCAAATAATATTCCTGTAATGTTAGGAAAAAGTGTCTGTGATTTTTGTCCTTTATTCAAGTCATGCACATTTGAAACTTCTTGGCTCAGTAGGATTGATATTTTTTCTCAAATTATCAAAGAAAAATTGAAAAATCCTTAAAAGAAGATAAGAGTATACTTTCTCTTAATTAAATTATTCACTAAAATAACGATTTTTGTCGTGTACAATAAAAATAAGTATAAAAAAAGGATTGGGGTGACTCAGTCACCCCGCTCGACCATTGACGTTGTTAGTATGGAGTGCGCGCCTTCTCCCGGATTAACTTAACCATTGGTCTTTCCCACATTTCCATATTTAAATAATCAGAATAACATAACATTAGCTAAATGTTTCCCTTGCTCATAGTAACACAGATAGACAAATATCAAAGTGCTGGCTTCACAAATTAGTTTAAATTTTATCTGATTCTCATTAATTAAATCAATTAAAAATCAATAAAAGGTGAATGGAACTGTAGAGGAATAAATTATTACAAAAATCCATTCTCTTTGGATAAATCATCTAGTTAAAATTTTCATGCTTTCTGGTTAAATAAATTGATTTTGGTGTGACATTTAGTACAATACTTTCCTACGGGTAGAAGATTATCTGACCAGAAAAATCAATTTCTTAGTCGATGGGACCCAAATATGCAGACAAAAATCGCTCAATAACGGAACCGAACCGGAATAACAATTGGATTTTCCAATGATTCCCCGTGGTAATGGAGAATTGAGCTAAAAGGATGAAATCTCGTCGTCGAAAAACCGAAAAATGAATCAGTAAATGAAGCTTATTAACCATTAGAGATCTATAAGCAATGATTTCATATCATTTACAGAATGAAGATCGCTAAGTCTTCGATTTGTTGAAGCATTGAATCGAATTTCCTGCGAATATAAATCTCTTCGTTTTGGAGATCTTACGTCATTAAGGATAGATTTAAAGGAGTTATCTGGGGGAAATTCCATCGGAAAGTATTCCGATTTTGAAGCTATTATAATTTTCTGAATAAAATTTCATGATTTATCTTGGAGCAATGAATCAAACATGAGACATTGACATATTATGCTAAACTACTAACTCTTACTCTTTTTTTATTGAAACATTTACATCATTTTGTAAGTAATGTAAGATAAAAAAAATTCATCCAATTTACGTGTCAAAAGTTTCAAAATTCAGAATAGATTTTACATGAGAAATCAGAACAATTTTAACGTTCAAGTGATCAAAATATATATTTATATTTTCGAGCTTTTACGAATTATTTGGTTTGTAGAGATCCATTAATGAACCATTAATAAGGAAGCTACGGCTAACGTCAGGTTTTACATCTAGCCCTTTGCCGCTATGAATTTCGTGGGCCTCGATCTGACACCGTCAAACAAGTGGCATTAGAAACAACATCAATAAAACAATATGATTCCCTACATTTAAAATTTTTTTGTAATAAAACAGTGAAGCACTGAAATTAATTTCGAATTATTGAATATATTTCGAAAAATTTAGCAGAGGTGTAATACAGTGGCTTACACAAGGCGTTTAGGATTCAAACCTCCCCATAGACCAACGCATTTTTAATTTTTACCATAGGGATTACGTTTCGGTGCTTTGGTCAACGTGTTTTTAGAATATAAACTCTCCGCCCATGACAGAGGTCTATCTCCGCCACTGCTGTAATGTAGTTGCTTTCGGTAATGGCGGAATGGAGGTCATTTGGGGCTTCATTGGGTACTTACATATTATACCATCAATCAATTTCATAAAATCAAAAGACGTCGCCAAATGCCACGATATGCAGCCTATAATGGAAACCAGTTCTCACACTTGTACAAAACCAATAATAATAATACGAGGCTCACTGTCTAGTTCTGAGTGGGCCGTGTATCAAAATTCCGTCGGAGGCCCTTTTTTAGATATGAGAACCCTATTAATTGGACTGCAGTTACGCAAGTTGGGGCCCCTGTAGCTTGGGGGCCCGTATCACTGTTACGGCTGATACGGCGGTAGCTACACCCCTGACAAAGCTGACAACATTGGGCGACGTCTTTTAAATTGACAACATCTCTTAAGTTGGCAACATTGGTCTGATATGCAGGTACCCTTTTTTTCATTCTTAATTTGTATCATCCTCCATACCTTGTACAAGAAAAAAAAAGGTTTTCTAGCGTTGATTGTGTTTATTAAAGTTGACGGGACATTGAAGAAATAGCTCCAAGAAAGAGCGATCAGTAGGTAAAGAAATTCGGCAATAAGTGACGTTTATTTTAAAGTGGTTCTCATCACACAGAACGAGAACAACGTCAATTCAGGTTGTAGGGCCACCGAAGACGGTGATACATAAAACAATATTGTAGAATCAATGAAAGCTTGGATAACTTCTTGAGGGATGGTCCTCCAATACCCGTTTGCCCTAGTTTTGTTTCTGATTTAATGAGCACGTGCTGATTCTGTTGTTGTTTGTATAATGCACCCCGATTGACGGTATCAGATCGAGGTCCACGAAATTCATTGTGGCAAGGGGCTAGTTTTAAGTCTATTGTTAGCCGTTGCTTTGAGCACCATACAGGTGACAGTACGTTTTTTTTTTGCCTCTCTTCCACACCAATTTTGAGGAAAGACACCATGGTGTGGTCAGGGTGTCACCTCTCTTCCCCTTCCTCTAACCTCTCGAAAGGATTTTCGGCTCAACGATTTTTAGAGTGCCCCCATGCCGCACAGGTATTATACATTTAAAAAAATCCATACATTCTTCGGGATTCAAACCCAGACCCTACGGAGCAGCAGTCAGCGTCACTAATCACTATATTGTCTGGGCAGCATGATTTTTCATGAGTACGTGCATCTGATAAATAAGCGTGCTAATTAGTCCCAGTTATAGAATTAACAAATGTGACACGTTTTTCAATCGAATGTTTGTCAGATATATAGCTATATGGGCTTACTGATTAATTTTTTAAATGTTGTTTAATTCCCAAATAAATTTTATTGAAACGATAAGCATTCTAGTGAGAGAATTGTGCCTCTGAGTCTATTGCTTAAATCCTTCGTTAATCGATTTTTGCAAAATAGGGTAATTTTAAGAAAAACAAATGCTCAGAAAGAGTTGTTATTTGTATAAAAAGATCACATTTTTAAATAGACTGTTCATTTTAAGATCAATACGCTGTTGTTTAATGATTTTGACGTATTTCCAAAACGTTTTATGCACATAAATGGACAAATATTTAATTAAATACTACTATTTCTTGAAAATTGAATTGCATCTAAATTAAATAATATTCATGCAAGACATCATTTGGTTTAAAAAAAAAAGAAATTTTGAATAACTTAAAAAGTAATAAGGAAAACAAACCTAAAGTGGACATTGTTGTTGTTATTAATGCCACCTGATCGGCAAAGGCCAGATCAAGGTCCACGAAATTCATCGTGGCAAAGGGCTAAGTGACGCCTGTCGTTAGCTGTAGCTTTGAGCACCATGCAGGTGACAGAACGATTTAGCTCGGTTTAATCCCAATTTTGAGGAAGAACACCCTGGGGGTGGCCAGGTTCCTCCCACCTCTCTTCCCCTTCCACCAATCTCACGAGAGGACTTGCGGCTCGACGTTTATTTTAAGTACCCCCGTGGTGTGAAAGTTCTATGCATTTACAAATATCCATGTCTTCTCCGGGATTCGAACCCAGGCCCAACGGCACAGCCGTCAGCGTCGCTAGCCACTAACTGGATGGGCGACTAAAGTGAACATGATTCATATAATATAGGACGGGGCGGCCAAACATCTCCAGGGTATGGGCTACTTCTTCGCGGTTCACTCAGTTGCGTCGTAGTGAGCAAAGAAAAAAGTCTACAATATTTATTATAACTTAATAATAAATATAGAATATGTTCTTACCTATATTAAAAAAAAATTACACTTTTAAAACCATTGTGACATCTCACGCGTTCTTTCTCTAACATAACCTCTGTGTTCTTTGACGGCCACGATTAATGGCAAATCTTTTCCAACCCAAATCCAAGAAGTGAAACGAAGGCTAGATGCAAATAAGATAATCTTTAAAAGGATAGAAGTTTTAGTGAACGGGATGGCAATTTAGAGAAAGTTCAGTTCAGAGAAGATAGAAGTGTTAATAGACGGCTTACCTAGAATCCCGTAAATATCGCCATTCAACCAAGGTACATGCCATTGTACGTCCACTTGGAGAAATATTTGGACGTTGAGTATTCAACCAAGGTAGGAAGATTATATTCTGAATGCGAATATATTATTAAGATTATATAAGAGTAGGCGGATATAATATAATTATATTGATAAGTGATCTAATTGCGCGATCTATATTAATTAAGACTACGTGTTTTGGTTTATTCTCACTTAATATAAGTTTGTTCGATATCAAAGTAATCTAAGTTAAATTCTTAATAAAAGTCATATTAAGAATTCTAAAATGTCTCATCATTTCGAGAATCCCACACCTCTAACTTACGCTGAAACCCCACGATATGGTCATCGAAGGTCGACCATGTCGCACCATGTTTAAGCAAAACGCAAGATACAAACATAATAATAATTGCCATAAATATAATAATATCAAATGACGCACATTTGTTACTAAACAATTCAAAATACATAAAAAAATAAAACATTTTCATCCAAAGTTAGTGTTTATTGTTATAATCGGTAGAAGACAGTCTGCATACTGTCAGCCGATCTTGAATACTTTGGTTTGTATTTATCAACTGTTATTCTTCAGGTGGTCTCCTTAAAATGTCTTGGCGGTCTACCAGTCGACAAGATCGACTTAATGCCCACCCATGATATAGGAGAAGAAAAATTAAAATAAAACTCTACTTTCCTTCAAATATCGATTTCTCCTACATATCAGTCTCAATTTTTAAACCGATTCAAAGAAAGGACTATCATCTACTATGATATATCTGACCTTTATTCGTAAAGAATAAATACCCTTATTCAAATACAGTAATCTTGCACTTCCTTTCTTCAACGTAGTGCCTTGGGTTATCGTAGGAGATTAATTTTATCGGAACAACATTGGAACAACTCTTTGAGATGTTGCGCAAAATGTTCGTCGCTTTCTGCTTGAAACGAAGTTGGATTGAGAAGCTTGTTACATTTAATTAAAATTAATTTGAATAGTTTATTTAATATTCTAATGTAATATAACAGCATTGTTTAAGCTCTTCTACCACATTTTGTCGAAAATAAAAATAATTTTGTACTCTTAAACTGCCCCTTTACTGATAACCTGTTCGAGACTTACTGAAAACAAAATAAAATTTGTATTTGCGTACTATTATATAGTTCACATGAGAGTTCTAAAGAACGCTTTCATGTTTTCATTTGTTGACACACGTCTTCAGCAAATGCGTGCGCATTTTGTTGAGCCGTGGCCGTAAGTTTACCCATTTGTATCGATTAAATTTTAAAACCTATAAAAATTTGTTTCTGTTATAAGTGATTTCCGTAATAATGAAAACAGCAAAATCGAAGAAGTATAAATGTAAGTAAAAGGCTTATATATGATCGAATAAAAAAGAACTCAATGTTATCGATCAAATTCGAAAATGCTATAAGATAAGTAGAAATTGCCGGAGAACTTCTACTAAAGTATACACTATATCAGAGGGATGGCGAACCAGTTGCACGCGTGCCATCAATGGCACGCAACACAATATTTTGGGCACACCAGTAAATAAAATGATTTTCATTTTATTTCAAAATAACAAAGTTTACTATGAAGTATTACAAACAAACGCGAGTGATTGTCCCCGTCGCGGCGGTGAGCAGCCTCGTTTGTTATTGTCTTGCCTTAGTTACATCGTGGACTGCAGGTGCTTATAATGCAAAATTTGGTTACGCATAGCATAGTCAATTTCGATGACACAACTGCATTTTAAAGTTTATTTGTGTTATATTTACGATTTTTAACTGTTATTTAACATGGCTAGTTCAGCAAAAGAAAAAAAATTGCAAAATAGTAAGTGTAACAGGGAATTTCAAACTTGGTGAATCTAGAATAAGTAATTTGTCATCCAAACTGAAACCACAGAAGTCACACTAATGTTAATTTAATTCGAATTACACATATAACTAAAACATTTACAACTATGCAGTACAAAAAGTATTTTTCGTAGTAAATAAAGGGTTTTGAGTTGTTAATATTTAGTTTTATTATTTTTCCAATAATCACAAGTCAAAATTATTTGATGGCACGTCTATACCTCAATATACACTTCCTTAGAAAAAATGGCACGTTGATCGATAAAGGTTCGCCACCCCTGCACTATATGTACAGTAAATAAAAAGTGGGGACACATTTCATCAGTTTGTTAATAACACTGATAGTGTAAAAGAAATGACTAAAAGCAAGAAATAAAAAAAAAAAAAATGTCAGTTCCTATTTTGTTAAACAAAAAGTACTGGAGCCATCTGTAGCAGCCAGTTGTAATTTTGAAAGAAATAACGACATCAAGTGTCATCCACTACAAGTTAAAAATAATTAATTTGAACTTGAATGGATGAATAGGAAGTATTTTACTAACGATTGAAAATTTGAACAAGATATAAATAAATAAATATATATATATGGAAGTAGGAGGCCCTACTTCCCCTACTACTACATGCCCCTGGCACCCCCTCCCATATGGCTTCGAAGGGAAACGAGGGGTAATAACTCCGAGAAGGGACGGTGACGGAGATAAACCCACGACGTCGTAGAAAGAGGACCTCTTGAAAATAATGAAAGCTATTGAGGCAAAGACGCGCGTTAAATGTTTCACTTTTTTTTATTAATTGTTATTTCCCATTTTCTTTATTCTTGTTAAAAGAATAAACAGTTTACTTGTTAAAGAATTAATTATTGAGTAACAACATATATATATATATATATATATATATATATATATATATATATATATAGGGAGAGAGTAAACTAATAGTAGGAATTGAAAACAGGTCTAGAACAGAGAAAGATGTTCCAAGTGAAGAAAGGCCACATAAAGAGGAAGATAAAGGATGTGTTACAATCCTACGTCGTTCGAATTGTAAACATTATACGCATTGCACAGAATCTTATGAACCTTCAAACATCTTGCGTCACCGCAGTCTCTCCATTCGTCTCGAATTTCATCGCTGTTTTCCCTCTCGAAAGAAAAAATCAGCTCCTTCATGCAACAGTGTCTTCTCTTAATCAATCAGATAATCTATGCATGCTAACTTTTTACAGAAGATATACAAGACTCCGGTCCCATATTTTATGAGGTAGCACAACAGATTAGTGCCGATTTAGGCTCCTTTCGGGCCCTGGGCGCGGAAGATCTAGAGGCCCCCTTGGCACAAGCGGATCGAAATTTATAACCAGATAATCTGGTTAAATCCAGCTTATCCGGGCCTCTGGATAAATGCCCAATGTATAAATCAGCACATCAACAGACCTATTATTAAGTTATTTTATTTAAAGGACAGGGATCTCGAATTGTTACACAGTAGAAAGATCTATCAGGCAAGAGATTAAAAAGAAACAAAAATGCCTGTGCAAAAAACAATCTCCACAGAGGATTGCTTATTAAAACGATAAACTCATCTTTTAAAAAATGTTTGAGTGTCAAAGTAGAGACATTGCTTTATTTTCCTTCCAAGACAAACTGAAAATCACACAGAAAATTTATATACATATAACAATAATGTCGGAAGTTATACTATCACTCAATACGTTAAGGTATCCGACTACGTTCGGAAACATGATTTTGCAAAAGCGTATAAGTGGATAATATTTATGATGTTTAGTGTCACTTAGATTAGAAAATGTATATAAAATTAATTTAAGAATAGTATTCCAATAAACAATTTTTTAAGTACAATATTTTGACAAAAAATGAACATAGAATGACCTATTTTCAAAATGTTCTCCTTTTGTGAAAAAGGCTTCTATTATAATAATATTTCGCCTGTATATAGCTCAGACCTCTGTATAGAGGCTCAACTAGAATTTTTGAAATATATAACTTAGAAGTGGGTTTATCCATGTTTTACGACAACAGAGGGGAGAAATTTTAAGAAAAAAAAACACCGATAATTCTTTCAATGAGTTGTAACTCTGAAAATAATGTGAATTTTTCAAAAATCCTAGTTGAGCAAAAGGAGAACATTTTGAATAAAAAGTTATTCTAAGTTAATTTTTTGCCGAAATATTGTATTTAAATAATTTTTTTGTCAAAATGTCCTTAAAATAATTTTATACATGTATTCTAATCTAAGTGACAATAAATATCATGAAAATTATCCATTTATGCGCTTTTTTTAAAATCACGTTTCCGAACGTAGTGGATACCTTAATACAGAGTTATTCAAAATTCCCTTCCGGGTTTCGAAGCCCTGCTGCAAAAAAGAAAAAAAAAACTGCAAAAAAGAATATTTGAAAGCCTACAGAAACAATAAAGTATTGTTTACATACTTTGCTAGCATTCTATGTGTGAAACTTTGGTTACACGACATTCATCTATGCGATAATCCAGTTCCTGCCACACTCAACTCAACATGGTACTATCAGCATTATTGACAGAACTTATTAGACTTTCCGTATTATCCTTTCATGCAGTTCTGCTACAATTCTAAAGAGAGTACGAAAACTTGGTCTTATGTAAAAAATCAAGTATTCGGATGACACGGAAAAGCCAACATGTGCTTTCAATAACGTTGATATTTCCATGTTGAGTTGAGTGTGGCAAGGTTTCACACATAGAACACCTGTAAAATAAATTTAAAAAACTTGAATTGTTTCTGTATGTTTTCAAATGTTTTTTTCTGCTATATTCGTCTTAGTTTTTTTATTACAACGTTTTAAAACCCGAAAGGGAATTATGAATAACCCTGTGCTGTAATTCATGACTAAGTAATCGCAGACCCTGACTACTTCGTGTTATCGAGGTTTGGTTGTAGTTATCTACACAGTAAAAGGACTTTCAATAAATATTGACCATAATTTAGGAAAGTTTCGATATTCATACGCGTGAAACTGAATGTTACATTTGATCCTCAAGAAAATTCAGCAAATAATGGCTTAAAATTTACCCGAGTAAATTATCGGTTTTCTAACAAATAGAGCTACTTTCTCTCCAAGGATGAAATACCTTTAAAAAGTACCTTTAGCTTTGATGAACATAATAATCTAAAGTACAGAATGCTACAGAACTACGATCACTAATTGGCTGACGAAATGAAACGACAAAATCCATGGGTCGTTTAAAGGAATTGAGACTTAGCGATATCTTTTTTTTTTTGTTTTTTGTAGACGGATAACCGATAGTCCTGATTGGAGATCGTTAAAAGGAGAATCAACTACACTTTTTTTTATCTAGGTTTTTGTCGACAGAGGTCATACTTTTCAAATCGATAATTCGAAGGTGACTTGGTTATAGTTTATGTTGGTTCTACAGATACTGATTCTTCACTCGCGTCATTATCTCATTCGATTTTTTCTAAAAACGTTTAGTTTTTATTCGAAAGGTCTGATATGGAACATGTTCAGTTCTTCAACAAATTTAACCAAACGCGAAAATTTTGAAATAGAATGGAAGTCATTTTTCAAAAGAATGAGAGATGGCTTTCGAAGTTATACAAAAGCAAATAAAATGAACAAATATTTGCAGAAACGTGAGGGGAAAAAATGGCGGATTCATAGTAGTTCTAAAATGTAAGCTTAATGTAACCAAATGATTTATCTTTTTTAATGTTGCTTAAAATATACAAATAAAAATAAAATATCAATACATGAATTTACAGTATTGCCGTTTTACCCGTATTTTATTTGAATTTATGAGAAACTTTAAAGAGAAATTTTGTTTTGAAAGTCAAATTTTATATTTGCTGTAATAACATTGCAGATAATTGCTACACTGCTTTATGTTAAAATATCTAGCTCATTCCATGATCTTAGAATTTTTTATATGATATCGCTTAATTCTGTTGAAACAATAATTCAGAAAGCTGTTTTGTAAGCTTATTTAGCGTCAAAATACCTCCAACGAAGTTTATGTTGAAATCATAACAAAAGGGCCTCGCCAAGAGAAAAGTGGATATTATAAATGAATTTTTGAAGTCATTGCTTGATCAATATTATTTAAAAATATATACTGTATTTGTCTTGTTACAATATGGGTTCAAACTTCAGCAAAATATTCAGTTGAAAGCGAAAAAAAATAGATAATACCATATACAATATTTTTCAAAAAGTCACATAAAAGATTAAAGTCAGAAAACACTTTTTGTCTAACAAATATTAAACAATTATTTTTCTCAAAACCTTAAGATCATTATATGCAATAGTTCAAAAATTTAAAGAAACCACGTGCGAAAAATTAATATGAACTGGAAGATGTATTTACAAATACAGGATAAAATAAAAATACAAATAAATATAGATATTTATAATTCAAAAAGTATAGCTGCTATTATTTCTTTGAAATATATATTTATAGGTTATTCTGGGTGTGTAAGAATCCATAATTTAACACAGAGCTGATTTTGTAAGCGAATTAAAAATAAAGTGTATTTTTACAATTTTCAAGATTTTACATTATAATATTTTCATCTCAAAGTTATTATGCTAAAAAATGAAACGGCTTTGATAAGTTAGACGTATGTGTAACATAGTAAATGATATCTGTTTGAAAAAGAATTGTCAACGCTTATATCATAATACAAAATCTGAGAAAGAGAAAAAAATGTCCAATACACAAAAAATTACGAATGCTATGCACTGTTGATAACGATTAACAGATAGAATGAGTTTTCTTAACTAAAAAAAAAAGAAAAAGCCTTCTTGAGTTTTAAGTTTTTTTTTACTGAAATAAGCCAAATGTATACTTAAAAGGAAAAAAATAAGACAATAGGAAATTTACAGACATACAAGTAAAAAAAATATTATAAGTTGTTGCCAACAAATTATAGTAAGCAGAGAAAATTCACCAAAAAAAAAGAGAAAGAAAGGACGGAAAGGACAAAAAAAAATAATAATAAATAAAACGATTAAAAAAAAGTAATTTAGAATTATAATAAATAAAAACATTATTAAAGCAGTAATAATTCTAATTCTTATCTACTACAACGAGACAGTTCTTGATAAAACCTTTTGAAAACACTCCTTTCGAAACAATTTCCGAAAACGATTGGAAACAAGGCTTAACTTAAACTTTTTACGAAATTTGTCTTCAATGAATCATGAAAAGAATTAGTAATCGAGAAATTCAAATAGTTGTTTCTTCAGCAACGCTGTTTCAGAGAAATCCAATTTGTCATACCAAAGAAAACTTTTTGTCATTCTGTATTCATCATTATGACTCTACCATTTGAGAAATTACACCTACGCAGGCGACGCCAATCTGTAGCAACATTCCATGGCATTCTCCATCGCAAGTTCAGTAAACACGGTAACTGTCATCTGCAGAATAATTTTGTTATCTTGATTACGTACAGGGAGTAATTCCATTATATGAATGAAACTAATGTGGCAACAGGTAATAAAAGATCTATTTCGGTCTGCGTTTGTATGATGATTACTTCTTTTAGTAGCTGGTGAAAGAGCAAACAAATAATTTATCGAAGAGTGGAATATTTACAGTTAAAAATATATTGAATCTTTTTATTCTAAAATAATTACTAATTTTTATATTTATTTCATTGCCAACACATATCAAATTAAGCCAAATTTTAAAATGTAGAATATAGGTAAGAAAGTTATAGATAAAAATGATTTGTTTTAACTGAAAATTTTTAAAGGTGAATAGTCTGGGTTTGAGTATTAAAATAGAACTTCAACAGGAATATGTTACGTTCACGAATTCAATACGGCCAGTAGATGTGAAGAGATCAATGTTTTTGCCCAAAATGTTCCAAAAAATGGCACATTTTTTTATTGCAGAAAACTAAGCATAATACTTAACAGAATGTGAAAATGGAAGAATTTTATTTTAATTTACAATTTTAGAGTTTTTACACTATTTTTTATTTTATAATTGTAGACCCCCCCCCCCCCCCCTAAATGTTAGCTTTTTACAAAAACCCTCTGCATGCTATGAAGAATTTTTCATTTATCTTAAAAGAATTTCTCTCATACTTACAAAAACATTTCAAGCTCGTATCTCCTTTTCAAAAGGCTGAGAATTGTGTGTGTATACATACATATATGTACCCACAATTTGAAGCATGGTGTAATACGAAGTCTTACATTGCAATGGGCTTTTTTGGATTATTTTTCCATTCTCATTTCTTCTAAAGCAACAAATTGCATATTGCCTTGCAATCCCTCTTCTTTATCGAATATTTTCAAGAATCTAAACTCCTACCTTCAATGAAAAATTCCCGCCTTCACCAAAACGAAAACCCCGAGTGAGAAGTATTTCAGTGCCATGGACAAAATGCGTCTCTTAAAAACACTAGAACCAATAATCTCACTATAAGAATTAAAAATATGTGCAAATCAAATTTAGAAAGAAGAAAACAGCAATGCCTTTATAGCAGCGTTTCTCAAACTGTGGGGCGCGCCCCCCTAGAGGGGCGTGATAACTCAAGAAGGGGGGCGCGAGAATCACAAAAAGTCGAAAATAAAACATTATTTAATAATATTATTAATTCACTGAAAGGAAGCAGAACAAAATACATTCTGACATAATAAAAAAATAGAATACTGACATAATACAAAAATAGAATACTGACATAATAAAAAATAGAATACTGACATAATAAAAAATAGAATACTGACATAATAAAAAATAGAATACTGACATAATACAAAAATAGAATACTCATTTACATTGATATAATATACTTATAAATGTATCGTAACTGCACATTGTATTTGATAATTAATTTAACAATGCCAAGTTAAGAACAGGTTTAAGAATTACCAGTGACTCCATGGGCTTGTCATATATAAAATTATATAAAAAAGAAATTAATACTTATCTTGATAACTTGTACGGTTTGCAATTAAATTCGAATTGCAGATTTACGTCGAAGTATATTATTATTGAATTCAATACATTGTTATTGTTTGGATGGGGAAGGGGGGGCGCGAAGAAAATTATGACAGAGAAAATTGGGTCGCAAGTATTGAAAGTTTGAGAAGCACTGCTTTATAGCGTAGGGCAAACCGGTTGTTGTTAGCTTTCGGTAGCCCGTACGATGCACGGGCAAACCAATTAAGGCGTTAAGGTACTCTTCGCCTAATGATAAAGAACAGAAATTGAACTTAGCTTATTTTTCTTATAAAAATGAAAAATGTTCAAAAAAATATTAAATTCCAATTTCACTAGCAATGTAGAACAATATATTTATTGTACTCCTCCTTTCTATTTTTATTATATTATTTTTTGCTGTGTAAAATATGTTCGATATTTCTTGTCTCCTTTATTGTAATGCTAAATTGACACTTCACTTCACGTGGGTTAAAGTAAAAAAGCAACACATTTTTGAAAACTTCTCTAAGTTGCAAGGAAAATGAATCTGGAATCCTTTAACAAATAGCTTTAAAGAAAACCAACGAATTAATTAAGAAAAATTCGCGACAAAATGTCCTTCTAAATATATTAAACTTGAGTAAAAATAAATTCATAATATGTACGGTTTTTAAATTCTGAACAATTTCGAATTTTAAAATCTTGAATTTAAAATCTTATATCATATAAACTGCAGAAACACATGATTTGTTATAGTACTTTTACATTGTAATGTATTCAGTCAATTTGATTAGGAAGCTTTCTTATATACAGTAGGCCACAAAAGTACTCGTATACTTGCAGTTTCCTACAAAATGTAATGTTTTCTACTTATAAAAATTCATATTTCGGAATTGTAATTTTTTTATGATATCTGCAACTTGTTCTTAATGGAGTGACATAATTAATTTGTTAAAAATAGTGTAACAATTATTTTTAAAAATTAATTATCAAAAAGCTACTAAAAAATTATGCCACAAAAGTCTTCGTACACTTTACAAAAATCTCAACATAGCTTTAAATATTGTACATTTTTTTTAATTTAGTTCTTAATAAAATATCTTTTAGTATCTACAACAACTTTTAAACGTCTTGGTATAGATTTAATCAGTTTTTTGTAATTTCTGCTTCGATTTTCCTCCATGCTTCTGTGACTACAGTTTTTACTTCCCATTATGTGTTTATATGTCATGTTTTCTTTTTTAAAAAATCAAATTCTCACCAGATATATTCTACAGTGCTAAATAAAGTGATTGAGGAGGTGTTTTTAGATAGAGACACCAGCGGTGTACATTGAGAGCAGTGCGCTTGGCGTCATTATCCTGTTAAAAAATGAAGTCATCTCCAATATCCAAATTTTGGGCGAATAATTAAAAATTTCTCTTTAAAATATTTAAATAGAGCTCATGCTTCATAATACCATCATAAAATACTAAATTATCTAATTCTGAAGCCGATTTACACCCACCCACCCCCCCACACACAGGAGAACACTTCCACCTCCATGGTTCATTGATCCATCTAGATTCTTGGGATTGTTTCAGAAAATTCAAAATTTTCAGCAAATTGATTGGAATGACAGGAAATTTAATATTTTTGGTTTCGATGGTTACATAATAGTTTGTAAATGATAAAATGAAGAATTTTATCCCATGAATTAATGTGGAACAATAACTCCTCCATCTCCATGCTGAAGCATAGAGGAGTAGGTGTTCTTGTGTGGGGGTGTAAATCGGCCTCAGAATTAGGTAATTTGATATTTTTTGATGGTATTGAGAACCATGAGCTCTATTTAAATATTTTAAAAGGAAATTTTAAATTATACGTCCAAAATTTGGATATTGGAGATTATTTCATTTTTGAACAGGATAACCTTCTCAATCACTTTATTTAGCACTGTAGAATATATTTGGTGAGAATTTGATTTTTAAAAAAAGGAAACATGACATATAAACACATAATGGGAAGTAAAAACAGTAGTCACAGAAGCATGGAGGAAAATCGATGCAGAAATTACAAAAAACTGATTAAATCTATACTAAGACGCTTAAAAGTTGTTGTGAATACTAAAAGATATCCTATTAAGTACTAAATTAAGAAAAAAAATACATTTAAAGCTATGTTGAGATTTTTGTAAATTGTACAAAGACTTTTGTAGCGTAATTTTTTAGTAGCTTTTTGTTTATTAATTTTTAAAAATAATAGTTATACTATTTTTAAAAAATTAATTATGTCGTTCCATTAAGAACAAGTTTCAAATATCATAAGAAAATTACACAATTCCGAAATATTAATATTTATTAGTAGAAAACATTAAATTTTGTAGGAAATTGCAAGTGTACGAACACTTTTGCAGCCCACTGTATATACTTATCAATAAAATAGATTGCCAATATTTCTGTCAAGAAGTTGAATTTTCACACCGTTCTTTTCTGGTTTTTTTTCATTGAGAAACATAAGAACTATCCAACATTACTTATTCGATAAGATTATTAATTCTTTTCAAGTACAGTTAGAAAAGAACTACAGAGAGTATGATTAGATGGACAGACTATGTATTCTTTTCATTTTTTCACTTCCATTTGAATTGACGTTAACTCATTTCCTTCGAGTATTCATCACAAATGCGGCACTGACCTCTAATATATTTGTTCCTGGTTACGACAGCTGCCAACTGGCAATATTCCTACCACATTTATTATAAGGTATTAGTACTAAAACAAATATTTCCCTTTTTGTTAAATGTTTATTTAAAATGGCTGGAGCAAAACTGCTATTAAATACCTGTATTTTAAATATATTAATATACTGAAAGTTTTTTTTTTTATAAATAATATTCTGTGTGTGTGCGTTTTGTAATACATGTATTATTTTTATAATAAAAAATATATACTATTTTATTGTCTGTGTGTTAATATCCGCTTTTCTTAGTGGTGAGTGTGATAAGTAATGCACAAAAATCATATTTACGAGAAGTAAATACTTCTTTTTGTATAGACCTTTCAGTGTGTTCATCCTATAATTTTACGTGCTCTATACATTATATTAATCATGCATTTTAATTTGAGTCACTGTGTGGCATAAGGATACTTGTCTCTTATTTCCAGCAGCATTGGAAATTTTAAAAAAGTTGTTCATAATCATCCATGGAGTTTGATCAAAGTGATTTATTAAGAAGAATAGATTGAAATACCAAATTCCAAGGTATAATTTTAATGTCAAGCGGTATCAAGGACTTGAAATTACACAGATTAATATTTTTATTAGCAATGAGATGCTATCAATATAAAAAAAAAGCTAATAATAATGTGTGTGTGATTACTGTTATTTAAAAAATATATTCATTATTTATAACATCCAATGCATTTCAATGCATACAAATGCCATAATAAAACAAAAAGTTACAAAAAATTATATTATAAATACAGTATATTTTTACATTTATAACAAATTATTTAATTGGGATGGAAGAGTTTCTGTAGCATTTAGAGTTACAGATGGTTTTTGACTTTTGAATAGTTTTTTTTTATTATTGGAACCGTTTGAGTGCCAATTGTTTGTACAATTACACGGCCTCTCTTATTTTATAACTTGAGGGAAAAGACGCTAAAAATATTTTTTAGTTAATAAAAAAATGTTTCAAAATCTCATTTTTTTAAAATTTATAAGCGCCAACAGACTTCAAACTCAATATTCGAGACAAAATTTATTGTTATAATTATTTAAAAATACTGATACAATCTGAATACAAAAAATATCGTTTGGTAATATAAATATTAGCATCGATACAATTCGAAATGTTACAAGTAAAAATTAGTAACAATAAAAACAATAATAAAATATAATATTCAAAATAAATAGAAATAATAATATTGAAAAGTATAAAGTTAAATGGTAAGAAAAAAAATTAAACCTAAATTGTTAATTGTTAATGTTCTATAACTGAGCCACTCTCTTTCTATAGTTAAAATGTTGAAATCTTTCATTATCTAAAGTAGAATTCTAAGGACATTATCTTATTGTTAGACATATTTCGCCATCTGGCGTTGACAATTATTGAATCTACCGTTCTTTGTGTGTTGAAAATTATTAATAACCAGTTCATTTAATATATTCCAAGTTATTTTCTGTAAGGTATCCGACTACATTCGGAACTGTGATTTTGCAAAAGCGTGTGAACGAATATTCTTTTGACTATTTAGTGTCACTTAGATTAGAATACACGTATCAAATTGTTGTAAGAATATTATTTACAATAAAAATTATTAAAATGTGATATTTTGACAAAAAAAATTAACATAGAATTACCTATTTTCAAAACATTTTCCATCTATGAAAAATCTCTGTACAGATCCTAAATGTATTTTTAAAATATATAACTTGAAGTAGATTTATCCAAACTTTAATCCATCAGAGTGAAAAAAATTTAGCAAAAAAATGATTATTATTTTAATTGGTAGTAACTCTGAAAATAATGTGAATTTTTCAAAAATCCTTGTTCAGGCTCTCTGGAGAAGTCTTAGCTATATATAGGAAAAGTATATTATTATCATAGAAGCATTTTTCACAAAAGGAGAATGTTTTGAAAACATGTAATTCTATGTTCATTTTTTGCCAAAACAATCCATTGAAATTTTTTTTAATGTAACGATATTCTGAAAATAATTTCATACGTGTATATGTCTAAGTGACACTAAATATTTTTTTAAAAAATTCGTTTATACGCTTTTACAAAATCACGTTTCCGAAGATAGTAGGATACCTTAAAATGGATTCATTTGGTTGTTATTAATAATAACCACAATTACCACGATGACCTTCACATATTCATAGATATATGTCATTAGGATTTACACAAATGCATTTAGGAAAAAGTTTTGCATTTTGTTTTCAGACCTTTCTGGTTTTTATTTACTGCGTATTTTGCAGAAAAATGTACTTATTTTTTTCTCTTAAGAATAAGTTATCTCTAAAGATCACTTGTAGTTATTTAGATGTTTACTTTCAGGATCTGAGGCATTTGATTGTAATTCCTTATTTTCAAATATATCCTTGAAGCGCCAAGAATTTGTATTTACTGAAAGAGATTTTCTTAACTTTCCTTTTCCTATTCTTCCCAGGTAATATTTGTAAAATTACATAGAGTAGCTAGTAAATTAAAAAACTTTGAAAATAGTTCTCATTTTTCAGCTGCAATTTTACTGCCTGCATCAGATTCATTTCTTACATTTTATCTGATGTCATTGCATATTTGTTCCATAGTTTCGCTTGGGCGAGAACGCGTAACTGAAATGCTGCCAAAATGGCGACTTCGATTTTCATTTCCTTGTTGAGCTGGAATATCATTACAAATCCAGCCAATATCAGAGTTTCACGAGTCTCAGATGGGCATAAGACGAGATGATCGATGAAAGTGATTCTCGTTTATTGGTGTCTGCGCCATGTTCTGAAGTATATCCTTTCACTAGTTTAATATCACTGAGTGAGAATGGTTTGAAATATTCCATCAGATATGAGAATGTCTTAGCTGTAAATATTTCTTTAGTTTTCTATGAATCGAATGCATTTGTTGATATTTTGATACAAAAACGCATGTGAGACTTAATTTATCAATTTTCTCGTACCATATAGGAATTCAAATGATAAATAATCTTTATTATCATAAAACTTACTGTTTTTAACTAATACCTGACGTAATAGATCAGTAGATCTTAATCTTACTATGCCCATGGACTCCTTTTTCACCAAAACATTTTATCATGGACACCTAAGTGAAATAATCGCATTCGAACCTCAATTTTACAAACCTCTACTTATCGAATTTTTCTATTTTGCGAACATTTTCCTGGGACTAAGAACATTTTATTATTTTTTCGTAAGCGAAGTGCATTTTCAATTTACCGTAAAATCCGGAGTGTAACGTGTACTTTTAACACAAAAAAATAGGATTAAGATTTAAGGGTGCGCGTTATACGTTGGGTATAAAAATGAGAGCATTAAAATAAACAAAAGAACATAGGGGACAAAATTAGACTTCTACAGTAGCGCACATAGGAATTTTTCAAGGGGGTCCGGGGTCGAAAGTTCCCATTCTTGTATCATGCTCCTTTTGATTTTGTCGATTTTCGGGAACAAAACACAGTAAAAAACTACTTATTGAACAAATAATTAGCATTAATTAATAAAATTAATTACTAATAACAAATACTTCATTAAATTTATGTACTATATACTTAGAATTAGAATCAATCGGAAAAAAATCAAGGGCTTGGGGGGACTGGGGCGCCACTGGACTTCTACATATATCTCAAAATACTGTTTATTTAAAAGAAATGACATTCCTATGAAATTAAAAGGAGTTGTTTTTCTGAAAGTATACTATTTATTTTTTTCTTAACCTTGCAATAATACCTCGAATAAATGACTTCAAAACATAAGAGCATTCATTGTTCACGTATATTTCGAGTTTTTTCGTAAAAAAAAAAAGGGTGGTGGTGCGTTATACGGCGAATAAAACAAAAAATTAGAAATTGCAACTTGAAAGTATGGGTGTACGTTATACACCTGATTTTACGGTAACTAACTTTTCCTTTTGTGATTCTATTTTTTTCACTCCCTATTTTAAAAACACATTTCTGGATATTTATTCTCTCTTTTAACACATTTTCTGGTGATCAATGGCCTTGAACCGGTTTTTGTGCTTGGTGTCGTAATGTTTCAAGAAAAAGCTCAAATAAAATTAACAGATTTTATCAGTAATTAAATTTATGGACACATATGGAAATGTATGCTTTAAATTACTGGTTATAAAATAATGTATGTTTAAAATTACTTGTTGGCTTAAAATCAGAAAATGTCATTAAAATTCATTATTTTTAATATAAAATTATTTTTAAAACTGAAAATATAGTGTATTCCTTGTTTTCCTTGCAGATTTCTTTTTGATGGGTCAGATTTAAAAAATAAACAGGCATTCATTTACAAAAAATATGCGAATAATTAATTTTTTTAATAATACATAGTGTTTATGAATTTAAAATTTCTTTTATGTGATTGCTTAAGAACATTAAAAGATGAATCCCTAGTTAAGGGAGTCTGGCACGTCCCATGTTAAATTGCGTAAGTTTATGTACCTTTTCCTCAGGAACTACTGACTTCTCATATATAAAAATTTTACAGTTAACACTTTACTAATAACACTTTAACAAAGAATGTTTTCTTTTTGTTAAAAATTAAAGTAATTATGAATTTTTTAAAGATTGACCAATTTTTATCCTAAAATATAGTTTAAAAATGTCATATCTAAAAGAGTTTGCACACAAGATATATCTAATTCCCTTCATTAAAATGTCTAAATATGTTAAAAGTCTGCTCACTGAAAATTTGAGAATTGTATAGTCAGTAATTTTTGATAAAAAGGTACATAAAGTAAAAAATATTACATTTTGAGAAAACAGGCTTTAAAGTAAAAATTTGTAATTTTCTGAGGCTTTACTTTTTCAGTATTTTCCAGAAGCACATGAAACATTTTTTTAACTCTCTGCTCATACAAAAGACTTTTTTCTAATTTTCTTTCTTTTTTATTATTTTTTACAATTTTGCCTTTTTGGGGGGATCTGAAGATGCTTTCGTTGGGCTACACAAATCCTACATGTATCTAGTTTTTTGAAGCATGACACACATTTATAACTTTTTTCAATATCTTAATGTTTTAAGATCATTGATTTTGCTACATGACTCATATTGAACTGTGCAATAATCATATTTACCCCTAATTTCAGAGTTTTTAATTCCACAAACGTAGATCTTGGAATCACTGACCATTTGGGGTTATTAACTGACTCATTTGGATTCTGAGTAATGTTCTGTGGATTCCATATAAACATTTTCTTAATAACATAGGATCACCTGTATCTCTAAAAATTGGCTTCATTTAATTCATTAGGGCGTATGTGTTTAATGATCATAGTGCCTTTCGTTACCTTCAGCTTCTGTCTTTTGAAACTTGCACCAGACATTTATAATCGCAGGACACAGTCCATGTTGAGGGCTCTCGTTTGAAGACAGAAGATGAAAATAAACAGCCCAAA
Organism: Trichonephila inaurata madagascariensis; assembly: GCA_019973955.1. NCBI lineage: Eukaryota > Metazoa > Arthropoda > Arachnida > Araneae > Nephilidae > Trichonephila > Trichonephila inaurata. The sequence continues at coordinate 132,594 of BMAV01023166.1, read as the reverse complement.
CGGCAGTTTTCATGCTGTGTAGATCGTTGATATTATTTCTAATAGCCATACTATAATATCTTTGAATTTTTGATATTAAAATTTTGGTGAATCGGTTACGACCTCTTAGATTTTTTCCATCACTTAACTTTTATTTTCTCTGTTTTGCTTTTAAGATCCAAAAGACGTGTACACATACACTTTTGAATAAGTTCAATACACTCTAACTTTTCCATTTGAAAATCATACGGATTCGCGCTCATCAGAAACTTATGCAAGGGGAAATACAGCTACTCCTAGCAGAGCTCATTTGATGCGCGTCAAGGAGTATAGCTTCATTTAAAAAATAAATAAAAATACTTCTATTTATCGTATTTCCTCATATCATATATCATTTTAAACAGAAATATTTGAACTTTTAGAAAATAAAAAAGTGAAAATCGATAATTTTTCGAAAATTCATGTGCGAATTCAATGAATATTCCAAATAACGAACTTCTTTTCGAGATTTAACGACTATTAAATAGAGGTCCTTTTGTATTTCTATGCATGGCAAAAAAATTACAAATTTAACTTTAATGCCCTGAAAATAATATTTCTAAATATATATATGATAAGGCTATTTTATAAATTAACTTTAACACAAAGGTATAACTTTTGTTAATAAATTTATGAGTAAGGTATCAACGGGCTAAAAATTCACGACGGTCACATGATAAATATAATCAAGTGTTCTTAATTGAATTCTAAGCTGACTTTAGACATTTAAACGTGTTGTTCTACTTGTAAAACCTTTTGAAAATGTGGTAAAGATGTTCAAATATTAAGATTCTTCAAAAAGTTTTTCGAAATTAAAAAAATAATTCTTTTTATACTATAAGTGTACTTTAAAATCAAGTTCATTTTCTTTACCTATGCACATTAATATTGTTGACAAACTTGTATTTTTAACGGAAAGTTTCTGTTAGAAACAAAAGTTGGCAAAGGTGAAGCGCCTGAATTGATTGACTGGAAAAACGTGATTGTATTTATCATGTGACTATGACATCACATGAATGAAACCCATTGTATTTTATACTTATGTAATGTACTTTAACAATTAACAATACAAAAAAAGGGCCGTGGGTAGCCTAGTGGTTAGAGCACCGGACTCCGGACCGGAAGGCCTGGGTTCAATGCCCGTACCGCGAAATACCCTCCGAGTACACGCGGAGCACGTGCTCGTTAAATCAGTGGGTCCGAAAGTCTTGTGGGCTGATTCACGAGTGCAGGAAACTGGAGAAAATTTCCCTCCAATTCAGTTTCATGCCTAAATTGTGGAGGTGGAGATAGGTGGTGTCGCCATCTATCGTTCCTTCGGGAAGGCCTCTGACCACCCCCAGAGTGTTCTCCCTCTAAATTGGGGTGGAATCGGGCCAAATCGTACTGTCACCTGTATGGTGCTCAAAGCTACGGCTAACGACAGGCGTCACTTAGCCCTTTACCATGATGAATTCCATGGGCCTTTGCCGATCAGGTGGCATTAGTAACAACAACAATACAAAAATAATACTGTTTTGTTCACAACGAAGGAAAATTTGTTGCATTCACTTCAAGTCTCGAGATGATGAACAAAACAAAAGTAAACTGTTGACTAGATTGCACGACTCTTTAATACCAACATATTTTAAAACTAGTTATCGCATGTAGCAGGCGAGATTTCTTGCTCTAATTTAAACCCGTATAGACAACCGCGCATCCGGCATTTCTCAGACTTCCACCCTGCAAAATTTGTCATTGTGTTTTAATCGTATGAACCTATCTATAATATTTTACTCTAAAATTTTTAACGCGTAAAAATCATGATTAATTTTGTTTAAACTTTCATAATAACGGAAATGGGTTACAAATATTTTTCTCAAAATGAAACCTTTCACTTACTCGCTACCGCTGTCTACGTACCCCCAAATTAATTTTAATTTGTCACGGGCTTTCTCAGCAGTCACAAGTACCCCCAGGGGCTCGTAAGAATCACTTTGGGAGCCTATGTATTAGATGGAGCAATATTTGGCGTAAAGCAGAGGAAGAAGAGTTGCTCATTTTAGAAAGAAAAATCTTTGAACCTATTCAAGAGAACAATGAGTGGAGAATTCTTTGCAATCAGAAATTGACAGGAAATATGGCAAATAGTGCGGGACTGGCATTGTGTGAACTATAAAAGCATCCCGTATTAGGTGCCTGGCCCTTCTGCACAGATATTCCGATGCTTCTGCCAAAAAAGTAACTTCTTCGAAAATTGAAGGGACCAAACGTAGAGGACGACCAACTGCACGATAGTTAGACAATGTTGTAAAGAACCTCAAAGTAATCGGAATCAACTGATGGAAGGCCATCGTGACTGATGTGGTCAACTGAATGAAGAAGAATGTTTGGGGCTAAATTAATTATAAAGGTGTCCAGGATAATAAATAATCCTCTTTAATTAATTATAAAGGTGTCCTTCTTCTTTTTGAATATTTTATATTAGTGTTATACTTGAGCCACCTCAAATATCCTTTTCAAATTTAGTATTAAGTTTTTTTGTTATTTTATCGCATACTAGCTTTTACTCGCGGCTTCGCTTGCGTTGATGTCTTTAAATAGCTGTCAAAGTCTTAATCATTATCATTAAAAAGTAAATAAAATATGATAATTTTTTATTACTTGACTGGGGCGCTTAAAATTTAAAAATTCTAAAATTGAGCTTAATTTAAAAAACTGAAAACTTATTTTATTATAATAATTACCAACAAAAATTTAAGATTCAACGGTAATTTTAAAACGGAATATGCATTCCGACCACCGGTCTGTAGTGTCGCTGCTATACCGGAAGGAGCCACAGCAAATCCTATCTTCTGGTTTTTTCTGACGGACATTAATAATAAGTTTAGCAAAAAAGTTTTTCCGGTCCCTCCAGGGGCGTCGAGAATAAAAAGAGCACCACTACCGGATTCTATTTTACGTAACACTTGATGGAAAGCATGACTTTGTTCTGGAGTCAATTGAGGGATTAATTCTGTTATTTGATGTGGCAATGCTATAAAATCGTAGACTTATTCTCGAGCAATTTTATTATCGAAGTCATTTCCGTCAGACTCGATGCGGACTATTTATTCCGAAATCATGTAGCATCTTCCCAACCATTGTGAAAACCTTATTTTCAATTACTATTAGCGTTTCGTTGTAGATGTGTTCGTTGAAAGTCTTATCTGTATGTACTTGTTTTGCAGTCGTCGCAAAACATCTTCCGCCATGTACTCTTTGTACTTATTCCAAAGGGTTTGAGGATTAGAAAAACCTCAACATGATTGCGTAAAGGTCCCTAATTTTATTCGGTGATTGGCATTGCATGGCTTCTACCATAGTAATCTCTAGTAAATATCTTCACAGTAATACCTCCATATAAAATATCTAAGTTCAGCATAAGTGCAAAATTTCGTGCAAAACATGACCTTTTATTGGAATAACTTTTTTGAAAAAAATAAATTCAAAGTATTAATTATTTGATAAATCAAAAATTTTTTATGAAACTATCATTTAATATTACCATAGAGCTTTCAATATCGCGCAATTTGTTAAAACTTTATGTCATTTCTCTTTAAAAAATGGGAGAAAATTTATATTAAAATTTCTGGGATTGTCGGAATAGAGAGAATTTTTCAGCCAACTTGGCGATATTTCTTAAAATCTGAGTTTGACAATTTAATAAACGTAACGTAATAAACGTTTGACATTTAATAAAAAAAAAAACTGCTTCTAGCAAAGATGTTAAGATATAGTATGTTTCAGTTATTTGTTACAAATGTGAGAAAATTTTTATTAAAATTTCTGGTATTGACAAAACGCATAATCTTGCACCAACTTGACGGGAGGGGGGGAGAATACGGGGATAAAATATATACCCTATGTTACTTGCTGATAATGTAGTCTTCCATTGGTGAAAGAATCTTTAAGGTATCCGACCACGTTCGGAACCGTGATTTTGCAAAAGCGTATAAATGGATAATATTTATGATATTTAGTGTCACTTAGATTAGAAAACTTATATAAAATTGTTTTAAGAATATTATTACAGTAAAAAATTGTTTAAGTACAATATTTTGACATAAAATGAACATAGAATGATCCATTTTCAAAACATTCTCCTTTTATGAAAAATGCTTCTATTATAATAATATTTTGCCTGTATATAGCTCAGACCTTTGTACGGAGGCTCAACTAGAATTTTTGAAACATATAACTTAGAAGTGGATTTATCCATATTTTACTAAAACAGAGGGGAGAAATTTTAGAAAAAAACGCCGATAATTATATTTCAATTAGTGATAACTCTGAAAATAATGTGAATTTTTCAAAAATCCTAATTCAGACTCTCAGGAGAGGTCTTCACTTTATCTATACAAAATATTATTATTATAAAAGCATTTTTTATAAAAGGAGAACGTTTTGAAAAAAGGTTATTCTAAGTTAATTTTTTGCCAAAACATTGTATTTAAATGAATTTTTTTTTTGTCATAATATCCTTAAAACAATTTTATACATGTATTCTAATCTAAGTGACACTAAATATCATGAAAATTATTCATTTATACGCTTTTTTAAAGAAATGGTTCCGAACGTAGTCGGATACCTTAAAATTGGTTTAGTGGTTTAGTCGTGAAAGCGCAAAAAACAAACCCACATTCGTACTTTTTATATTATTAGGATTAATTCATGAAGAAACATTGCATTTAAAACATTCATTTTGTTACAATCCAGAACAGGGGTCGGTAACCTATGGCACGCAGTACAATTTTCAGTGGCACTCTGCACTACTCTACAAACTTGTCATTTTTTGAGTGGATGGAACTTAAAAATTTTTTATTGGATCTTATTTGACAAACACCTTCAAAATTATGGACATTACGGAATTGCTAAAAAAATTTGAAAGATAACTCCAAAGATAAATTTACAGCTATTTTGTAAATTAATGACTGTCATTGCTGGAGATGTAATTGTTTGAAGAGAGAACATTGTAATACTCTGCTTTCCGCTTTTGGCTCTATATATATGTAAGTAAAAAATCTTTCCTTATATGAAAAATATTTTGAGTTCGCAAAGAAATTGTTTAACAACTGAATGATCAGAATCGAGTCGAATTCAAGGTCACAAACTATACCCCGGATTTTGCAATATGAAAATAGAGCGGTGCAAGCACTAGTTTCACATTAAAATTTTTATTTATCTATAATGAAGGGAAATATTTATATTTTATGTTCACTATTTCTTATAGAAATAAATGTTTTAAAATGCCTAACATATGTATACAATTTGAATTTTTAATTTTGTTGAAGAAATAATTATATTTTTTACGATATTTATTTATTTATCATATTTTTTTAAGAATTATCTTTAAATAATGCAAAATTAATATATAATAAAACTGTAAATCTATATTATTCACATCTGTTATCTAACTCTGCAGGCATTTTCGTGGGAATCGAATTCTTTCAAAAATGTCCTACTGTGTGGCATGCTGAATCATATTGGTGGATCTAGAAAGTATGCTTTAATAAACTAAAAATAAAAAAGAAATCGTTTATCTTGTTTTTTGTGTATTGATTTTTTCAATATTGTGAGATTTACATCATATTTATACCTTAAGTGTTTCTTAACGTTTTTGAAGTTTTTAATTGTAACATAAATTTTATTTAGAATTTGTTTTGCTTCCTTTTTTTAATTTATGACAAACTCGAAATGTTTAGGATAGAAAATTTGATCCCCAATCTCTGGAGAGGGATTATAGAAGAAACTCTAGTAAGAAAGAAGATATTACCTATGGGCTAAATTCATGATCGGTCACATGATAAATGCAGTCACGTGTTCTTCACTGAATTCAAAACTGACATTAGACTTGTTGTTCTACTTTTAATATTTAGACAAAATTTTGAGTTTGATTATTATATGTATATTTTTCAATCAATTTCAGTCTTTTTACTTATGTGCATTATTATTGTTGACAAATTTGTATTTTTAAAAGAGTTTCTAAAAAAAGCAAAAGTTGGCAACACTGAATCGTATGAACTGATTGGTTGCAAACACGTGTTGCAGCTATCATGTGATTAATGACGTCATGTGAATTTTGTTCTTTGGTGCTGTAATTTTTATTAATTTTTTTTTATGTTTGATATTTTAGTTTCTCAGATGAATTAATAATACAAATAATTCTTTAAAGAGTACATATTGTAACGCTTCCCATTCACTTTCATCAATATGAAAGCAGCTACTTTGTACACATGGAGTAACATTCTTTCAAATGACCAAATGGTCTCATAAAAAATCGTAGAAACACTTCATTTGACGTTGTAGAACCCATAAAGAGCCCAGAACATTCGTAAAAACCTTTTTATCAGACATTATTCTGACAGCACAACAGAGTCATAAACTTCAAAAACCACTTGACTGCACTAAAAGAAAGTCGATTCTCAAAAGGATTTTTGAGGCTGAAAGTCCAAAGGAGGCCAAAAAAGGGAGAAAGAAGATTGATCGGTCATAGAGAATAGTTGGCTCAGAGTTGTGGCTTCCTCTAGAACAGGGATGGCAAACCATTGGCACGCGTGCCATTGGTGGTACGCCACCGATCAAAACGGTTTGCATTTTAGTTCTGGAACTATATTATTACAAGTATCCCCAAACTTGAAAAACAATTTCAAAGATAAAAATGTATATGAGAAACCAGACAAAGATATAGTTATTGAAGAATTTATTTCCATAATTGATTCTTCAATCAAGGAGTTTTCAATGAGATTTTCTCAATTCAAAGAATTGTAAGAAACGTTCAAGTTTATTATGTATCCTGATGTGACGTTATTTGATAAACTGAACTTGCTCCAATTCGATTCGTTGGAAATTCAAAAATTTGAAATGCAACTTATTGATTTCTAGTCTAGTTCAATATGGATTCAAAAGTTTATTAAAACAAGGGAAAAGTTGGAATTGATTGAAACAAAAAGATTAAGAAGCAATATAAGTAAAAATGCCATTAACGAAATTTTGGAACATGGAATTCGATTCCATACACATTTAATTGTTTTAGAAAGCTAGCTTGTGCTATTTTAACAATATTTTCATCTACCTAAAACGGTAACGGTTACACATTTACGTGGAACCTTAGAGATAGCTCTATTATCCACTCATCATAAATTGAACAGAGAACAATTTGTTAAAGCTAAAAAAATGCGCCACATTAAATGCAGCGCAAAACGCTGGTGGAGGGGGGGTCCACCTCCCAGTTGTTATTTCTGTTTCGCTTTCTAGGAAAACGAGAAAAGCGCCACCCCATGAAAAAGCCCGCTTTCAACCGTCTGCCGCATCTTGAGGGAACAGGAGAGGGATATTTTTTTTTAAAACGGATTAAGAGAATAATTTTTTTAAGCCCCTTACACTTACCTCTAAGATAACTGCGGGGGTTATTGAAAAATTTTTTTAAATAACCATTTAAAAAAAGTGAAAAGGAGGGGATTTGAAATAAGATCATAGGGTAAGTTCCCAAACACAAAACGCGATCAAAAATTTCCATGGGGGGAGGGAATAATTAGAGTGAGTGAAGTCTTGCGAACAACTAGTGTAACAAAAAGCTCATTTTTTAATTAAACGACTTTCTCACCCTTTTTAAAGGGGGCGGGAAAGGGATCAGTGTTTAAGAACTGCCTAGGCCTTTTAAAATGGGAAAAAATTGTCGAAGGACCAAAGTTTCATTTGAAATCTGTAAACCCTTGAAGAAATTTTCTGATTTTTTTTGATGAAATAAAAGAAACGGTGGAACTTTAAAGATTTTTTGCGTTTCGTTCCTGACAAACCAAAATGGGGCTGCTCACGCAGTTGAATGTTTTGAAAATGTGCAATCTTTTCAGGTGAGTAACTGCACCCCCTCCCCAGATGGGGAAGGGGGAAAATGATGGGGCAAGAAGGCGAAAAGAACCGTGCCAATCGGTTCGGGGAGAAACGCGATTTAGAATTTTTCATTCAGCCCCCTTTTTGGGGGGGGAACGGTTTTTGCGAATTTTAGTATCGGAAAAACCGGGTACTTATATTCGTAACCCGGGGACAGGCTGATTAAAAATGCTGACATGCGGGACAAACCCCAAGGGAGGCACGCGTGTTAACCTTTTTTTTCCCAGCTTGCCAGGTTTCGGCGAAGCAATTTTGGCCCTAATGATTTTGGGGAAAATTTTTTTGGGAAAAAAGGCAGTGTCGTCCGGTACACGCTGGGATTTTCCCCCTGGAATGTCTTGAGTATGAAAAAGGCTTGGGCCCCTAATAAAGATCCTTTGGACCCACGAGGGGGACGGGGGTAAATTTTTTTTTACCCAAATTCCCGGGAATTTTGGTAGGATTTTTATAATTTTAGAATTGTTCCGAAACCAAAAGTCGCATCATCTTGGATAGCCCATCACCCAAATTTTGTAAAAGGTTTTGGCATGTCCACAAAAAGCATACCCGGGCCGGTTTTATAAAACCCGGGATGAATCACCAGCCCTTTTGGAACTGAGACGGGGGTTGAACAAAGATGCGTTCAGGAATAAAATATTCCTGGCGGGGAATTGATTCAGGCGATTAAAAAGAACAAATTCTACGTTTTGCTCAAGCTCTGAGTAGCGAGATTGGACGGTAATTTTGAGGTTGAGATATCAAAAATTTTTAGAAGGGGACCACCCGGCAGTTTTCCCAATTTTGGAAATGACAGTTCTCCATTAATAGATTGAACAATAAAAAAGAACGAAAATTTTAGGGGGGATTTTTTGGGTGCGATTTAATTAAATCTAATCCAGGGGATTTTGATCTTGCTTTTTTAAAATATTCCTGTACTTCCCCCGGCGTTGTTTTTCCCGGTCTGACAGGAGGAGCGTGTCTTTTAATTTTCCTTTTGTATGAGCTGTAAAACGTTCGTTTTCAGCTTCAGTGTTGGGCCCCAACCTTTTTAAGGTGTCGGCAATCACTTCCGCCCTTTTCCAGAGGGGATTTTTCCCAAAGCCAAAGGGGCCCTTTAAGGGGAAAGTTTTTGGGGGTTTTTTTAATAGGGATTTTTCCCCCAAAAAGTCCCGCCCGGCGTAAGTGCCGAAGTGAGATTCCCAACGAATTGGGAAAAGTGTCTAATGTCTTTCGTAACCTCACGACTGAGTGTTCGGGAATTTGTTTTCGCGGATCTCGGCGGCAAAAATTTCCCAACACGATTTCTTTGGGGTTTTGCTTTAATTTGGAGGGGGTTTTTGGGGGGGTTTTTTAAAATTTTGGTTTTAAACTTCTATAAGGCTTCGAGATATTTTCCCAACCTTTTAATTTCAATTTCGAGGGCGTCATTGCTTTAGGAAGGAGGGGTGGGGAGTGGTTTTTTATTTAAAAAATTTTGGTTCTCCCAATTGGTGGAGGGATCCCGGGAATTTTTATCAAGGGCCCGTATATAGGAAGAATAACCGGTAGATATCATTAAGATCCTCTATAACTCTAATATCAATTTAAAATATTTTTTTAAACGCTGATCAAAAAGAATCTCTTGCCCCGTCTAGAGCTAGCGTTGATATGTGTAAGTGTGCGGTGCTACAATCCCCCATTCGGTTTTTTATTAACAATTTTGGGAAAAGCATAGCCAAATCATTTGATCAGCATTACCCCCCCACATGCGGGATTTAAGTCTCCACAATGATAATATTTTGGCCAGAATTAAAATTTGGGGAAAACCTTTTTCAGGGAAATTTTTTTATTATTTTCCGGGGGGTTTTGGCGACCTGAAACAATTCATAGGGAAAATTAAATTTATTTTATTGCGGGGATCCATATCTAAAGTCGGTAATGAAAATTTTTAAAGATGTAATTATTTTTGGGAAATACAGTACCTCCATCTGTTCAGTGGGAAAAAAATTTCTGTCTCTTTTTGAAGACGATAATTCCAATAAGTGGATCGACCGGGGTTTTAGTTTCGTTTCTTTAACTAACAACAGATCAGGGGTTTTGCGGTTTTCGTCGGACCCAAATTTTTTTATCTACCTACAAGTGATTATTTTCGAATAAAAAATTAAAAACCCCGAAACCCCTTTTTCAGATGACTCCCAAATTTAGCATGCATTCTGCTAAAAAATAAATTTTTCCAAAAAAAAGATTTGTTTGTCATTTTATATATAACGCAAAACACAAGTCACACTAATGTTATTTAAATTTAATTATACGTATCCCGAAATATTTACTAGGGATACAGTACAAAATGTATATTTTTTGAAAAATAAAGAGTTTATTGGAGGGTATTTATTTTATTTTTTTCTTCCCTTTTTAAAATCAAAATTATTTTTACGTTGTCTATCCCTTTCATTAAACTTTCAAAAAAAAAGAAGGCACTTGCCCTGGTTCCCTCCCTTTAAAAAAAAACCCCATTTTTGTACCTGATTTTTGGGAAAATGTATTTTGGGTCGTGAGTTTTAACTATCCTTGACTAAATTATTTTTGCGAGTTTTACATTTCCCTTTTCTCCTTTCCCTTACTTCAAAATGTTACAATATCCCCAAAGTTCCAAAATATGTTTCCTGTTTTGTTCCCCCTCATAAATACAAATCGGGTTTTTCAATAGTTTGTTTATAAAAAAGTATATTACAATCTGTAATAATGAATTATATATAAAATGTCATATTTTAATTAAATTTATGTGAAACTTGAATATTTTTTTTATTGGGACTCCAAAAAAAAAAAAGTTTTACCAGTTCTCCCGGTTCATTTTTTTGTTTGGGCCAACCCGGAATATCGAAAGTAAATTGGCGCCAGTTGCCGAGAATTATTTGTATAGATTTAGCCCCCGAGCCAACTTTTAAAAACCCCTTTGAACCGGCCAAAAAGTGTAACGACCCGGGTTTGGGAAAATTTACAGCCCCTTTAATTTAAAATAACCATCCTTTCACAATTAAGTAGATTTTTTGAGGTATTTGTTTGTATTTAGCAAAAAAAAAACTAAAGCATGTATAAAATTTTAGAATAATTTTTGTATCCCAAATTCTGTAATAATGTTTTCCCTGAAAAATATTTCTTTTTTCAACAACATATTCATGAAATTTCATTTTTTTCATTGTTTTTCATTTTAAAGTATATGCTTAATAGTTCGTGTTCTTGAATTCAAACGCTTTTCACTTTAAAAAGACTTAAAAAAGACTTTTGTTTAAACTTTTTTAATTTTTTTCCAAAAACAAAAAAGTTTTTTAATTTTGATTTTTTTACCCTTTTTCGATCTTTCTTTTAAATAAAAATTTTTTATTTTCTTAATTTTTTTCTTTTTTTTTTCTTTTAAAAATCAGTTAAAATCCAGTATGAAAAAAAAATATTTAGAGGGGCCCAATTTTTAATTATGAAAATTAAAAAGCATATGTAATAAATCGTTATTTCGGCTAAAAAGGTGTTCAAAGTTTAAAAATTTGTGCAAGAAGAGAAATGTTTATATTTTTTAATTTTTGGGAGAATGTTTCTAAATTCACCAAAACACTGAAATACAATCTTAAGAATTTACGAAAAGTACACCAAATTCAATGGCAATTTTGAAAGAAAATTTTGGATAGCAAAAATTTTTTAACAAAAAAAATTTAAAACCCAAAAATATATATTTTTTTTAAGATTGCAGCAAATTTTTTAAAGAAAACAGGTTTCCCAAAATGAACTCTGAAAAGTCGGGAAAAAAATACTAAAACAAAACGATTTTTTTAACCATTTCTTTAAAATTTTAAAATTACAGAAAATCGTTTTCACGTTTCCCTTTTCCCGGGAACCCAAAAATAAGCTGAAGATGAAAAAAATCATTAAAAAAAATACACCAGCCCATGTCACAGATGGGCCCCGGGTGTTTAAAAAAAGCTCCATCAAAAACCCCCGCGAGAAAAATACAAAAATGTTTTTTGAACCGTCACTAAGGAGACTATTGATCTATAACTATAGATATAATTAAGCCATTTGATTCATAGTCAAAATTTCTAAACCTTTGTATGAGAACTCAAATGAAAAAAAAAATGAGCATTTTCACAAATAAAACATGACAAAAAGTTTAATTCACAGATTAGATTTGGGATGAATGTGAATCGTAAGGGAAAATTTTGAAAAAAAAGTTTTTAAAAAATAAATTACCTTAATATGTGCTATAAAATCCTTCTGCATTAAAAACAATAAAAGATAAATTTTTAAAACATCCCAAAGGGGAAACAGGACGCGGAAGAATAATAACCCAGAGCAATCAATATATCTCGCTGTTATTTTCAGTACAAACTTTTTGAAAACTGTAATGGTTACCGAAAAAAGATTTATGCAGGGACAAGTTTTGGGAGATGAAATTTTGGGAAAACAAGCTATTACGAATATTGTTCATGATTTTAATCTACGTCAGCAATCGCCAATCCCTAAACATTGAGCTTTCATTTTTTAATTTTTTTTATTAAAAATCATTTAGTTATTGATCAGTTTCCATCAAATTAGCGACAAGTTTAGAATCTCATTTGCTTCGTTGAAAATTTTATTTGCACAATTTATCTTTGATATACATATATTTAAGTTTAAGTACTTTTCTTGTTCGTAATGGTTCTGTTTGTATTGTGACCTTATTTCCAGAGTTTATTTCAGGAAATTCTTCTTTACACGGCGCATGTCAACTTTTTTTTTTCAGCGACAGTTACAATTAAGTTTTTGTGGGATATGGAGCACCAAAGGCTATTATCCCTTCGAGAGATTTTTCCAGAATTATTAGTTTTGAAGGGTGCCGTATTTAGAGACACCAAGAAAAACCTCTAGTATCAATTACGCTTTCAATTCAGCCACTATTTGACTATTAACCTTTCGAAAAATCGCCAAATGTCAAAAAACATTTTTGGGGGTTTCTTTTTTCTAATAATGTTTTTTAAAATACAAAAGAGATTTTTATAAAAAGAAATTATTTAATTTTTTACCTGAAAAAAAATTTTTTTTTAAGACTATTTTTTTGGGGGGAATTTGGGTTCCCACAACCTATTGTGAATTATTCAAAGGTCCAGGGTTTTTTGGAAAGAGTTTGGGGCCCCGTCTCTTTCCCTTCGATTCCGACATAAAATCCAGACAACTGGGAATTTCGAACAATATGCCACACCAGGCTTATTGTTCCAGGCATCCAGGTTCGAAATTGGCGTTTAAGCAGTAGAATGTAAACGTAATGTAACAATTTATTCGATTTTGTTCAAAATCTCTACAATTTTCTCATCGTAAACCCATCGTTGGGATATACTGACTTTAAATTTGAACTGGGATAAAAATAAAAACGTATTGAAAAGCCTATCAAAAACACGTTGGTCAGCAAGTGCATATGTAATTAAGGCTTTACCCTCCAGATATATTGCAGAAATGTAATAAAGCAAAATGTAATAATTAAAATGTATAGTAAAATACTATTTACAGTGTTCCCGAATATTGTAATAGTAATGAGAATTTTCTTGTAGAGAGGATTATTACTAACGCGCAAATGGTGAGTGTTTGTTTTAAAAGCTAAATATTTGGTCAGAAATGAATTGAGACATCGTGTAACTCAATTTCGTTTGAGTAATTTAAGCTTGATGAGTATTGAAAATGAAATATTATTTACAGTTGATTGTGAAGATATAATTAATAACTTTGCGAAATTAAAATATAGAAAGGAAATTTGGAAAATAAAACTTCATTTCATTATAGATTGCTTTACTGATTTTCCCCACATTAATTGGCCTCCAAAAAGTTAAGGACAAAATGTTTTTGAAGCTCACCGAAAAAAAAAATGACAGTAACAATAAAATTTATAGTTTATGAAAAAGGGAAAAAAACGAACTTGATACAAATTTATGAAAAAACATTTTTCTTATGGGGAAAGAACAGATGAAAAGAGTGAGAGAAAAATATGCATATATCAGGTTTTCGAAATTTACGCGTGTAATTTTTGTTAGCAGATTTGGGGATAAAAAAGGGGGTGGGGCCCCTCACAATGCCTGAGTGAAGTTTTGCCCGGTTTTAAAGGGGGGAGGTGGGTTTTAGGGATGGAAATAAAGGGTCACAGGCAAATCCCCAAGGGCGTTTTAATGTTTTCTCGTAGTGTGGCCCAAACCGTTTCGGGAATAAATATCAAACCAAGATCTGTGTCCAGGGACGTGTTCCAGGTCCACCACGAGCTACAACACCTGCAGGAGCCCGGGTTTTATCGATTTTTTGGGCCCGAAGGAGAAGAAGGATTCGGGGTACGCAATTTTTGGGGACCACTTTTGTAGCATCGGGGAAAGAAGAATTTCCCTCTAGTGGGGTGCGAAGGTGTTTCACAAGGATCTCTATGAAAAGGCAACCATTTGTGTGTATATTTCCTCAACAAACGACAGAGAAGGCCCCGCTTATTTTGGGGCAAGAGAAAAATTGCTTCCTGAACCAGACAGGATGGGTTTTTGTACCTTTACAGAAGAGTCCAGATTCCCCTGGAGAGCGATTCGGGATGTCTGCTCATCGGGAGAGAACGAAGCACCAGATATCCTCAATCCAACACTGTTGAAAGACACAGTTCCGAGGTGGTAATAATTTTTTTGGGCAAAATCTCACTCGGTGTCACACTGACCTAATGTGTTCCAGGGAGAAACTCTGACTGGTGTGAGATATGGGGATAAGACCCTTTGATCCATATTTTCCACCCATTTCCCTTGCGGCAATTGGCAATGACTTCATTCTGAGGGGATGATAATGCACGCCCCTCAACGGGGAAGGTTAGGAAATATCTTGGGGGCCTTGGTTTGGAGCGAAGGGGGCCAGCTCGATCTCCAGACTTAAATCCGATAGAGCATCTTTGGGACTATCTTGGTAGACAGGTTGCAGTTTTTAAGTCCTCCCCCTTCTGGTTTTTAGGAGAGTTTGGAAAAAAAAGCCCCGTGTTTGATCTTCGTTTCCCCATTTCGGAAACCCGACAACTTGATTGAAAATCTTGGAAAAATTGATGTTTCCAACGCATTTTTTAAACTAGGGTGGGGATATTCCTTATTAAAACCCATTTTTTTTATGTTTCTAAGGAAAATTTTACCACATAAAACTGTGATTATTTTTTTCCAAGCATGGACTTTTCCCCCGCGAGATTGCTTTTTTTGTTGTAAATCATTTTTGAATTTTTTTTATGTAAACTTCTATCTTGCAGTCAATATATAAATGTTTTGGGACAAAAAAGTCATCCCAAAATTTTGGGGTTTCTACATTCATTCATTTGAAAAAAAAGGGGGCAAAAAAACCTTTTTTCCTTAACTTTTGGAGGCCAGTGTATATACACCAAATTTGATAAAAGGGTGGCTGGTGGGGCCTATTTTTGCATTGGATCCCAGGGTCCCAAGAAGTCGTAAGTGGTCCCTGAAGGAATCTTATGTTTTTCATTTCTTATTATATCGCATTACATGATATTTATCAAACATGATTTGCAAGTACTGAAATCTACAAAAGGAATTACAAATTAGATACATTTTGAGTTCAACAATTTAAGAATTTATGCATATTATTTTCCGTGAAATTTCAGAAAATAGAGATCAACACATAGTTAGATATAACGAATTGTACAAATATATCTTGTTTTTTTCATGTGTTTGGGAGAACACAAGCCAAAAATCGTTTGGGATGTGGCCGACTTTAGCCAAACGTGCATCATCTGGAACAGTTTTCTCGCTGCTCAGGAAACGTGCAGTTCGTCCTTTGTGCTTACAATTTGAAAATGGTAGCAAGCACAAGTAGCACAAATAGTTGGTAAAAAATAGCTTCCTCAATATTTAAAAAGTAATAATGTTGGTGGGAAGTATACTTCCCATGATCTTATAAAAATTAAGAAAATTTTAACTTTCGTTATCTGTACCCAAAAATTAGGCATATAACCCCAAAAGAAGTTAAATAAGACCCCTTAACGCGGGGTTTCGTTCCATCAAAAATAGAGCAGTGCTTCCAAACTTTTAATACTCGCACCCAATATTCAATCAAAATTTTTTTATCGCGCCCCCCTTTATACAATAACAATGTATTTAAATTTTAATAATACTTTTACTTTTTTAAAAAGCTACAATACGATTCTTAACCCGGATGTGTCTCCCCGCCTTTTGGCCAGGTTTTTTTTCCCAAGCCCTTTTTTGGGGCACTGCTGTCCATAAAATTATTCTGAAGGCTTTGGAAAGCAATAAAGGAAATTTGAAATTTTTTCATATGATTTACTTATTTATTCCCCTTTTCTCCTCCCTCCCTCCAAAAAAAAAAAAAAATACACGCGTCCACGTGGGGGTGGCATTGGGGGCGAATTGCTTAACTTTTTAAAATGTAGTTATAGAATTAATTATAAACCGTACAAATTATCAAGATAAGGGGTTTTACAAACCCCGGGGGCCCTGTTAATTTATCCAACTTGTTCTTTAAATTGGTATTGTTAAATTAATAAAAAATACATTGTACAGTACTGATACTTTTTTAAGTGTAAAATATCAGTGTAAATGTGTATTTTATATTTTATTATGTCAAAAATATTTTGTTTGTTTACTTTTCGTAAAAAATAATTTTTGAATAATCTTTTTGTTTTTTAACTTTTCAATAAAGCTCGCGCCCCCTCGAAATTATCACGCCCCCAAGGGGGGGCCCCACAGTTTGAGAAAGGGTGGAGAGCTAAAACGAAACAGCGTTAAACGAGATTATCTCCTAAAGTAAATAATGGGGTCAGGGAAGATAGGTGAAAATTGGTTAGGTATTTTACCAAAATTTATTAATTATGTTTTTTTTTAACAAAACAAGAAAAATTTTTCCTTTCAAATATAGAAAAAATAAAAAAACGAATATACATAAAAAATAAATAAAATTCCCCAAATCTTGTTTTTTAAAGGCATATTGCGGGTTTAATTTCATCGTCAGTCCATATAGAAAGTCTTTTTTTCCCTTTCCCTATTTAATTATTTCAGATCGGGGTTTTTTGTTTCGAGCTTTTTTCGTTTGCAGCTGCCGATGACAGTATTTTTCCTTTTTTCTTTAAAAAAAGATCCCCTTTTTTGAAGTTGCCACATTCTGCAGCACCAATTTGAAATCGACGTTCCCAGACTAACCCCTTTAAACACTTTCATTCTAGTTTCTAGTGAAATGTTTTTTTTTTGTTTTATTTTAGTGTTTTTTATTATCAGTCAAAGATAAAAAAAAAATCTAATATTTGTCACCATAGAAATCGTTATATTTATTATATAAAATTTATACTACAATAACGTCAACAAATGTTTGAAACAATAAAAAAAAACGTTCGTATAACGCCACAAAAGGGGAAAAAGAAAAAAGATAAACCGCTTCGGGTATCGGGGAAATAAAATTTCGGGCAACTTCGGGGAATCCCACAAAAAATAAAAAAGCGTTAAAACGCGAAAAAAAGCGCTAAGCGAAACAGCGTTAAGGGGGGGTCTTTCTGTAAGCAATAAATTGGGTATGATACAAAAAAAAATATTATATGGGTTTTGGGGGAAAAAATTCTGATCATATGTGTACAGCTACAGCTCACCACAGTAGGAAAGTTTAAAAGAGGTTACAAGATGTAAGAAGAAAACGGTTTAAAATCTGTGTAATGCTCTTGGACAGTTATATAGCTTTTTCAACAGTATTACGAAAAGGAAAATGAGAGCTAGTTCTCCAGCCAACACTTATTTCAAGTTCCTCATATTTAAAGCACTAACACACTGTAAAACATAGAACAAAAAGGTATAACAAAATGTTATTACAAATAGCAAAGCATATATTATGCAAACAGCAAAACATTAGTACTGTACATAATACAGTGGAAAAAAATGATAAAAAAAACAGCAAGAATAACAGTTATAATTCGTTAAAAATCAAATGAACACATATGCACAAACATTAGTTATAACAAAACAAGCAAATTGTTACAATTATGTTAAATTATAATGACAGTATCACAAAGTAGAGATATAGGTGGAATACAAATTACATTTATTAAAACAGATTTATTAATATTTGGGGAGGGGGAAAAAAATCCATTATTTTTTTATGAAATTAAGACTTAATTTAACATATTTCGAAATTCGATTTCCCCAAATATGCACCGTTTTTTTCATAATTTGTTGCCATTTTAAAGGTAGCTTCATAATGCATTCCATAGAAGTCTTGGTTTTAATTGGCGAAAAACCTTTGTAATCCCCCCTTTCCCAACTTTCTTGATCCCAATTTCTTATCACTCAGGAAGTTTTGAAAGCAAGAAAAGGTGGTAATCGCTTGGTGCCAGGTCCGGAAAAATTTTATGGTAGCATTAAAACTTCCCAACCAAGCCTCAGAGTTTTGGCTAGTCACTACAGACGGGGGGTGGCCTTTGGGGTTGTCCTGATGAAACACAACACCTCTTCTGTTGGCCAATTTTGGCTGTTTCTTTGGGGAATCGCTATTTTAAAAGGTCCAGTCGTTGACAGTAGAGATCTTTAAATTTTGTGTTTGGCCAACAGAAAATTTATAATAAATTATTCTTTTCCCCGTCCCGCCAAAATACGTAGAACCTTCCTGGCCTTAGTCCTGGTTTGGGCCATCGTTTGATGTTTCGCCGTGCTTTGACCATGATCGTTTTCACACAATATTGTCATGTGTGACCCATTTCTCATCCCCAGTCATCATCCGTTTAAGAAATGGGTCGATTTCATTCCGTTTGGTCAAGGCTTCGCAGATGAAAATTCGATTAATCATGTTTTTTGGTGTTAATTGGTGTGGCCCCAAGCATCGAGCTTCTTTTTGAATCCCACTTTGCGCAAATGTTTTAAACTGTTTATGATCTATCATTAGCTCCTGGTCGATTCTACGACTACTAACATGCCGGTCAACTTGGATTATTTCTGTGATTTTATTTTTCATTTTTGACGACTGGTTGGTTTGGGTTTTAGGTGCATTTTTTAAAATAAAAAAAGCCTGAACGGAATCGACGAAACCAAATTGCACGTAATTAGCTGTTACAGTATCGGCACCATTCACCATTCACAATTTTTCAGCCGCCTGGTTTGCATTTTTGCCTTTATCAAAAAAAAAACTTGTACCGAATTTTCTTTTGTTGACTTCCCCATTTTTAACACCCTGTAACTCACACCTGAATGAACCAAACAAAAAACAGCAAAATAATTTTTTTAGTGTAGACTGTCACCTTGACAACGAGCATAAATTGGAAATTATTTAATCCGTTCTTCAAGGGATATCGACACTACAGCCTTCCCAAAAATAAATTTCTTTTTTTCCCCCAAACCCCAATATAATAGACAAAATTAATTTTAAAAAAAAAGATACAAAAAAAGGAAAGAGTCAAGGACAAAAGAATGAAGCATAAACTTTAATTCGGTTGGAGACAATACGGTCTGTAGCAATGGGATATCCGCGAGGTCTATCCTCTCTTTACTCGGGATTTCTCCCGGCCAGCCTAAGCTAGAACAATGCCTCCATATAAATTTGAACACGTCACCACCGAAGAATATATAAATAGTCAGCGAGTAAAAGATCATATAGATTATAGAGAATAGTAGATGTAGTGAACGATAATGCCACATTAATTAAATTCCGGGAAATTTTAGTTGCGTAGCTACTTCCCAAAATTCCCTCTTTTAAGAATTTTCCTGTGGCAAAATTTGGGGGTTGACCTCAATTTTCCACATAAGTAACAATTAATTCTTACGTTTTAGCCTATCTTGTCCGCATATAGCGTATCCCTTTCTAGTGTTTAAATTAATAAAAAAAGGAAATTATTGAAAGAGAAATACCAATTTGTAATCATTTCGAGTCCAATTCAATGTCTTTTCCATCTATGCTGTACTCGGATCCCATTTCCCCTTCCGCCAACCCCAACGATTAGCGAGATTTCTACCTCAACCAATATGAGGAGAAGGTATTGGGGCAGGTCTCATACAAGAAACTAACAATTGGAAAATAAACAAACAACAAAATAAATAATTGGATTAAGGTAAATGTATAAAAGAATTCAAGTTGACGGTATTTGGTACAGACGCTCAAATTTAGAACTCTACCGTGCTGTCAGGGAACATTTTAAATTTTTTTTTTAAATTTTAAATTTTTTTAGTAGTACAGGATTATTTGTAATTCCCTAAATGCTGGTCCTAGATGGCGTAATTCCCTAGTGTAGGGGCCCAGGGCCTCAAGAAGTCTTAAGACATCCTTGCATAAATCTACGATGGGTGAGAGGAACTCCAGAATAAAAAGTAGTCAAAAAAAAAATGTTCACGAATTAAATTTGCTTAGTAGTACAGGATTATTCGTAATTCCTTAGATGGTTTCGAAGCGCTATAGTCAAGAAACTAAGATGAATGCAGCAAAAAAGAACGTTTGAAAGAATACAGAAACAGTTCAAGTTTTATTTACGTAATTTACAGGTGTGCTACGTGTGAAACCTTAGTTATACGGCATACATAAATGCGATAGCCCAGTTCCCGCCACACTCACTCTACATATAATACTATAAACATAATTAACAGCACGAGTTATCATCTCAAGCAGTTCTGCTACATCACGTGACAAAGAGGGTACGAAAATTTTATTTTATGTAAAAGAACCCAATTTTCGGATAACACGGATAACAAGGGAAAAGTAACAAGTGCTGTCAATAACATTTATACCATGTTGAGTGTCGATTATGGCATTGATGTATGTCGTGTGACCAATGGCT
Source organism: Trichonephila inaurata madagascariensis (assembly GCA_019973955.1). Taxonomy (NCBI): domain Eukaryota; kingdom Metazoa; phylum Arthropoda; class Arachnida; order Araneae; family Nephilidae; genus Trichonephila; species Trichonephila inaurata. Next base: position 111,914 of record BMAV01023166.1, on the reverse strand, counting down.
TCAGTGAGCACAAGGGGTCCGACCCCCAAAAGCCCTTGATTTTTTTCCCATTGGTTATAATTCTAAGTATATAATACGTAAAATTTAATTAAATATTTGATATTAATGATTAATTTTATTAATTAATGCTAATTATTTATTCAATAATTAGTTTTTTACTGTGTTTTGTTCCTGAAAATCGACAAAATCAAAAATAGCATGATACAAGAATGATGAACTTTCAACCCGACCCTCCCCTGAAAAATTCTTGTGTGCTCTACTGAATGGATCACATACACAACAACTGTAAAGTAAAGGGAGAAAAAACTTGAATTCTTTCTGCATACTTTTATATGCTCTTTTTTGCTGCAACACTTCAAAGTTGTTTTTTGCTACAGCGCTCCAAAACCGTAGAGATAATTAGAAATGACCCAATATAAGGATGTGAAGAAAATGTAAAGCTATAGTAACATTTAAACACGCAGAAGTCGAAATAAAGCAACATACAAAAGAGAATATCCAATCAACTAATCCTAAACTAGGGATTGTAACGTACTCAAGACAAATTCTAAAAGCGTTAGATGGCAACGAGTGTAACCTGAGGTACTGCGCCTGCGCGATTCGGAGCGATACAGGGTTTTCAGTGATTGTCTCTCCAAGACAGAAATCGGTAAGCTCCTCCAGTGAGCTTCGTGCGAAGGTTTTTGTATCTGCCGGAGCATAGGTTTTGGATACCATCCAGGAACATTTTTAGTGTTTTCTCTAAAAGTCAATCATTTGAGAGAATTATTATTTACCTAAAAGGTTTTCCTAATAGATGTAAATATCTGTATATTGTAACGAACTGTAGATCCCTTCTAAAACTCTAGGTGGCAATGCGGACTGATCCGAAGCACTGCGCATGCGCGAGTGACACGCGAGCGTCAGTCGGTGATTACCTCTCAACGAGACAGGTCAAGATTTTGTGTGCTCCATCCGTGAGCGTAGTGTGATTACCTCTCGACGAGAGAGGTCAAGATTTTGTATGCTCCATCCGTGAGCGCAGTGTGGAGATTGGGATTCAGCGATTACCTCTCAACGAAAGAGGTCAATTTTTTGTGCTCCGTGAGCGTAGTGTGGAGATTTTCAGTCGGTGATTATCTCTCGACGAGAGAAATCAAGATTTTGTGTGCTCCATCCGTAAGCGTAGTGTGGAGATTTGGAGTCAGTGATTACCTCTCGACGAAAGCGGTCGCTTTTGTAGGCTCCGCCAGTGAGCGCAGTGTGGAGATTGGGATTCAGCGATTACCTCTCAACGAGAAAGGTCAAATGTTTTGTGCTCCATCCGGGAGCGTAGTGTGAATTCCTCTCGACGAGAGACAGTATTTTTAGCTGCATCAGACAGCGTAATGGATTATTTCTCTACAAGTGTCTTGAACTCGATTTTCAACGATTTTTACTTTAAACGTTTGTGTGTGTGTGTGTGTGTGTGTGTATGTGTGTGTGTGTGCGTGCGTGCGTGCGTGTGTGTAAATATTTAATGTCTGTGAACTGTCCTGTGTATGTGAAATAACACCCTCAAAATATACATCATGTTTCATCACTTTTATGGCTAGGACATTACAATATGTGTGTCGTCCTTTGTGTTTGTAAATAAACCCCTAAAGCAGGGGTGGTGAACCTTTATACATCAAGGTGCCATTTTTTTCTTAAGAAGTGTTTAATGAGGTATGGACGTGCCGTCAAATAATTTTGACATGGGATTATTGGGAAAATAATAAAACTAAATACTAACAACTCAAAACTCTTTATTTACTACGAAAAAATATATTTTGTGTTCTTATGAACATTGTTGTAAATGTTTTAGTTATACTTGCAAATCAAATTAAAATAACATTAGAGTGACTTCTGTTGTTGCAGATAGGATGACAAATAACTTATATTAGGATTGTAAGATGTTACTTCCAGTAGAATGCATGCTCAATTGGAGTCATCTGCCAAAAGGTTTCTAAGAAATTAATTATTTTTGCTGTGGTTCACTTTTTTGACAAGAGGATTTGTGATTTGTTTCAAAATGCCGTTTTACAGACGTTGTTCCGCATACCACTGTTCCAGTACATAAAACACACACCGCTTTGTCGCACATTTACTAATAATGCCATATTTCTACGTTTACCAAGTTTGAAATTCTCTGTTACACTTATTATCTTGCACTTTTTGTTCTTTTGCTGAAATCTAGCCATGCTAAATCACAGTTAAAAATTGTAAATATAACACAAATAAACTTTCAAATACAGTTGTATCAACGAAATTGACTATGTTATGCGTAGACAAATTTTGCATCGTAAGCACAATTGTAGTTCATGACGTAACTAAGGCAAGACAATAACAAATGAGTGTGCTCCCAGCCTCACCGCGACCCCTCACTCGCATTTGTTCGTAATACTTCATAGTGAATTAGTTATTTTGAAATAAAATGCAAACCATTTTAAGCGCTGGCGTGCCCAAAATATTGTGTCGCGTGCCATTGGTTCGCTATTCCTGCCCTAAAGCCTCATTCCAGCTTCACATTTGAAAATTCTACGACACAGCAGAATATAAGAAAGGAACTTCAGAATAAAAAGTAATAAAAGAAAATGTTCACACAAACATACACAAGAATTAAAATATGTTAATAGTACAGTGTGTTATTGGATCTTATTACAAATTTCTACAGCTGTAGAAAAACAGGAAACTAATTGACTGTGAGTAATAGGGTTATTTACAAGAGTAGAAAGCCAAAGAAGGTAGTAGGTTCAATTAAATGGTTTTCTATAATATAAGAACAGGGTGAGGAACGAGTAATGATCAGATTCGCTGACAGAACCACAGAGTTACGAGTAATTAGTCGTTATATTTTAATTTAAATCTTTTTTTAGTACAAAGGAAATGAGCCATGATTAATCAAAAGGAAACGAAACAAATTTTTGAAAATATTTTAACTTTAATATTGGAAGAGGATAAGTACTTTTTGACTCGCAAAACCGGTGTTAGAATTTTCCCGATAAATCTTCCGCGATCCTATAATAATTTAACTTTTAGGGTTTTAACGACATATGAAAAGGGGAAGGGGCGCTTATTTCACCCACGTCTTGTGTAATTTCGGCACAAATAATGGGAATATCATTAGATAAATTATCATCATGGAGATTTAACCCAAATTAAACTGTAGAACTCTGTAACAAGAGAGTTTTTCAATTATTAAGAGATGTATTGTGATTTATTAGTTAATACATGTATACGACCTTATGTGAGTTATCGATAACGGCGCGAAAATTAAAGTGTATTGGACATATCCAAAACTGTATTGGTACTAAGTTATTAGATTTTAAGGGCAATAGCTAAGGGAAAAAATTTTTGCGATGGAAAAATTACAGCAATATTATTGTTGAGTTTTTTGAAAGAATGTCAATAATTTGCACAATATGAAAATTTCTCTTAGGGCTGTTTATTTTTGTCGTCTGTCTTCAAACGAGAATCCTCAACAGGAACTATGTCATCTCTGCTGATGTTATTTCTTGATGAAAATTTCGAAAGACAAGCTGAAGGCATCGAAAAACGCCATGACGATTTTTTTTTTCAAAAAATGTAAGTTTCTTTTGAAATGTACTAACATCATAGTTTATTACAGAAAATTATGTATAACTAAAAATTATTAAAGTTAAGCTTCTAAATTTTTATCACGATATTTATTACATGCCACAATGCTTGGCAGGCTGCAATAATATTCATTATAAATGGCAATTTTACTTTAAAAACATTTGGTTTTTGGTAATGTACAATTTCGAATAATATGATATGATTCTTTAGAATCTTGTTGAACTTAACATATATAGAGATTTCTATCATCCACACAAATAGCTAAATTAATCAATTCTTGATTTCATAGTCCCAACATGTTGCACTGCACTACTAGGATATTGGGATTTTATTAAAGTATTTTAACAGGGGTTTAATTTTATTTCATTACGCTCTGTCATTTTTAAGTACAGTAATACCCCGAACTTACGCGATAAGTGGGACTGAATGATAACCGCTTAAGTCGAGGTATAAAGTCGCATATAAAGACATATACGTAATTTCTTTTTAGTTGGGGCCGGACACGAAAGAAAATAATAATTTAAAAGAAAAATATTTGGTAAAATCGCAAACCGAAGCTATGTTGACGTAGAAGGTTTCAAAAATCTAACAAAAAAGTTTGCCATCTCTAAGATTTTTTTTTTCTCCTGCAAAATTTCCTCTTAGTAGTTGATAATTTTTTCATTCATTGTTTTGTTAAAAAGTACGCACTTCGTTAGAGTCTATATTTTCTAAAATTTATATAATCCTTTTTCAATTAAAATGAGGCCTTCTGTCGAATTTCCAACAGTCACATTCAATCTTCCGATTGAACTGGGTCTAAAGGCTTAAGTTCTTCAATGCTCTTGCTCAGGCATTTCTATAAGCTCATCAACAGTCAGCTCTTGATTATGGGAGAATTCAGCAGTTCTTGAACGTCATCACTATCCTTAATTTATTTTCCTGGCAAGATCTACTACTTCTTCAATCACTAAACTAACTAAACAGGAAGCAGCGAGTAAAGGTCGTATCGCACGTACACGCATTTGGAGCAATTTTCCTTACAAGCAACCGATTCCAAGCAATTTCTACCTAGTTGTTATAGCAACGGCTCCGAACAAATTTTTCCCAGTCAGCTGAAAAAAATCGTTCTAAGTAAAAGTTGCTTGAAATTCCAGCCAATGGGGTTCTTCGGCGCCCTACGTTATAAACAAGATGGCGGTTAAGATGTCAGCTTCGGCTTTATGAAACGCATTAGATATGGTGTATAATATTTCAATGGTGTATAACATTTTAATGGCGTGTAATATTTTAAACAGAATGGTGGTCCATTTCTGTTAACGCCCATCAACAAAAACACGAGCAAAATAAAAGAAATAATATTGGAGGTTCGTTTTCCAAAGCAGAAAAATTGGCGAATAATTTTTCAAAATGGAGATAGATCGCGGCTGACGTCAGAGCATATCGTTTTGTTCACGGCAACTTCACCCTCAGCGGCGTGAAAAATTGTTCTAAGCGGTTGCTCCAAATATTAGTGTGGGATTGGGCCTTAGTAATCGAATTGTGCAACTCTCAAACAATAGACAAATCGACGAGATTATAAAATCGCGCAACTCCGGGTTCGCGTAAGTCGAGGTATTACAAGCTCAAACTCAGTGGCGCAACAGCCCATAAGGGCCTACTGTGCCCATCCCAGTATACATGACCATTGGGCGCTGAGGTGCATGAGCAGATGTACCGATGAGGTGGTCAGTTGAAGCGAGACTCCCAGTGTTTAAGTCCCCAAGAAAGTTGGTACTCATTTATCGATCCGCTGCAGGAGGGATGAAAGGCTGAGTTGACCTTGCCCAGCCCGAGGATAGAACCTTGAACCTGTGGTATGGAAGTGCGATACGCTACCACTCGACTCTGCCTTAAGTTGAGGTATTAATGTTTGTTAATATCTGTAAAAAGAAGGTGAGAGGGTATAAGTGATAGATTATTGAATTTTGAAGATTCTTAGCGCATCAATTTTCAAACCTGAGTTTTGAACATATTTACATTTATTTATAACAAAACACATAGGCACCAAGTAAAGTTAAAATAAGTGAGCTCTCATACAAAATTAATTTAATTTGTGAAAAGGTTTTTAGGAAAAAATACTTATTCGATGATAAAAAAAATAAATTATTGATTGAATTTAACTTGTTACAGTTTTGAGGTACACAAGTCAAGTAAAAAATAAAAAAATCTGGAATTAAAAGACAAAAAATGTAATTTTGAAAGCTATCTTTCGCAAAACTAGTCCATATGTTCGTGAGGTACCAAAACTTAACAACTTTAACAAAATTCATTCTATGCAATGACGTAGATATCAATGCATTATCTAACATTTCCGAACATGAAAAAAAGAGAGGGAGGAAATTTGCACCTTTTCTTCTACTTTAACTTTGCTTCTATCAACGATGTACTTGTCTCTCAGATAAGACAAATTATGCTTAAGGTTTAGCAACAATAAGAACGAATCCAAATGCTAAGGTAAAAATTGGGTGATGCAAGGATGAGAAATCATTGGTTTTTCGATAAAAATGTCCGTTTTTACAGAAAATTTCGAAAAGAAAATCGTTTGATCATAGTATCATTCTGTGTCCAGACAGAAAATATTTGTTATAAAGGAAGAATATGAGTTAAAAACTGATATCGGTTAAATAGAGAATTATTTTGTACTGGAATTTCAAATACTTTGTAATCTATTATGTTTTGTAGAAAATACAAAACAGGTACATAAAAGTATTCAATCATTATCAGTATATTTTCATGATATTGACTTAGAAATGCTATTTCTTAATATCAGAAAATAATTCAAGATTGAATTTTGAATTTTAGAGACTATTTCTTTTATGAACTCTTTTCTATAATGGTATGATAAATTATCGTTTGACTCATCATAGATACTTTCACATCATGCATTTCATTTAAAAAAACATGTAATGATTTTATAACTGGGAAAAAATAAGTTGTTGCATCTTTGAATTCTTACGAATAAATTCTGATAAATTATAGTGAATGTTTCCAACAATGCTGAATATATTTCTTGAATATAAACAGATGTTTAAATATAATTCTCTCGCGGGTGGATGAAACTTTAATTTGGGAATTTTACATTTTATGTTAATTCATAGGAATTAAAATTTTCACTATTATTGATAAGTACGAAGCAGCTTTAGAAAATATTGCCATATATTAGTCTTTGAAATACATAATAAAAATATTACGAACAAATTAACATTTTTAGCTTCTTGTAGATATTTAGCAATGTCCATGAGTTTCATGCTCGTAATTACATTTTAAACAGTTTTCATTTAAGGTATCCGACTACGATCGGAACCGTGATTTTAAAAAAGCGCATAAATGGATAATTTTCATGATATTTAGTGTCACTTTGATTAGAATACATGTATAAAAGTGTTTTAAGGACATTTTGACAAAACAAAATGATTTAAATACAATATTTTGGCAAAAAATGAACTTAGAATAACCTTTTTTCAAAATGTTCTCCTTTTGTGAGAAATGCTTCTATTATAATAATATTTTGCCTGTATATAGCTCAGACCTCTGTACAGAGGCTCAACTATTATTTTTGAAAAATTTACATTATTTTCAGAGTTACAACCCATTGAAATGATTATCAGCGTTTTTTTCTTAAAATGTCTCCCCTCTGTTGTGTCGTAAAACATGGATAAACCCACTTCTAAGTTATATATTTCAAAACTTCTAGTTGAGCCTCTGTAAAGAGGTCTGAGCTATAGACAGGCAGAATATTATTATAATAGAAGCATTTTTCACAAAAGGAGAACATTTTGAAAATGGGCCATTCTATGTTCATTTTTTGTCAAAATATTGTACTTAAATATTTTTTTTATTGTAATACTATTCTTAAAACAATTTTATATACATTTTATAATCCAAGCGACACTAAATATCATAAATATTATCCATTTATAAGCTTTTGCAAAATCACGGTTCCAAACGTAGTCGGATACCTTAAAAGGAATTATCTGTAGGTATATAAAATTATTGCAAATTAAAATGAGGAATTCATTTGCAAAGCAACTTCAAGGAAATATCACAAAATTATTAGAAAATACACTTGCACTGAATCTGTTGCGATTGCCGTCACAGTCTATGGAACTTTTATTATATATTTTTGAACGCACGAATTAAAATCGTTTCCTCTCTTGTTTTAAAATAACACAGTTATTTTATACACTTACATAATTGCTTTTTTTTATTTTAAATAATTATTTTAATCATCTTTTTATGTTAACGAATATTATCGTTTCCGTTCTTTTTCTTTTCTTTCTCTTTTTTTTTTTGCCATTTATTATTATTTATTATTATTCCTTAATGGAACTCTAAATCACAGAAGAATTTTTATAGTCAGTTTAATCTATTGTTTTTACATCACAAAAATAGCACTCAATAGGCATAAAATGCCCTAAAAACTCTAATAATTATTAATTTTCTAGTTATTTAGTAGCTGTTAATTCTCTAAAACTCATGAATAACAGCTCAAATGCCATTTTATTCTAATGAAAATAGAAGAACATTTTAAAAGCTTCTAAAATACATCTAAACGTAGACAATCGGGTTGAGGATCAACCTAACAATAACTATCTATGTCAACATATATATATTTTAAAATATAATTTCTAGATACTTATATTTTTTGTGTTGCACTGTCTTTTCGTATTAAAAATACTCGCAGTCTTCTGAAACATCTTTCTGGTTCAAAACTACTAAATTGCTATTCGAAAATCACGTAGTGCCAAACGTTTACTTTAATTTTGAGCCCTTAAAATTTTTCTCAGTGATAGAGATTAAAATAGCTCCGTATACATAATATATTTAAAGAGCAAAGACCTATTTTTTAAGAATGCTGTTGCCCTCTAGACTGCCTAAAAGATGAAGGTTCTTAACCTTGGCTACTTATTTTCTACTGTGACGCATAGGATAAGGTAAATGCTCGTGGCTCTCAAATCCATTGCGCAAGAGATAACAAGGATTTGAAATCTGAAGCGGATTTCACGCAGACAAAATATTTGTTGTCGACAAACCATTTCCGCATTTCACTTCTGGAAATCGAAGCTAACTAAATGGAACATGATAGCTAAAAAATGCGACTTTTAAATCTTTCATGGACTTGGAATGTGAATTTTATTTCAACATTCGGTCGTACTGGAAAAATTTTCAGCGAGATGTCTTGAGTTTACAGGACACGAAAAAAGTATTATTATAAAAATGCACAAAAATAAGAACATTCGAAACCTTTTATCTCATATTTGTCAGTGATTAAATACTGTTAAAATATTTAAATGAGTACAATGGACTCAATTCATGACTGTCACATGATAAAGATAATCACGTGTTCTCCATTGAATTCAAAACTGACTTTAAACTGATTGTACTCGTTGTTCTATTAGTAAAAATTAAATAAAATTTCAAATTTCATAATTGGGTAAAGATGTTTCAATATTATGAAAAAAAAAATTTCTTCAAAAAGGTTTTAAGATGAAAAAAAAACAACCTATTTTATGACTAAACTCTTTACAAAAAGCATATTGTTTACATATGTGCGTTATTATTGTTGATAATTGTATACTTTTTAAAAAAGGTTTCTTGAAAGAGCAAAAATTGGCAAGAACGAAGCGCATAAACTGATTACATGAAAGCACATGATTGCTTTTATCATGTGACTATAACGTCACGTGTGTTTTAAACCGGTTGGTTAGAAACACGTGGTAGTCATTATCATGTGACAATGACGTCACATGAATTTGGCTCATTAAAAATTACTTCAAACATTCGTGTGTTCTTATCTTTTCTAGAATAAATCATGTCTGCCAATGAATGCTTTACATAACAATATCTTGTTCTTTTAACTTCATGAAATTAAAATTTCTTCAATACATTCTTAAGTTTCGAAAGAAGATTTTCTCCTACGTCACAGGGGTGGGTAATTGTTATGGCTCGTGGGGCACGTAGTGGAAGCAGAGAATACTGGAAACCACACCTTTTTAAAATGATTTCAATTATAAGCTAAGTTTAAACATCAAAAAAGATTTAAATTGTCTCAAAACATCGATAAATATGATTTAAGGTATCCGACTACGTTCGGAACCTTTATTTTTCCGGGATAAATGGATAAAAATTTTTTGATATTTAGTGTCACTTAGATTAGAATACATGTATAAAATAGTTTTAAGGACATTATATATATGACAAAAAAAAAATTACTAAGTACAATATTTAGACAAAAAAATGAACATAGAATGACCTATTTGCAAAAATTTTTTCCTTTTTGAAAAACGCCGGTTATAATATTTTGCCTGTATATAGCTCAGACCTCTGTACAAGAGGGGGCTCAACTGGAATTTGGGAAAAATATAACTTGGAATTGGGGTTTTTCCATGTTTTACGACACAACAAAAGGGGGGCATTTTAAAAAAAAAAAAGCCGATAATTTTTCAATTCTTTGGGAAAATCCCGAAAATGTGAATTTTTTAAAAATCATAGTTGAGCCTCTGTAAAGAGATCCCAGGGTATATACTGGCAAAAAGTTATTATAATAAAAACATTTTCACAAAAGGGGAACATTTTGGAAAAAAAGGGTTTCTCCCAAGTTAATTTTTTCCGAAATATGGTATTTAAATAATTTTTTTTTTTCAAAATGTCCTTAAAACAATTTTATACATGCATTCTAATCTAAGTGACACAAAATTTCATGAAAATTATCCTTTACCCTTTTAAAATCCGGGTCGAACATTGGATACCTTAAATAAAATAGTGGCAATTTTATTCAATTTATTTATTGCGCTAATTTCATATCATCTACATGCAAGCACATTTAATTTTAGAATCAGTTCAATGAAACAAAAAATTTACCCTATCGCAATTAACTACAATTTTTTTGAAATCAGGAGGAAGATTGCTTATTAAATTCTCAGCACAGCCTGCAAGTTAAGGTCAGCCAACTTGCATTTATATTAACTCTTGTTGATCTCCATACAAGAAAAAAAACCCTTTTGCTTATGCTTTGTTATTATATGTCAACTCAAATATAAAGAACATTTCCCCCCGGCAAATTTGTCAACATATAATACACAGTGGAGTTATTTGATTTTTTTAGGGCGTTGAAAAGTAAAATCTTTTTTTTTTACAATTTGAATTTTTTCATTTTAAATTGTATAATTTTAAGCTTTTAAAAAAAACTTTTTTTAAACCCCTAGTGTAATTAGAGGCTTAAAAAAATTATTTTTTTAAAAAATCTTTAAACTGGGATACGCCCCTTTGAATGGCAAAAATGTAAGCAAAATACTTTGTTTTTTAAAAGTTGAAGGTTGATATAAACCAAAAAAATGCATCTTTTATTGTAAATTGAACCTTTTATTTTTTTTATTTCATTGCCGATCAGAAGCCTCACTGTGTATACATTAAAATCAATTTATATCAAAATGTAAATTTTGCTGTTGGATGTAACTTTTCTGAGAAACTGCTGTTCACAGGTATGTAAATTTTTATGATACATTTAGAATGATGGCTAATGTATACTAAATTGAGCTTTTTGTAAAAAACTCAAAAATTCATTTTTTACAAATTTTTTATGTGAAAAATGAGTCAAATTTCGCAATGTTTGATGAAATATTTCATAAATTATTAAAAAATTCAAAATTAGCTAAAAGTTCATCTTAATATAATGAGTAATTGTATGAAAAATTTCAAGCATGTACATGTAACAGATTTTGAGAAAAGGTACATCGAAAACAGTAAACTTAACATTGTTAGTATATATAGAGAGAGAGGTTTCCAACTGCCCTTAATTTTTTTTTTTTTACTTGTTAAAAAGTTTTGTTCGAGCACAGAGTCGCTGCATTTTTTTTTCTGCGGGTCCCATTCTATTCGCATTTGCAGGCCCACAACAGTTTTATGGGCCGATTAAGGCTCAGGGCTTTAAACCAGGGCCGATTTAAGCTCATTTAGAGCCCTGGGCACAGACGATCTACAGGCCTCTTGGCACTGGCGAATCGAAATTTATAACCAGAAAATCTGGTTAAGAGTCCAGCTTATCCGGGCCCCTAGGTGTATTAAGTTTAATAATACTATACGTTGATGCTAAACCTACAATACGACTGTAACCTCTTAAGTGCCACCAGCGTATATAAACGCCTTGCTCAGCAGGTGCGTTATTTGCCCTGGACTTATATATACGTCTTTCCGAAGTACGATCATTTCTCAGAATTGCTTGCTATCCATAAAAAAATTATTCCGAAGGCATTTGGAATGCAATAAAAGGACCGTGACAGTGTTTGCGAAAGATTTACTTATTTCAGTGGATTTGCTCATTAACTCCTTTTTCTACCCCCCCTCCACATACGCTCGCCGACATGTTAACCGGTGGCATTGGGGAGCGAATCTCGTAATTTTTAATCGGCATCTTAGAGACTAATATTAAACCGTACAAATTATTAAGATCAGTGTGTTAATTTTTGCATGACATTTATATGACAAGGCCATGGGGCTAGTGGTAATTATTAAACTTATTCTTAACTTAGTATTGTTATAAATTAATCATAAAGTACATTGCGCAGTAACATATATTTATAAGTGTATTACATTAATGTAAATGCGCATTTTATTTTATTTGTCAGAATGTATTTATTTGTTTACTTTCAGTAAATTAATAATTTTTAAAAAAATCTTTTGTTCTCGACTTTTCAACAGGCTTGCGCCCGCCCAATGGATAAAAAGGCACTGATCTAAACCATTGTTCATTACATGTTTTTTCTCCGATTTTGGGAGAAATATCTTTAATTATTAGTCTGCTGCATCTTTTGTCTTTAATAGAATTATTATCAAGGACGTCTTAAGGCATGGGTGGCCCTGCTCAGGACCTCGGTCGCAATGGGGCCTCGTCTCATTCTTGACTCAGCCTTAAGATCATAATTCGCTGCACGTTAAATCTGTCTAAGCTCAAACGTCCTCCCGTTGGTGTGGTATGGAAGTTAGGAGAGGGAGTTGCCAGATCAGGTGCTGTCCTCGTTACTTGACCATGGTTCAAAATTACGAGATCCTTCCCCAAAAGCCCTAAAGTAGTTGAATAGTGGGACGTTAATATTTACAGAAAAATCCGGCGTATAGCCCGCACCTATACTTTCGAACTGTATTTCTTGGTTTTTAGGTATATTCACCGTATAACACGCACCCCCTTTTTTATGAAGAAACTTGAAATGTATGTAGGCAATGCTGTTACATTTTTAAGTCATTTATTCAGATTTTTGAAAAATAGTGTACTTCTAGAACTTAGACTCTAAGTTTATAAGGTATATCATTTCTATTAAATAAACAGTATTTCGATATAAGTAGAAGCCTAATTTTTTATTCTCATCTCTTTTTATTATTTTTAAAATTGTCATTTGTATACCCGGCGCACCCGTAAATTTCGATCTTATTTTTTGTGTTAAAAGTGCGCGTTATACCCCGGATTTTACGGTTCTCACTCACGCAAGCGCCCTCAAAACCATAACCATGTAGTGTTTTCGTTGACATAAGAATATTTAAAATTAACAGTAGGAATAGTTAAATACGCGTAAAATATTTAAGTTTAATAATTGATAATTTAGTCTTCTGGTTTCTAAATATTATTTACATTAAAGAGAGAATATATAAATTATTGGCTCCCATTTCAGTTGAGTCGCCAAATTCAAGTCGTATCAAAACAATAAGCATCTCAAGAACATAATATACTATTTATGTCCAATTATTATCAATGACGAGGAAGAGCGGGGTAGCTCACTCTCTTCAAATAACAAACTGAAACAAATAATTTAACTGAAATCTTTATAAAGTAATTATTTGTTGGAACTCTAAAGCACATCGTATTTTTACCAATGCTGTTAATATCTTAACAGATGTATTTCTCAAATACACTTATAACTATCATAAACATTTATCTTAAAATTTTCGATTTGTAATCAATACAATAATATTTATATTTTGAACGCTTCCAGGTCAGACAATATCGATCGTTATATTTTGCTGCATAATATCAGTCTTTTACGCAATTGCGTTTCTTATTCTTTTGAATGAGTGTGAGTGATATATTAACGTCTCACACGATGGCTATTGGCGATGGACCTCGTGAGGAGGACGACACCTAAGCTAGCATCCCCTCTCCTACCTCACCACGCCAACGGGAAGACTTTGAACTCGACAGTCTTAACGTGCATCGTCCCACTCTGCACGGTGGGCCTTCAGTAACACCTGAGCTTGAATCCAAGAGTCATTCTACCCACAAGTTCATGGTCATAACTACTAGGCTGCGGAGGTCTCTTATTCTTTTGAAAGGGCTCCTGGAGTTGAAGGTGTACCGGGCGGATCCACTCACTCTAATTATTTCCTTTCCCACGTCATGCAAGCTTTTGCACGTGTTTGATGTGGTAACTTCAACCCTCATTATCTTATTTTAAACTTCTCTACCTTTTCTTACTTTCTTCCGAACGTTTATTTAAAATTTCCTTTCAATAACCGCACGCGGTTATTCAAGAGGTAACGAGTAAAGGACTTTAAAACACACAAAATATATTTTCTTTAATCCTTTCTATTAAAGAAATTCATGCTTTCTCTTCCAGTTCCGTCGAGATACGGCAGCCGGTCGAAAGACGGGCTTGGTTGTCTTGAAGATGTGACGTCATTTTCTTCGCTCCCTTAAAAGCAAAACCAAAACTAAATTAATTTGGGGAGAGGGGCCCCCCACCCTCCATTACGTTGCTGACCACTCAATGTGTGTACTGTTATTTATTTTTATGAAACTTCAACAAATTCTTCTCTCTTTTTCAACTAATTCTGATGAGTGGATAGTAGAGCTTTCTCTAAAATTCCCCGTAAATGAATAACCATTACCGTTTAAGGGGATCAGGACAGATTCGAAATTTTTTTTCAGTGGAGTGTTGTGTCCAACTTCTCTCTTTTCTTTTTTTTTAGCATTTTTTTTTTAAAAAAAGATACATTGTGCTTCTGTCGCGGGATGGTGAGAAATAACGTCGCACGTTCCCGCTACTCGAGGGGTTTTTGGGGACGGACCACTAATTTTAACCATGGTCAAATGACGTGGGGGACACCGAGCTGGCACCCCCCCTCCCAATACCCCACCACACCAACGGGAGGACGTTTCAGCCCCGACAGATTTAACTGCATTGCTGCCCCCTTGGGGGGTCTTTGGGGGTATGGGGTCGAAAGGACATGCTTGCCATGATCCGATACCCCCGACCACTGGGCCCCCAGCCCCTGTCATGGGGGGTTTCCCCAAATGGGTTTTTTTTTTCTGTTGTCTAAAAATGCCAGACTTCCCATTTTTACCAACCATCTGTCTTCAATATCTTTCCTGTGGCAAAGGTAGCATAGAGGTTGTGGTCATGAATTCGAGGCTGGTGGTCGTGAGTTCGAGTCTTGGTACATTGCTGAGTGGGTTGATGTATGTTAAATATGTCAAGCTCAAAGTCCTCCCATTGGTAGTTTGGAGAGGAGGTGCCAACCAACTGTAATCTTAGTCACTTGATCGAGGCTCAAAATCACGAGACCAGTCACAAATTGCCCTCAGGTTTCTTTAGAATGCGACTTTAATGTAACTCTCACTCATTCAATATCTTTTTTTAAAGTTTAACAACAGATCTTTTTGAAATTGTTTAAAATAAAACCCTTTGTACTGATTTTTTAAAGAATTTTTTTGGGTTAAAAATAATGAAAATTTGAAAATGATATTGCAGTTTTTTTGTGGTAAAATAAATTCAGATGGTGGGAAGGGTGCGTTGACGCCCTAGGGCCCGTTTTTTCCACTTAGGCTTTTAGGCCCCCGGGGGGGCGCAAAAATTCGGAAGACGGGAAAAAAAGAAGAAAAAAAAAAAATTAGAACTACCGCGAGCGTACCACCGCCTAGAGAGTCATGAGAGAAGTATTTCTACCCTTAAGAGAGTAAAGACTGAAATGAGATCTACTGCGGGAAAAGAAAGTCGTAACAGTATTTGATTTTGCAAAGCACTTAAAATGATATCACAATGGAAATTCATTACAATGATGTTATTGATGATTTTGCAATGATCCGTCGAAAAAACCTTTGGACAAGTACAAGACAGTGACAACAAAAATAAAGATGTCTAAAAAATAAAAAATAGTAAAGCGATAACTGGGGGAAAAATCCCATACAATAATGCATACTATGTACTGTAATTGAAAACGATTTCATTTATTTTCTAATTTACAAAGGGAGGGGGCCGGTCCTAAGGGGAAAATGAAAAGAATCCAAACCATGTCACTATCCTTTCCTTACGCTGCCGGTTGCCAGTCCAGGAAAACATCGCGTCTATAGGTACTGGATAATGGAAAGGCTCTCCAGAGCAAAAACAAAGAAAAGGGAAAAAATCAGAGAATTAAGGGAAAATCCCTACTGATCCAAAACTTGTGCAAAAGAACTGAAGGAGGGGATGCTCTGTAAATCGTATGTGGGAGGTGTAACACACACTCACACAAAATTTGAAGTGCTTAGGGTGCCGGGGAGGTTAAAAACGGCCCTGTATTGCCCCTAGCTTTTATTCCATAAAATTTTGAAAAAATAAACTCTTGAAAGCTGGGAAATTTTTGTACTCCCGTCTGTTAGTCAAAAAAATACTTACCGACACCTAATATTAAAATTAACCCTTATCTTAATTCATTGTTCAATTCTTAAGTAACTACGCCCTCCGTTTTCATTAGTATTTACATAGATTTAAATTAGAAATTAACTCCAGTTGCCTTTGTGGATCTACTGGAGATGCGGGTCACTATGTGTTCCATCGCACTTCAACAAAAAATTATCACCTTAACAAACTTACCAATGCTTCTGAAAAATTATGTGGTTTAGTTCTTTAGTTAACAATTCAAAAGTTCATGTTCAGGCGGTTTCTTGTTTTAAAACAGCACAAAAAATATATCTCCAATAAAAATTTCAGTTGTTTTGGTGCAATGAATACATTGTTATTTTTCCCTCAGAACACGGAACACCTCATTTGCTTAAAGCTTCATTGGTTAATTAATTGAAGATTTCATTTTTAATTTATCATAATTTTTTATCAAGCCCTTTTATTTTAAAGAACACGGTAATTATAATTAAGGCTGTTATCGGTTAATGTTAAAGAATTGGACCCAAATTTGGAACATTTTTTCAGATATAAAAGAAATGGAAAATTAATATGATATTCTAGCTTCACTATCCTTTAGATAGCAGTATTTTTCAGCATACTTCCCATTTTCAACCGAGTTTTGATCCATTTTTTCTGGTATGAAATGTGTTTCGCACTTTTTATTCTATACCGTAATGTTAAATGGGCTTTGCCTTCACGTATTAAAACAAGAAAGAAAGTATTCACGGAATATTTTGAAATTTTTAAAAGCACTACATTGTTAACAGAAGTACAAGTTATATTATTGCAAATTTCTATAGAAATTGGGTCATTTTTCTGTCTGAAAATGTGCTTCGCGTTTAATTAAAGCTCTCGTACTTTTACCGAAGACAGCCTTAAAGTTCCTCTTTCAAAATGCTGTAAAAAAAGAACAGGTCCTAGGAACGACAGTAAATTTGAGTAGAATACACTTGAAGAAGAGAGAAACGATATGACATAAGAAAAAAAATTTGTCTTTTTCATTGTGGCTTTTTATGCTGTTTTTGGCCAAAGGACAATTAAATATCGATTTTTCTGATCCAATGTGAAACGACCTTGCCACGGTGGCTGGGCTTTTCATTACAAGTCCAACAACAATTTAATGACTTAGGAGTCATTTTTTCCGTTAAAAACCCGAAACAATCTTGCACGTTGAGCAATACAGTTAGTTTAATGTGCAGCTGATGCCTAAAGCCGCCGTAATTCGATTCAAAATGTCATTTGTAGCCGAATCCACTTTGCTTATGCCGCTTACAGCGCTATCTATTGATGCACTTTGGAACTTTTTTCCTTATGCCATACCATTTCTGTCTTCTTCAACTCTATTTTGAGTCAATTTTACCAGTGGTTCTTTTTTACAGTAATTTGAAAGTGGCACTTGAATTTTAATCACCTTGCATATTTTTATAATTCTTTCAAATCTGCAAATCCTCTACCTACCAGGCAATTTTTCTACAAATGGACTACCGCAACCATTTCCTGCACGGAATTCCTTTTAGTTTTGTTTTTCCACGCATGAAATATGTTTACGAACCGTTACGCTTTGCTTATCTGTTGAAGGTTTCGGCTGCTGTTTCTACTTAAGAGAGCAAACACGCCTTGAAATTGTGAACCATCATTAGATGGCGATCTATTTATCGATCCTCAACTCCAGTCTTCATATTCGTGACCAAACCAGCCCGAGAGAACTTTGTACTTTCAGCAGATTTAACACGCATCTACACTTTGAAAAGAAATTAATGATATAATCTTCAAACAATTTTTTTAAAAGTTGTTAAAAAATTCTTGTAAAAAAAACTTTTGACAAACCTAATCTTGCATTCTTTTTGTTTTGTTTATTGAACATTTTCTTGGGGATCTATTTCTGTCCGATTTTTTTAAAAAAATACCCACCCAGTGCCGGTTTATCCTTGACCCGGGGGGGACTTAACCATGCGTAAGGGAAAAATTTGAGCCCCCTGCAAAGCCATTTTGGGAATTGGAAAAAAAAGGGTAGGTCGGCGGTGTCGAGCCCCCCCTCCCGCTGTGAGGGGTGAAAGTTCACCATGACTTCCAAATTTTCTGGTTTTTCGACCCACCAGGGGCCTGTGATTTTTTGCGCCCAGGGCCCGAAATGGGGCAAATCGGCACTGATCTCCCTTCATACTTTTGAGTCACAATCAGGCAAAGTTGAAATGAGATGGAACCTCATTTTCCCCACACTTCTACGAGTTGGAGGTCGGCGTGTTATGAGTTCGAGTCTAGTGCCACAGAAGTCCTACCTTGAAGAGGGGGAGATGCACGTTCGACCTGTCGGGGTTCAAAGTCCTCCCATTGACATGGTGTGGAATTTCGGGGAAGTGCCAGCTTAGAAGTCGTCATCACTTGACCATGGTTCAGAACTATGGAGTCTATGGACGGTGACCATCGTATTATTTTATAGTGCGATGTTAATGTAACTCTCACACATTCATTTAGATTCAATGTCAACTATAAGTCTCGATTTGTTACTTTGAGATTATTCCACATGTTAAACTGCAGTTTTCAACCATCCCCTTCAAATTCAACTACATGATAAAATATGAATGCAACATGATTCATTAGTTTAAAAACTATCTCATCAGATAATTATATAAAATCTTATTTATACTAAGAGACGAGAAGAATGATTAATTGATAATAATGTCAAACTTAGAAGCAACATGAGAGCGATTCGCAAAATACCTCGTGATTTTAAATCATGATCAAGAAACGAGGACGACACTTGAGTTAGAATCTCATTCCCAAAACTTCCACGTGGCCGCGGTAGCCGAGTGGTATAGGTATCGGACCGTGGCTTGCCTTGTCAAGCGTTCGAACCCAGTACCACTAAAGACCCGCCGTGTATGGCAGCTTGCACGTTAAATCTGTCGAGAGCTGAAACGTCCTCCCGTTGGAGTGGTAGTTAGGAGAGGGGGTGCCAGCTCAGGTGTCGTCCACGTCACTTGACCATGGTTCAAAATTACGTGGTCCGTCGCCAAAAGCCCTCGTGTAGCTGAACAGTGCGACGTTAATATTCAATCAATCAATCCCAAAACTTCCACACTACGTGAACAATTCATAGTGGCAGAAATGCTAAATATTTTCAGTCATTGTTGGATTATTAAAATATCTTAAAACTACAATAATTGGAAAGACAAAATGATTCAAATTAACATGATCAACTGACTTATATTAATCCAACATTAGTTATTTAACTTGCAATTGTTTCTCTTTTGTATGTGTGACCGTCTCATGTATTGAATATTGGGGCTCTCGCATAAGCCAACTCTCTAAGCCAGTGGTCACCAACCCCTGGACCGGTACCGGGCCGCTCAAAGAACATTAAATTATTTCCATTTTATTTACTGCAGTGTATTTTTCTCGGGTTTGTGCGACTTTCCATGAAAATCTCTTTATATATTCCCCGCTAAACCACTTTATATTTATTTTTCAGTATAAGTTATTTTATTCTTAAGGTATATTTAAATAAAATAAAATTATTAAATCAAAACCAGCCAAAAATAAACAATCAACGTCCCCTTCCTCAGCGGGCCAAGGTTAAATTATCAAACGTTGACCGATCTGCGGCGATAATAAATTATAAATTAAAAAAACTAAAAAACACCTTTTATAGTTAATCGAACCAAGTTGAATAACTTAATCTTTTAGTAGCTAAATCTAGAATTAGTCACCAGAATCTGGTGAAATGGGATCTTAAATTAGTCGCCAGATGCGGGATGGTATCTGAAAATGGGAAATCCTTAATTCTGATCAGGACAATGGAACAAAATTAAATTATTGTATTGTCATCGCGGTCTTGGACAAGTGAACAAAATTTCGAATGAATCTAACCGTTTCAAGTGGGTAAAAATTTAGTTCAAAGATTTTGTTATATACAAGTGAAGCTTATAAAAGAGTGTTTTAAAATGTTAGGAAGTACTGCTCTAGGCTACAGTCATCGATTGATATATAATTTTCTTACAAAAAAGTAAAAGACATACGTTCATTACCCACTAAATATGATATAATACATATCAAAACGATGTTTATATACATATAAATAAGGTCAATTAAGAGAGGTGTTAATTTTGGAAACTGCTTTATGATCATAAAAATTTTACGATAAATAATTATTTAGTTTCGTTGATTTATGTGTGTAACTTTTGTGTTTTAATCATATTTAAAATATCCATCATACGCAAGAGTGAAAAAATTAAAGACAATACTTCTTTTCAAGTAATGTCATGTAAAAGTATTCCAACTCGATACAAATAAAACATAAAATCCCTAAGACGTAACGTGCCAGCGGTAGCCTAGTGATTAAGATAACGGACTCGTGGCCGGCGTGTCATGAGTTCAAATCTAGTACCGCTGAAGACCAACCGTGTTGGAGAGGGATGCACGTTTAATCTGGCGAAGCTCAAACGTCCTCCCGTTGGTGTGGTGTGGAAATTAAGAGAGGGAGGTGAGAGTCAGGTGTCGTTCTTATCACTTCAAAATTGCGAAGTCTGTTGCCAAAAGCCCTCGAGTAGCTGAAGAGTGCGACTTTAATATTCATTCACCCTAAGACAGGGGTACTCAACCGTTTTTTTCTGTTGGGCCGCATACATATGTTAGTTATTTCATGCGGGCCGAAATATGGGGATAAATGGGGGAAGGGGTTTGATTGATTGATTGAATATCATCGTCGCACTGTTCAGTTACTCGAGGGCTTTTGGCGAAGGACCACGTAATGTATGGGGGAGAAATGCTTTCAGACCAAGATAACATTGGAAATTTAAAACGTGGAAAATTGATCAAAATATTATAACTCTTGTTTTGCTTTTTTTTAATTATATTTTTTTATATATTTATATTTTAGTCACTAACACTAAATTAGAAGCATTTAAGAAACACTTCTCCACAATTTCTGCATCAGCAAACGGTTTCACATGATTACTAATAATATAACTCTTAATAGGATATGTATTTGTTACCTCTGTGAAATTACCCCTGACAAAACACTTTGTTGCTGTTGGAAAGAATATTCAAGAAAGTCTATTTATCACCTCTTGAAAGAGATCTTCGAGGAAAAGTGTCATTGAAGACTCCTGTGTTGGTATTTTTTAAATACAACACTTTCGTGACAAATCAAACAATTACCGATCCATGTTTGTTTTTCACTACAAAAGAGTCAACCTCCCATTCGTCTTGGATAGATTTATTTTTTCGAATATTTTTTACTTGCAAGATACGAAAGATAGTTAAAAATTAGTTCCACCCATAAAATTGTCGCTACTCCACTGTTGTCTGTTATCACTAACCGCAACCGCTTCAAATAGAAAAAGAATATCAATTCGTACTCGTACGACACGGACAGCAAAAATTATATTTTTCATTTCTTGGCCAAGAATTTCCCGCGCCAAATTTTTAATACAATGTTCTTAAAACAGTAAATTTCTCAGAGAGCAATGGATCATAACCGGGCCACTTAAAAAGGCTCGGTGGGCCGCAGGTTGAGTACCGTTGCCCTAAGACGTAACAGCATAGGAAAAGTAAGCAAAAATTTCCCCCTCAAAAGAAATTCAACAGATTAAAAAGGAACTTCATAAAAAGATTACTAACAGGGCAGTAGACCGAAGCGCCCACATAACAGGAAAAGGGAGAAAAGTAAGAGAAATTCAGTCTTTAGAAGGGGATATGATCACTCCAGACAGCTGTATAGGATTGACATCATTTGTCCAGGCCGAATACACGATTGCCAACGAACTGTTGAGTCATTGCAGCCCATTCTTCTTGTAATGCAAGCCACAGCCTCGGAATCTGTACTGGTGACTAATGATGTACTATTAAGTCTTCCCGGAGTATCCCACAGGCATTCAATTGGGTTTAAATCCGGGGACCATGCAAGTTAGTTAAGAATATCTTCAATATCCAACAGCTACTGTATCATGAAGTGTAGCGATGTCGTTCATAAAGAGTAATTGCAAACTTATAGTATCTCTGAAAGCACAGCCGTGAGGATTGATTTATTGTTTATCAACGTCGCATTCAACACGAGGGCTATTGATAAGCAGACTTCAATTTTGAACCATGGTTAATTGACAAAAACGACACACACATGACACTTAACCCCACTCTCCAAACTCTTACACACCATGCCAACGTGAGGACTCCGTGTGTGTGTCCCGGAAAATTTAACACACACATGTATCTTCTCCTCTACATGGCGGGTCTTTTAGGGAATTAGAACTCAAATCCTTGATTAAATTTTCTGAGTTTGCAACCCTGAACACTCAGCTACCGCGCCACTAACCCACATGAAGAGGAAAAACCTCAGTAAAATTGCAGACACTAGCGACTAAGCCTCCTTGAAAGATGTGAAAAGTCAGCGGAGTATAAAAAGTAGGATACCTCTCACAACACAAACTCCTCTACCTAGAAACCGGCCCTTTCGATGATGTTGGAAAGGTTACCGCGTATTCCTTTCTCCAAATGTATATGTATCCAGTCAGGATAAATCTGCTCTCATCCGTAACGAGAACACAAACCCGCTGCTGATTTTCGTTTTCAGATTGTTAGGTTTCCAGCACCACAGAAAACGCCGTCACCGATGAGTAGGTATTAATGCCACACACCGTGATGGTCCTTGTGCAAAAAGACTACCACTATGCAGCCTTCATGGCCATGATAAAATCCGAAGTCGGTCGTCCAATAATTTGTTACATGTCTTGCGATTTTTGCTTCTGTTTTATCTCACCCTGTAAGACAATATACCGGCTGCTCGACGTTGTGGACGACTATCTGCAGTTAGAAATGCTCTCTAAATTCGTGAAATAATGCTATGAATGATCCCCAACTTCTCACTCACAATAATCTTATTTTAGCCGAATAAGGTCACACCAAGATGTCGTCTGGAGCAGTGCTCCCCAACCTTTTTATCGCCGCGGACCGATCAAGATTTGATAATTTTACCGCGGCCCGATGAGGGTGGGACGTTGATACTTATATTCAAGATTGTTTTGATTTAATAATTTTAATTTAATTGCATTTAAATATGCCTTCAGAATAAAATACAGTTTCACCAAAAAACGAATAATAAGGGATTTAACATGGAACATAAAAATATTTCCATAAAAAACCACACAAACCCGAGAGAGAAAAATACACCGCAGTACATAATAGAAATAATTTAATGTTCCTTGGACAGCCATGAACCACTGGTCAACAAATTGGCTGCTGGAAATATTTGAACACAGGCACACAACAAATTGACGTCATTTAAACTGATGTGAGTTACATTAATGTCACTTTATAACGCAATACGAGGGCTTTGGCGACGGACTTCATAATTCTGAGCCTCGGTCAAATGACAAGGACAACACCCGAGCTGGAACCCCCCTCCAAACTACCACACCACACCACGGGAAGACATTGAGCCTCGACAGATTTAACGTGCATCGGCCCCTCTACATGAGTTCTCAATGGCATCAAGGCTCAAACCCACGACATTTAAACTGCTGCACAACACGCAATAGCTTTGAAGTAAATGCTGAGAGTACATCAACAGTGAGTTTTATTTCTTTCCGACAGTACATCAAGCTGCCCCTAATCGGTTTCTAATCTCGTTCTACTAATGTAATAATTTCCTAGCTACATCTAATATATATAAAATATTACACTGGTATTCACTACAAAGCAAACATATAATTGCCTTCCATTCATTGTTTGTATTTTTACCAACGCAGCAATAAAAGTATTAAAATAATCAAACGCCAATAATATCAATATATTTTAAGGTCAAGCATTTCCATTCAGATAACCTTAATTTAGAATTTCAAAAAACACAAGATCAATCTACATCAATTTTTTTTTAAAAAAAAAAACCTTTTACAAAGATAATGCATTAAAGATTATTAAATTTCATTTTCATTTCATGGTGAAATTTTGAATGCAATCGAAGTACGGAAGTTTTTTTTAAAAGCTCTCTCAATAATTTTCAAATATCTTATTCTGAAATAATAAATTGTTTCAAAAACACAAACTTAAACTGAATAATCTGCTTCTTTTGAATTAAATACTGCGATACAGTATTGATTGATTGATTGAATATTAACGTCGCACTGTTCAGCTACACGAGGGTTCTTGGCGACGGACCACGTAATTTTGAACCATGGTCAAGTGACGTGGGCGACACCTGAGCTGGCACCCCCTCTTCTAACTACCACACCACACCAACGGGGGGGTGTTTCAGCCCCGACAGATTTAACGTCATCGCTACACGGGGGGTTTTTTTAGTGGTACTGGGCTCGGAACTCGTGACAAGGCAAGCCACGATCCGATACCTATACCACTCGGTTACCGCGTCCACACTGCGATACAGTAATATAAACTATTCAAAGAGAACGTCGATTTTTAAAAAAAATCATAATTAAAAAACAATAACTGAATTCAAACTCATCTCCAAGCATTGTGCAAACATGAAGGTCCAATTTAAATTGAATATGCAGTTATTATTATTACACATGCTCTTGGAAAAAATGGATTATGAAATACTAAGCTACTACTCTTGTTTTTGATTTTAAAATAAATACAGTAACACTTGAATTGTTGAGATTTTGTAATTGTGAGGGTCATTCAAGAGAAACATAACAAGTAATATAAAAAAAAAATTAAGTCAATTCCTACTTAGGTCAACAAAAATTTTTTTTATTTTTGTTACTTTTTATTAAATAGTTAAAATTAATATAAAAATATGTATATACATATGATAAAATCACACTATTAAGGGACAAAACAGAAAGCAATTTTCCTTCCTCTATAGGGTGTGTTGGACTATTATTTTTGTTTGTTACTATTAATTCCTTAATTAAATTAAACTATTCCAATAAAATAGTACAGTAAAAATAAATCCCTTTCTCAGAAATTAGGCCATCCCAGGTGGGATTCGAACCCACAACCTTTGGATGAGAAGTTCAATGTGCTATCCATTGCGCTACAGGGACACAACGAGCGATTTTACTTTTTATATATGGTGTTGGACTATTATTTTTGTTTGATACTAATTCATTCTTAATTAATTTATTCATTAATTAAGTAGAAATAATGAATTAATATTTGAAAAACTGTATTAACATCAAGTGTCATCCACTACAAGTTTTAAAAAAATGTATTTGAACTTGAGTGGATGAATAAAAAGTATTTTATGAACGATTGAAAATTTGAGCAAGATATATATAGGGAAGTGTGAATTAACAGAAGGAATTGAAAAATGGATGAGATTATCAGGGCGATAATCAATGCAAAACACAATGGGATAGGCAGATCATTCTACAAAAGGACCAAGGTATAATCCCTATGGTAAAAATTTGTTAAGCTATGAAGGGGTGAACCCTCAAATCTTTTCCTTTTGTATATGCCACTGTCACTATACTATTTTAATACTTTACAGAATCTTCTAAAAACCATTCAAAGTAAGCATCAAGGCATATTGAACACTAAGTATAGCTTTATTTTATGGTAATGCAAGGCTGCATATTGCCAATGCAACAGAGAACACTTCTTCCCACTGAAAACTGTTGGATCATTTGCCTTAATATCCAAATCAATCACCTTGTGTTTATCATGCACACCTTTTACACTATTACAAAAAAGGCCTTGAAAAGACCTCTCCTTGTGCATTCCAGATATTGAGGGGAAGAATGATTTCATCAACTTTCTTTAAGCAAAGTATGGAAAACCCTATACCAGAGGTGGGGAATCCATGAGTTTCTTGCGAGGCCTTCATAAAAACTAGTACTTGTATTCATTAACATTTATTTATATAGATTACAACTTTCAAATCAATGGAATTAAATAAAAAATTATATGAATAATGTATGTTTAAATTACTACTAGTGGAAATGGCCAGTTGTACATTTCAAATGTTAGAACACTACCAAAATGTGTTATATATGATTATATGATCCCTACACAAAAACTATTTTCTTACTATTATTGTTGTGATTGATTCCATATACATTAAAATGTATTTTTGTTTCATAAATGGCATTTAAATGTTAATTTGAATATTAATAAAGTGTCTTGTTATAAGTTTCTGATGACTGAGATAAAACAATTATGACTAAAAACAAGTAATATAAAAAAAAAATTTAAGTCAATTCCTACTTAGATAAATGAAGAAAAATTTTATTTTAGCTACTTTTTATTAAATAGTTACAATTAATATAAATATTAATATCGTATTGTCATCCAAAACAATTGTGTATATAAAATTTCAGTTCAACTGAATACTTTAAAACGTGAGAAAAAAAATATTTTAAAGTTTTGACCCAAGTCGCCAAAAATGATGCCAACGTGGCTGTATTTGTAATTCTTTGAATAATTAGTTTTAATCAATTAATTTTTATTAATTATAGTTAAATTACTGTATTGTCATAAAAAATAATCATGTATGTAAAATTTCAGCTCAATTGAGCACTTTAAAGTGTATTTTATTAATGATTGAAAATTCCACCAAGATAAATAAATAAATATAAAGAGAGTGTGAGTTAATAGTAGGATGAAAAAGACTCTTGTAGCTTATCTTATGCAAATCTGGTGTTGTGCTGGTAACAGACACATCTTGTGTTGCTAATGTCCATTATGAAAATCTAGTTATTGTTTTACTTATTCTATGGTTTTACAAGTACTTTTGTGTTATTGTATCTCTAGCAAGTATACGCTTTCATAAAGAAATTTAATACTCGTTTCTAATGTGAATAAAAAAATATTCTATACTGTATAACTTTTCATGTCAAATATTACATTAAGAATTCCTTTTTTTTGTAATATTTCTAAATAATGCACCAAATTGTTAAAATTGTACAAAAATTATAATAATTCAATAAAAGTAGCATTTATAGGTACATTAAACTGTGTGGCCTCCTTAATTAACATGTGGGCTCTAATGGTAAAGAGGTTCCCCATCTCTGACCTATACCATATTGGGACAATATTACCTGTTTAATGAGGGTGATATTACCCATTGGATCACTAAAAGTCTTATTAGTATGCTTCTCAACTGCTGTAGAATTTATTTCTCTTGATAATTTTTCATACACCAATTTATTTCACTTGAATGACCTTTTTAATCCTATAGCAAAATTTAAGTACCAGTTTACATACATTACGCAAAATTGGTGCAAATATTGAGATCAATTAAACCTGAATTAACATATTAAAAAAGTTATATGAGGGTTAGACATATATTTAAAACATATTGTGTAAAAATTTATATAAAATTATTTCTGTGTATAATTACATTTTCAAAACTACTTTTGGCAATGTAATATTAATTACATGCATTAATATACTTTTTATTTTAAAAATAAAACATAATTTAAAAAAGAAAAAAAATGTACAAAATAGACTTCGAAATTATTGCTAAAATTAGCAGTTATTTCATACCAAATACATTCCACTATTGAAACAATAAATTATACATAAATTTTACAATTTACTGAAAATAAAAACTTCTACAGTTTGGCAAATATTAAAATTTTATTCAATAAAAATGCATTAATGAAGTAAAAAAAAAATTCAAGAAATGGATTCCTTTTTAAGTAGTAGAATTTTAAATGTAAAGGTTTAAGTAAGCAATATTATAATTTAAATTACGATATCAAATTCATTTTAAGCTTCAATATGAACTTTTGAAAGAATTTTTTAAAAAAATTTTATTTTTCACTTTTTTTTATTAATGCAGATAGATGCATACCATCATACCACAAAAAAAAAATATTGAAAAAGTTTGCAAATATTTTCTAAAGTCGAAGTTGAAAATTTAGAATATTTTAATTAAGCCCAAATTCTAAAATTCAGCATATTTTCGGCTTAAAATTGACATTTTGAATATTAAAATTGCCTTTTTATGAATATTCTATTATTTTATTATGCATTGAAATAAATACTAATGAATTTAGCATCAAACTTAAACAGAATAAATAAAGTTTTTAGTCAAGGACTAATCTTGGACATAAACAAATCATAAAATGTCATTAAAATTTTGTAATTTATAAACGTAATTCAATGGTCCCCGTTTTTGAGACAACTACATGTGTACCATTAAAAAAAAAAAATAACATTCTATATTCAAAACAATTTGTATTATCTTGTAAATGAAAACTAATCCATAATGCAATACAAACAAATAAAAACTAAAATATGTAAATTGTTCCACACTAAAAAAATTGGTATATTAACAGAAATGATTGCATCAAGATTAATTAAGTACAACAACTAAGAAAAACATGTATTTTGATAGTTCATTAATCATTTGAACTGCTAATGAAAGTACACAACAAAATGTAACATTAAAAACAATAATCCATCAGATTTAAATAACTCGTATATTCTGTTCAATGCATTTGGCTCCCTTACAAAAACATTCATTACATGCATGAAAACAAATGAAAAATAAAAACCATACACATAATGACAATATTATCAAACATGAGACTCATATTTATAATCCTTACTTTAACTAAAACAAGGATTTTAAAAAGGTTTTTTTTTCTTTTTCAAAAACACATACACATAAGAACAATATAACAACTTTTTAAACACATAAATGAAGGGGTTAGAGTTAATGTCTGCTAGTTTTATTCCTTATTTTCGCTCATCTTTAACTAAGAAATTTGGAACATGTTAAAGATTTTAAATACTGGATAAGTTATCAGTGAATTAATAAAAAATTCTACTGATAATCTCAGATTTGTAAAGGTCATTTAAGTAATTCGTTGTCATCAAATATGCATAGAGTAAAAAGTGGTATTTAATAAATTTACATAATACTTTTATAAAATGTATTATATAAGTAATTTCATCTTATAAATTTCGAAATAACCACAGGGGAAAACGTAACTTTTAAAGCTTTTATAAAAAAAAATGCTTTTAAATTAAATATTAAAGGCTGAATACTATAATTTAGTCTAAGATTATTGCTATTAATTTTGTGACTTGACTTAATATAGTTAACTATTATACATTATTCAACAAATGGGAAGTTTTCATCACTCGAAAAATACGTTAAAATAAAAATCATTTGTAGTAGCAACAAGTAGTTTTTAAACAGGAGTTATAACAAACTTTACTCATTCAGGATATGACTCATTCAAATACACAACAATAATATGTATCAACACTTCACAAAACTAAAGTTCAAAAAATATTAACTAAAAAAAACCATGGCAACAGGCAACATTTAGTAAAATTCAATCACACTCTTCTTAAGAATGACTATTTGCTAAAGTAATGTACTACTTTAGATTATCACTTTGGTTTGGTCAATTCTTTTTATATAAAACAAATGATACCTTAAAGAGATAAGATTAAAAAATGCTTAAAAAAATCACACTCATACATAATAATTTTACATTTTTACAAGCTTATTATACAAAGGCATTGCTCCACACTGTGAGAGATGTTGCATAGGCGTTAAATACAACAGTTTTTATAAATATGTATTCAAATGACAGCAAAATGAGATGTCAAACTTCTTTGTAATAAAAATTCTCATTGCACTGAACATTTGACTTTGATGCAAGTTTTAAAAAAGTTGAAACTGAATTTTGAAAAATTTGTATAAATCAAAAGCCTAATCAATGAACCATGTGTCAAACAGCCATAGTTTTGGTTTTTTTCTTTTGATACAAAGTTATGGAGGCCAAATGTTTATTCGGCATCACCTGAAAAGTAAGATTTAAAAGAATAATCAGTCATAAATGCTGTAAGTAGAAATTAAAGATTTATTTTAAAGCCAAAAAAATTTATTTAATATACTGACTCATGCAATTCATTTGTTATATAATTAATTTTCATATAAACACTAATGTAAAAATTAAAGGCTTTTTAAAGTAACACAATGATATACAGGGTGAGCACAAAAGATGGACCTGATTTTAAAAAATCATATACTGAATATTTCTTTCATATTACCTTAGTGATGCAATATATCCTTTTCTTTGATGGATAATTCACCACCAATCTTTTTTATATTATAATTATATATATTTCCTTTTTAGTACCATGAAAATCATCTTCTGAGTTCTCCTTATTTCCCTTCATTTCCTCTATTTCTTCCATAACATCTCTGCATATATTTCTGATGGATTGGATTTCTGATAAAATTACTGTGCATATTATAATAAGCGATATATGAGTGTAAAGAGAAATAACAAAGAGTTTTTGTCTATGAGACTTGCCGCCTGTGAACTTGGAATGCCCCAGAAAAAGGCATGGAAAATTTTACAAAAATAATTCAATTTCAAGCGTTATCGTTGACGATTGATACAACAAATAACAGAGGAGGACAAGTAAGCATTTGTGCAGCATTACAAACCATTGATAAAAGTGATGCTACAAAATGTATGGAACGTATTGGATTACAGATTGGATGTATACCATGTAAGAAAAGGGTCACAGATCAAATATTTGAAACTAAGAAGAAAAAAAACTTTGTATATTTCTCTTTACAATCACTTATTATAATATGTGCAATAGTTTCGACAATATATATATTTTTAAAGCAGGTCCATCTTTTGTGCTTACCCTGTACATTAACAGACAGACCTAAACAGATACAATATAATCGAAACATTTGAGTCATAAATGTCAAATCTTTGAACATGTTGACTGCGAAATATGAGAGATAACTTGTAATTTACAATTTACCTAGGACATTATGAGTTTATTAATAATTTGTTAACTTGCCACATTTATAAAGCTATGATGAAATTCATAATGTATCATTGTAACTATTGACTTTTGTTATATATGTATAGTAAATAATTTATAAGTATTTGCTTTTCCCAAATACACCGCAGTCCCTATGTTAATTGAAGAATTGTAGACATGGTTAATGTTTATTGATCCAGGTTCAAAGATTTCACTTTATTACATCAACTTTCAAAACAAAATAATAATTCTAATTATTTTTTCCCTTCCTTCCCAATAATTTAATAGGTTTCAAAAACCATATTCTAAATTATGAATAAGATTAAAATATGATCCAGGCTTTCTTTAGCAAAGTTACTTCCAAGTAAAAATTTTCATGCAATTACTTTCAACTCTTGAAAAAACTAAAATCTTAATAAATGAATATTAATAATTTATAAAAATGTATTCAAATCTAGTTAACTTTTATACTGTTTTAATGACATTTCAATAACACTATGTTCTATTAAATATGTAAAGGTAATAGCTTCATTTGGCATGAGTAAAAGCTAATGAGTGAAAAAATGAGTTCATATTTTAACCCATGCCAGGTTTTAAACAAAAGACATCAGATGATACACTTTAGGCAAATTCTTATTTCTTTAATCCAAGTCAAAATTTGTATTCATCTTCTACCTTTCGAAATAGAGAAAAATAAATAAATCTTAACTAAATTTATAAGTTTTTAGATTTAAAAACAAAAACTTATAAATTGTAATTTTTTAGAAATACCCAATTAAATAACAGTAGTTTTAAATTTTGTTGTATACTCACTTCAAATATGATATCTTGATAACCATAACAACATGTGGAGCCAAATGGATTTGTAGCATTGTGCGTTGATGCCCTGTTTAAAACAACAGGGCGTTCTAATGGTTTTTTCAACTCCTCTTCCATCGTGTCCCACTAATTTTTTAAAAGAGATAAATAAAATGTTCTGATTAATAACTTTTATATTTACTCAATATACACTAAAAAGAACTCAATTTACCTTGAGCCAAACTGATAAATTATAAGAATAAATTTTCCTATTAATTTACATTTAAAATTATCTTTGAATAATATTGGGGGATAAGAGTTTAACATTAAACACTTTTCAAAACACTGAAATATCTTAAAATTTATGTAAGTTCATTTAGTTTGTAAGGCATACATCTATTTAAGACAAGAATCCTTAAAATTGAAAAATTTTCAGTATAAATATAATTACTCCTTTAACAAAAAAAAATAAATAAAAAAATAATAATAATAATAATAATGTTTAAAACTTTATATATTAAGATATAACATATAAGAGATGAAATATGAAATATTCCATATAGTACAAAGAAAAAATTTTAAACAGAAATGTGTAGCATATTAAAATAGAATTATGCAATAGATATTAAAATTGGAGTCTGTAGAGGAAAACATTTATATGAAATAGTAACTGTAACTAGTATTATAATTATTTGCAAAAGATTTGAAAAAGTAATAGTAAATCTTTCCAGAATCATATTTTGTAATATAATTTGATTTATCCCTTTTATCAATAACTTTTTTCACTGCCCATCAAGGTATATTGGTTAGTGATGCTGACTGCTGTACTGTAGGGCCTCAGTTCGAATCCCAGAGAAGGCATGGATGTTTGTAAGTGAAAAGTACCTTTGCAGCAAGGGGATACTCTAAATAGCTCAAGCTGCAAGTCCTCTCATGAGGTTGAAAGGGCAAGAGAGATGGGAGGCCTTTGACCACCCCAGGGCATTCTCCCTCTAAATTGGGGTTGAATCAAGCCATATTATACTGTCACCTGCATGGTTTTCAAAGCTATGGCTAATGACAGGCGTACTACTAGCCCCTTGCCCTGATGAATTTTGTGGGCCTTGATCTGATGTAACTGTCAATCAGGCAACATAAGTAACAATAATCAAGTAACTTTTGGTTATTTTTTCTTATAAGGCTACTTAAAAAGAAAGTAAATCCATAAGAAGTTCAAATTTAGTCTAAAAAAATTAATACAAATTAGGTTAGAGATGTACAGGGAAAGGATGAGGATGATGCCAAAACTATATTTTTGCAAATTCTAGTTGAAATCTTTCCAATCTGTTTTTTCTTATTCATAAATGTATCAAATTTACAATCACATAGCTTCATTGTTTTTAAAATCTTAAGCCAGAAGCTGAGGAGATACACATTTTTCAATTGAGTAACAAATCAGAGAAGGAAAAGTAATTTTTTAATTTAATATTTTATGAAAATAGAAAATAAGCCACAAATTTTATTTTTCATAATTAGTAACAAAAAATAATTTTATGCCCAAATTTTCCATTTCCACATTGAATGCACAAGAAACATAAAATAGTGTTAAACTTACATGTCTATTTATATATTATAAAAAATTTTCTATCAATCATAACGAAAATTATAGACTTCTTACAATCTGCTTCAGGACAGCTTTTCCATAGTTATTAAAATCTATTTTTTTAGAGAATTGTAAATTTTAATACATTGATCATAAGACAAAAATAAAAATATATATTTCACATTATAAAATGCAGAAAATCTTTCAAATCTACAGTACTATAGCTATTAATATGGCAGCCTGTTTTGATAAATAAACATTAAAAAAATGAATTATTTCTCGTAAATAACTTCAAATATTCAAAATATTGATCCAATGACTTTTTAATTAATGTCAAACTTCAAAGCTACATAAGGGCTATTAGCAATAGACCAGTACAGTGACAAGAACCACTCCTAAGAGTTGGCACTTTCCAAACTTCTACATCATATTAATGTTGTCAGATTTAATACGAAACAGTTCCCCTGCATGGTGCAACAGAACTCAAACCCCCAAATTAACAGAAAAAACACAAGTCTTGATTCATGACAATGACTATTGTGTTATGGTTGCCTTGAATACTTTATTTAAAAACAAATATGAATAAATTCTTTAATTAGATTTAAAACTGTGATTTTTCTTCAAGTACTAGAAGAAAAGTGTCTTACCTTCGTAAACGCAGTGATATTACGCTTCTTCTCGGAAACATCCACCAAAGTTATGTTTTCCGATCCAGAAGGTGGTTTCACTTCAATTGGAAGATTGAAGTTACATCGAAAGTATATGTTAAAGTTATAATGGCCCGGATAATTAGTATGGAGAATAAATTTTTTCACCCTGTGACTTTTGGCATCAAAAAGAACATCCTGATTAAAAAACAAAGTATTTAGGAATATTAAAACATACATGAAGCAGATGAATAATTAATACAATAAAATACAGGAATAATCCCCATTAGTTTTAAATTTCTACATATTTTAGCAAAATATATCACAGAATTTATTCATATTCCATTTAATGGAAGAAAGAACAATATTCCTTACTATACATCAAAAAGAATTATAAGTAAAAAAATAATTACAAGTTTTTCTTCAACTAAAAGAATGCAACAATTGTTTCGTGTAATTAAAATTAGAAGATCCAAACAGAAATATAAATTTCATTTTGACCTCATACTAATACTTATATTCAAATTCATTGGATAAAAAATTACAAATGAATGAAAAGTATACTTAAGTGATCATCAAAATCTGTGGGTGTGCGTTTTTTTGTAACCTTTTATACTTTTCGCTTTTGATGGAAAATAAAATAATCTACGAGGGTGGGATGAAAAGTTTCCAGACTCACCTAGAAATAATGCTACCAGAGTTACTTTAACAAAGGCAGTTCAAAGTGCCCTCTTTCTTGAATACTTCTTGTATTCAAAGGATTTATGTTTGGTTGTTTTTATACAATGCTGTTTTAAAATTTTCTTCTTTTTTTTTAACTAAATATAGTGAAAACTGAAGTCAAACCTATGATAAAATATCTTTCGTATAAGGCTTATCTTTTGTACTGAGCTAGACGCTATACTGGGGTAATCTACTCCTTCATTTACAACTGTTAAAATACGGGTTGCAGACTTTAAATGTAGTCCTACAATCACTTTGGATGTGGAGCTTTCAAGAAGACCAGAATCAAGTCACTACAGATGAAATTATTAGAAAAGATCACAAAAACATTAAGAATGATCACCAGTTGAAATTGTCAGAGGTTGCCAAGCCAATTAGTACATTGAAAGAACGAGCACATCATATTTTAACTGATATTTTGGGTACGATAAAGTTGTCAGTAAGATGGGGTGCCACACATTTTCTGACCTTTGATAAAAAAATTGCAATGTTTGGTTGCTGTACAACTCAACCCCAACTGATTTTTTATGGCTTATGAGACATGAATCCATCACACTATATTCCAGAAATCAAGCAGCAATCAAAACAGTGGACAGCAAAGAACAAACCAGCAACAACAAAAAAGTAAAAAGTACACAATCTGCTGAAAAGGTTATGGTAACAGTTTTTCGGGATATAAAAACCTAGAAAAAGTAGGACCATGAGTGCTAATATTTTAGATAATATTATGCTAATATTTTGGATAAATTGCATTCCAAAATCAGAGAAAAAAAGGTCAGGTCTAGCCAAGTAGAAGGTCCTGTTCCCCAAGACCATTCTTCCATCCCCAAAGCTGTCACTATGATGGCAAAACTTCACGAACTGAAGTTTGAAATTCTTCCTCCTGTATTCTATTCTCTTGATAAGGCACAATTAAGAAGAAGTATATTGTAAAGTGACAAATAATCTTCAGAGAAAATGATACAAACTGATACTGTATATGAAGGTTATGTGTCATAAAACAAAAACTTCAATTCACATAAAATGAGAACTTTGAGGAATTTTATATTATTTTCTCTTTTTTATGTTTTAAAATAAGAAAATATTCAAAATAAGACCACAAAATTAAGATTACTTCAACATTATAATTTAAAAACAGATGCACAATAACCTAAAATTAATATTCAATATTAAACATAATATTTCCAATACACACATTCCAATTATCCAATACCCCTTCCCCCAAAAATCATTTAAAAAAGCAGGAGGACCACAACGTTTTAACACATTAAGAATAGATAAAAATAGAAATTTGACTGTTCTTCATTTAAGTTTTATTTAACAATTACTTCTGTAAATATTAATACTTTTCAAGAAAAATATAATAAAAAAATGTAAAGCATTACAAACATTAAATAAATTATAGACCATGAAACACAATACTATAAGTATTATAAGGAAAAAATATTAAATAATAAAATATTTTAGCAAGAAAATTCTTATACAAGCACTTACTAGGCCTAATGTGAAGTAATTATAAAAGTAATCTGAGCAACTCCATTTTCGATATCTGTGTGAATTTGGAGAATGAATTTTCATTTTGTCTTCAGATTTGTAGAAGACTTTGCTAGGAGATCCTAAAGCACTAGTGACGTCCTGAAATAGTAACATGATCACCAATTAATTAACACACAAAATAAGATATGTATATGAACACAAATAAGTTTTAACATAAACTTATTTTTTAAAGAAACAAAATACATAAATAAAAATTGACACAGTTCAGATCTATTTTACACAAAAATGGAATGGAAAATAAGATACTTGATTATGTTTACAAACATAAACAAATGAACATAAAATAGTCCTTAAATAACACTGCTGCATTTTTAAAGAGAAATTAATAAATTTAGTCTTGAAATCAATGAATTGAAATCATTTATCAAAGCATAGTAAGAAATTACACTAACATTTATTTTTAATTTTCAAAACAAGTTACTGATGATACAGAGAAACTGTCAAAACATATAACATTCTTGTAAGACAATTTCTTTTTTCGGGGAAACCAAAATGCTTTGAATATCTATTTAACAAACAAATTGTAATCAGAAATCAGCTGAACTACCAAGCTTAAGATATTACAAAGAATTTAAACTAATGTTCCTCGTAAAATTATTACTGATGTGAAAACACAAAAATAAAATATCTGAACTCGGAAAAAATACAATGGAAAACATTTCCAGGACATATAAACACGTATATATATTGTATGGATACATAGATTGGATTTCAAAAAGAAAAAATACTTAAATGCAAAATAAAAATACATACAAAAGAAGGTATAGGAATTTATGTTTATCATCTTTAGGTACAGAAAATATTTATCTTTATTTTACATTTGGAGAAAATTTTTAAAAATTATTTCTTTAATTATGAATTTAATGAGTGAGTGAGTGTTTATTAATGCTGCACCTCCTAAAGCAAAACAAGGGACATTGGTGACAGATTTTGTAATTTAGAACCACAGTCAAGTGACAAGGGCAACACTTGAGCTAGTACCCCTCCCCCACATCAATAGGAGGATTTTGAGCGTCAGCAGATTTAGTGTGCATCAGCCCCTCTACATGGCAGGTCTTCAGTGGCATTAAGACTTGAACTTATAACATGTCTGCCCAAAGTCCCTGACCATGACCACTAAGCTACGGTGGCCACTTATGAATTTAATATCAGGAGGAAAAAGTTACTATAGAAATGTAATGTATATGAATATATATATGTTTAATAGAAAATAATTGACAGTAAATATATAAATTTTACATAAATATTCTGATTAGTTTTTTTCCCTCTCATTCTTTGAACCAAATATCAATTTAATCATTTTATTTTTAAATAAAGGTATGAGAAACCTAATTTTATTGGCAGGCAGAGCTTTTGTAGTAACAGGTCTAGGAGTTCACAGAGATAACATTCCTGAGTCAGTAAGCTGAATACCATCACTGAAGACGGTAAAAACTAGTTTTGGCAGCTTTATATATTTTAACTATTTAGTGTGATTGTTGTTTTTTGTGAATAGTGAGTGATGAAGTTCCGCTTTTTACTCAGAATAATGCAACAGAAACTCTTAAAATGTTAAAAATGAATACAAGGACAATGTTATGGGAAAAAGCATTTCGAGAGGCTTTCCCATTTCAAAATTGGTGAAATGTTAGTTGAAGACAAAACTAGTTCTCTCTCTAATTATCTTTCCTTGGCCCAAACACATGAAAATGTTGGAAAAATTTGAGAAACCATAAAAAATCAATGACAGACCATTGAAGAGTGATTTGGAGTTTTGACCAAATTTGGAAATGAAAAGAATGCTAAATTCGTGGCGTGACTGCTGAGTGCCAAACAAATACAAAGTCATGTAACCACTATCCCCCACATTCATCCAATCTTGCCCTGTGATTTTTGTTTTTTTTTGTTTCCGTGAATGAAAAGAAACATGAAAGAAAGAGTTTTGGTTATGTTGTTGAGGTGAAGGGAAAAAATGACCGATTAGCTGTGAAACAAAAAAAAAAAAAGATGAATTTAAATAATGTTTTGAAAAAGGAACAAAAGATTAGACAGGTGTATTAGTGCAATTGGAGAGTACTTTGAAAGGGTTTAAAAGTTTGTGCTTAAAATTTGAATAAATAAATACAAGAAAAATAAGTTCAGTTTCTTTTAGGTAACCCCTCATATCAGCATGGTGTTAATTTTTCAACCTCTAGAACAGTGCTTCTCAACCTTTTTATCACCGTCAACCGGTCAATATTTGATAATTTTAATGCAGCCCGCTGAGGGGGGTAGATGTTGATTGTTTATATTCTAGGTCTTTTTGATTTAATAATTTTAAAATACTTGTATTTAAATTAAAAATATTAAATCAGATTCGTATTTAAATGAAATATTATTTATATTTAAATTATTATTAATTATTTTGCCATCAGAATAAAATACAGTTACACCAAAAAATGAGTATAAATTGATTTATCATGGAATATTAAATGATTTACAAGGAAGGTCTAACAAACCCGAGAGAAATACACCCCAGTAAATAAAATAGAAATAATTTAATGCTACTTGGGTGGCCTCGTACCATTTATCTATGGACCAATTCTGGTCCGTGGCCTGAGGGTTGGGGACCACACTGCTCTAGAACAGTGGTCTTTAAACTATGTTCCACGAAAACCTGGGATTCTACAAGGTATAACCAGGGATTCCACGAGTCACAATAAGAAAATTGAATAGAAATAGAAATATGTATGCAAAATGGATTCATGTTCTCTAAAGTTTGTATAAATGCGATACTTCTTTTAATTGCTTTTACATAAAGTACCTATAACATGTTGATCTACTTTAAATATTATTTTGAGATATATTCTTCTATGAATGTGTATGGGGTTCCACGAAAACACTTTCTA
Source organism: Trichonephila inaurata madagascariensis (assembly GCA_019973955.1). NCBI lineage: Eukaryota > Metazoa > Arthropoda > Arachnida > Araneae > Nephilidae > Trichonephila > Trichonephila inaurata. Next base: position 72,763 of record BMAV01023166.1, on the reverse strand, counting down.
GTTCTAGGGGTTCCATAAGTAGAAAAAGTTTGAAGACCACTGCTCTAGAGCATTAATGAGATATTTCAATTATAATATAGCTAGTTATAATTTATAAGTACTTTCCCAAATATTTTAAAAAACCTCAAGAATCCATTTAAAGTCATTTAATATCATTTTTAAAGTTATAACTTAAGCTTTAACAATTTATACAAGAATAATTCATCCATTACACTTTTCCAACAGTTTCATTTACATTAGTTTTTGCATTGCTTTTACTATTTTTAACCAATTAGTAGCAAAATTTAGGTACACAAATACAAAATTACCTGAGCAGAATCTCCAAATTTAATAACTTTTGTCATAATCTGCTTGCGGAATTCCAACAACTTATTAGAATCCAAATCTTCAGAAAAAAATAAGATTGATTAATCAAAAAATAATAGTTGAATCATAAAAATGAAAATATATATATTACTCCATGCATTTCTAAACAAAATCTATTTAAACAAATGTACCTTCAGTTATTATGCGAAGTTTAATTCCAATTGTTTCATCTCCTTCCCTCAAGACATCTAGATTTTCTAAGTAGCAGTGATTGCAAAAGCTATTATTTGGAAGAGAAGGAGCTCTGAAAATATAAGGATAAAAAATTCCAAGATAAATTAAAATATTCAGCATTTTAAAAAAGAATTTAAAAGAAATTGAAGCACATAAAATTAAAAATCTACAATTTTTAAACAAATTAAGATCCTTGCAATAATACAAAACTCCAAAAGACATTCTAAACTTTTTGGTAAATTCATGCTTATAATACTTCAAACAAAAATATCAATTAACCACCTAAACAATTCAATTAAATAAAATTACCACATTTATTTGAATCTAAGCTGCACCCCAAATTCTCAATACGTTTTGGTGAAAAAATAAGACTTTCAATTTTCTGTATAAACCACATTAAAAATATTTAAATTCATAATTACTATATATTAAAAAGTAATTATTCACACCTCTTTGTAAATTAATATATATGAATTTTATATATCTTACCTATAAAAAAAACTGTAAGGAAAGTTTTTTGACACCTTTACCCCTTCCTGAAGAATTAATTATTTTTCTTTGATACTCAAGCACTTACATTTTGAAATTTTCAAGCTACTAGAAACGAAGTTATGGCTGATCAACACTACAAATGAACACAGACTAGTTAAAGGACACGGAGACCACTCTACTGAGGGTGAAAGGGGATATCAAAGATGTTTCAGTGAACTGGACACAAAGGGGATAAAGGTTCAGAAATCTATTGCTCTTAATGAGTTAGACACTTAATAAAACCAGTTCAAGATTTATGACCACCATAAAATGTGTATAACTAGAGAATAATTTGAAATGTTGAGAAATACTTTTAAAATAGGGAGGGAAAAAATCGAATCACAAGAGAAAAAGTTTGTTATATAGAAGATGCACTTCACTATTGGGAGGTTATTTTACAAAGAAAATCCTGAAATGTTCTTGGTACCAGGAAAAAGTTTGTTATATAAAAAAATTTGCAATATAGAGAGAGGTTCGACTGTATTTGATATTTATGAAATTAAAAAAAAATTACAGATAACTAATAAGAAGTGAATAATTTATTTTTCCAATATTAAAAGCTTTTAAATACATACAAGAACTGCTCTAACCATCAATATCATGCTCCACTTCCCCATCCAAAGAATTTTTCTGCCTTCGATTCTAAGCCGCACCTGATTTTCAGTGTCATTACCATTGGGGGGAAAAGTACAGCTTAGATTCGAAAAAATAAAGTAAAACAAATACTTTGTAATTATTCATACCCCAGGATCAGTCTTTTGTAGAATTAGTATATTTTCTACTTTATACACAGTAACAAATGTATACACAGCATACGCAAGCTTCAGTACATATGGATCCATAAGCTAAAGATTAAACCTTCATGTACCCCTTCCAAATTATCTTCTCTTGTTATTGTCATAACTAACTATAATGACTCAAAGGAAATTACTAATAAATAAGAAAAAACACATTCATTTCTTCATGCTATATATATGCTTTCTAATAATTCTCTATATTTTTAAGTAAAATGTACTTCATTATTATTGAACAAATCTACAAGATATAAAAAAAAAGATCTCATGTTTTTCACTAAATCACAAAATCTGAATAGGTGAATCTTTTATGGGACATCGCATACAATCAGAAATTTCTTCCAAAATTTTACACATTTATTAACAAACTTTTCATTACATTTTGCCAAACACAAGGTCTCATACTGAAACATCTATCATATTTTCCTTTTATCTACAACCTTCTCGTCTTAATTTAAAATGACAAGCATAAACTCCTCTTGTTATTCATTTTAGAATAAAGGTAATAAAAAATGCATATTTACAATAATGTGTGAGGAAAGTAAAAAATAAATTCTTAGCCAAAGTTTAATCAGAAAGTTAAAGCTTTTCACAGCAAGCAAGACAATTCAGCAATGTTGTGAAAGAGTTAAAAAAATACTAAACTGAAAATTTTGAGGAGTGACAAATCACTTTTAAACAGATCACAGAAACTATTAATAATGGGTCTGGTTTGGGTCTCTTGATTAACAACTCTTTGCAGACAAAAATAACATAGCAAATAATGGAACAAGAAGCAGCTCAATTTCAGTGCAAAAACACAATATGACAATGAATCTCATATGTTGAACGAATGCAAATCCTATAACAAGAGATGTTTTGAAACAAAGTTATGCCATTTTTTTAGAGAGAAGATGGTACACCAGGGGAAAAAAATAATAAAAAAACACATCCATTGCTGTTTCAATGACAGTCAGTATAGGAGCAATGATACATTTGCAGAACATCAAAGAGGTGAGATCAGCAACAGACAGGGGTGCCCGAGGTTATTCGAGTACAAATCACAATGGCAGGCAGACGTGCTGACAACATGGTTACAAATGGAAGCGAGTTGTTATCCATTATGAACGGGCACATAAGGCTAGCGAGTTTGTCCTCCATGAACATCTATAGATAATGATGGTGAAGAGTTCATGTCTCATCAAATGATTGATCGATGGTGTTGCATGTTCAGAGAAGGAAGACAGACTGTGGAAGTTGAATGTTAAAACGGGCATCCCTCTACATTCACAAATGAAAACAACATCACCCCGTCGGATTTTCTCTTGTTTCCTGCATTGAAAGTCACATTTTCAGGATGTAACTTTCAAAACAAAGCTGAGGTCGAGCAGGCTGTGCAACAATTCCTTGCATCACAAGGCACCTGGTTTTACCAGAGTGATTTCTTCAAACTGATCGCATGCTCAGATAAATATCTAAATATCAGTGGCAACTATGATAAAAAATAGTGTAAAATATATAATTCATGATGTCAAAGTATATTTTTTTCTGTGGAAAAAATGCCAAAACTTACTTTCAAAATGCCTCTAGTATGTGCACATATTGGAGTTTCATAAAAAAAATTTCATTTTTCACAAAAGTGACATAAGAAACACACAATATAAAGTTTCACATAACCAAAAGAGCAAATTATGAAATCTCTTATTAATAGAATTTTGTTAGAGAGCTCAACCATTTCACAATATTTATTAAATAGTTATGATTTGTGCTAGTAAATTAATATATCATTAACATACATAACATTCAAAAAACTAAAATTTGACTATCAATAAAATTACAGCTTATAATTCCAAAATTAAATTTTTTGAGTCACACACAGGGTTAAAAATTGTTAACAGATATTCAAAGGCCATAATACCTTGTTTCAGAAAGACTATTGCCACTGTATATGGACATTTTGGAGACAACAGGAAATGATCCAAATTGAAGACTTCCAACTCCATGGGCATATCTGGGCTAAAAGGAACATTCAAAAGGGAACAAAAATTAGCTCGAAGAACCATATTCATATATTTTTCACTTAATAATTTATTTAAACATTATCACTTGTTTAATGAATCATTACTCACATTTTCATTAAACTTTGGATGATGAGAACTTGGCTGTAAAATAAAAAATAACATGAAAGTACTGAGAAAAGATTCTCCCAAATTTTTCTATCAGGAAAACTTTTTTATTAAAGAATATTAACACAGTATTTTATAATTAAATTAATATTTAAAATGTTGATGCTAGGGTTTTTTTTAGTATTTAACAAAGACAGTATCATAATTATGTTGAAGTATATGTAGTAGAAATTAGAAATGTGTCATATTCTTTTAGTTATGCATTAAGAATAACAGCGATTTCAAAAGTATTTTGACTGTATATCCAAAAAAGGAAAATAATCATAAGTACCCCATTTAATATATATATATCTCATAAATTTACTTTGTTCACTTTCTATCAAGTATTTTAAAACCACTTAATTCTGAAAAAAAAATGAAATTTTTATAAAAAAATATATTAATTATATCAGTGTTCATTTAATTAGTTTAATAGAGTAGCTCAATTTGTGCAGTCCTTTGATGCATGGCCTGACTCTTAAGTGTTTTTTATTGATTCACATATTAATGATCAATTACAAAGTAACCAAAATATTTTTCATAAATTATTAATAAGATTATTTCATAAAAGAAAAGTCCCATTTCAAATGTAAGATTCCCAAACCCATAGCAAAATATCCCCACTCTATTTTTTTCAGTAAAATCATATCAACTTTTCAATTTTTACAACTTCTACATTAAAAGTGAAACCAATAGGTAAAATCAGCTATATGAATGATTTATAATGATTTTTGAATATATCAAGCAAATTGGAAAGAATGTCATATGAAGAAAGTCTAGCAAAATTTTAGAAAATACTAAACTTAATATCAATTTTCTCTACAACATTTCCTTTCACAATTAAAGATTTATTTTTGCAGTATAACAAAAAAAAAAAAGAAATATAGAGATTGTATAAATGTAACAAATTCAATACAAAAAAATTTAGTATTTTGTCCAGTTTAGTTTAAACCTGTATTTTATTGCAATAATGATTTTATATGAATTTTTTAAATGACACTGAGCTTAACAGAGAAAATTGCTCAATCCTATGCAAATATACTCTTAGAGTGGACAAGCTTAGGAGTGCACTTTTTTCTCCTTTTGCCAGTCCTGAATGAGTTAATTATTAACCTATATAATTTCTACAATCAATTAGTAATATTTGATTTGATTCATCCTTATATACAGATTAACGAGCAATACTAATTAAAAGATTATTTAAATTAATTATTTAAAGTATAAAAAATGTTGCAAGATACAATATCATTTAACTGTATGAAACACATATACTAGATTTTAAATTAAATAAATTGATCAACAATATTATGCATAAGTTCCAGCATATTCCAACTTAATTTATAATGATATACATATTGAATTCCACAGAATTTGAAATAAAAAGTAAAGTTTTACTAACATTAATTTATTCATATACATGAAATACTTTCTTATTAAAAATTCACATTTTAATCCAGTTTTATTTCAATACATTATACAATCTTTAGAATCTGTATTAATAAAAGGAATTGGTCTGTATCAGTGGCATAACAGAAAATAATAGAGCACCTCTGTAAAGTCAGGTCTTGAGCCCCAAGACGGATCTTACAAAGGATTGCATACTTGGCGTCAGTAAGGCTTTGGGCACTCTAGAATCCTGCCCCCTCCCCCCAATGCAGGGGTTGTGGGGTTTACGTTATACCACTCCTCTTTTAACACATATAGAGGTGGCTATATACTTTATGGCTAATCTCTTGGACAAAATGTCACAAAATTACAATTCTTGAATCACTGTTGACCAGAATTCCCATAAAAAAATATCTGGTTGGTTTAAGCAACCTTAATAGGACTGCTAAAGCTATGTTTGGTTATGTTTATTACAATAAGATAAGAGATCATAAAATTATTTTTAAAGAATTAGTTCATAAGTCAATTTATGGCAGTCATAAATGTTAATTCCTCAAAAAAGCAGGAGCATTTCATACTTATTGTAACTTTACTCTACTTCCCTAATGTTAAATACATTTTTATGAGCATTTATCAAACTGTAAAGCATACATAATTTTCATTAGATTCAACAACTAATGCAAACTAAATCATCTTTAGAAATACTGGTAGTCACAAAATAAAATTTGTGTGTTTTGATTAAAGACTTAAAAATAAAAATCTACAAAATTGACATTCACAACATATGTCTTTAAAAAAAATACATATATGCATATTAGTACATTATTAAATTTTATAGGATTTCTTAGACACATGAACAAGAATAAAACAAAATTAAATTTTACAAATAATTATATCTTCAATTTTATTGAAACATAAGATAAACATTATAATTTTAAATGGTTTCTTACAACACAAATGCTCAACATGAAATTATATACTCTAGGAAAAAATATTTATTCTCTATTATTAAATTACTAAAAGTATAGTATCTTACTTAACACAGACCGTGTTAACTTTTGCTTATTAACTGCTACTGAAGCCTTTAACCTCTTCGCGATGGGCGAGTCATATATGCACTCATCACAGATGCACCTCGTGGTCGGGCAGTGCACATATACATTTTAGAAAAATGGTCTCATTGGCCAAGCGATGCATATGTGCCTTTTCAGCTGGAATGATTTTTAAGGACCACTAGATATGTCCCGACCCTATGTCCATTATATTGAAACTGAACATAATTAGAGTAACCTGACCTTCAGTTTGATTATATTCTGCTTGGATTTGTGGTAATTTGCTCATCAGCTGTGGTGAGGGGAGGGAATGATCAAAATGTAAACAAACAGCTCGTAAAATTTTCACTTGATATAAAACATTCGCATTTCTAATAACTGAGCCAATGCTTTTTTATTTTCTTTTTCTTAACAGTGTGGAGTGTTTTAGAGTTTAAGCATCAGTTCTGTTAGTTTTGTTGCTTTCGGATGTATTTCGCATACTTTTCTTATTTCAAAACCCTTGAGACTTCAGATTATTACTTGATTGTTTTAAAGGTATTTTTCCAATCTTAATATGAACAAAAAGGGTGGAAAAAGCCAAAGTGCATAGTCACAAACTGTGTGTAAATAAAAAAAAAATGCAACAAACATTTTATTCTTGCAAATCATGCAATGTAGGACTTAGCGTTCTCCATGCTTCAAGATTTTCCACACTCAGTCTTCCTTTGAATTTTGCTATTTCTTTTTGTAAATAATCATTGTCATAATTTTTTTTATTAATTTAAAAGTTTATTAATATGTTTCATCAATGAAAATTTTGGAAAAAATTGAATAGCGCCACAACATTTATTTCTCAAGGTAAATGATATTTTTTTATATAATTTCATATAAATTAAAGGGAAAACGTTATCATGTTCTAGTTTTAATGTAACAGACATGTAGTAATCTAAAGGGACACCGAAAATTACAACATTAGGACTGAAATTTTAATATTTATGCATTTTTTTTTCTTCGGCTTAGTGACGCAAACACCACGTCCTGTAGCGCAAGTCCTTCTGCATTTGTTCCGTCCCTAGCAAGCGTCTTATAGAAAAGCACCCCGTCCTGAAGAGGTTAAAAAAATTTATACTCTGGCAATATGAAATTTAATGTACAGTAAAATTTTCCTCTACATGATATTTGTGGTATAAATATTCATTGGATTTTAAAATAATTCACTTTACCTGTAATTTAGGATCTATGGCAAATGCAAATGTGAGGCCCCGGAAGTTTAATACAAATACTTGTTGAGATGAATGATATTCTAGAAATAATAATGAAAATAAAGTTTATAAATGGTGTTGACGAATTTTATTGAGATTTCAAACATTTTAAGAGCAATAAAGACTACAGGACAAAAAAAGAAATTTGAAGCAACAAAACATTTTGAAAACACACACACACACAATCATTTTACAAATGCCAAAATTTCCAAAAGAGTATATTTAAAATTAAAAATAAAATGCCCAAATTAGTTTTAATATTTTTCCCTTTTATTACTGTTTAACGTAGTGCTATGAAATATGTCATACCCAAAAAGGGAGCTCACACTATTTTATATAAAAAATTTTTGAATTCAAACAATAAAAGAAACATTTAATTATACAACTTTTAAGCGATTTTAAACTTCACAGTTAGGGACCAATTAAAGGTATGACAATTATGTGTATTACAATACTGCCATGTATGAATAACAATATCTAGTAGTTAGTGAGTGTTTATTAATGCCTAATTACAAAGCAACACAAAGGCAATTGGTGATGAACCTCATAATTTGAATCTTGGTTAAATGACAAGGATGACACCTGAGCTGGCACCACATCCCCAAATTACCACACCAAGTCAGAAGGAGGACTTGGAGCCTTGACCGATTTAACATGCATCAGTCCCTCTATATAGTGGGTCTGCAAGGCACTAGGGTTTAAACTCATAACATGATAGCCATGAGTTTGTGACTATAATCACTAGGCTACTGTGGCCTACCAACATCTAGTAATTTAATTATTCAACCATAAATAGAATTTCAGAACAAAAAAAGAACATTGCAGAAAAACCTATGTTATTTAAGTTCCAATTATAAACATGTCTTAGATTATTAAAAAAAAAAAAAAGATTTTAGAAAATACCTACACATTTAAAGCTTTTAAAATACAATTGCAATGATTTATGCATTGTTAATATTTTTATGCAATAACCATAATTTAAAAGACAGTTCAAAATAATAGCTTAGAAAGTGCCAAAACTTAACACATTTGCAATTTATAACTCAAAGAATGGTATTCATCCATAGTATTAAATTATGTGACCTTTAACAAAAACAATTTACAGATATCCAGAAATTGAACTATTTAAATATTTGATTGTTCATCCAAACAATGCAACAAAATTCATAGAAAATCCCTTTTAAAATTCTTTCTTTCACTCTATCTCTCAAGATAATGGTTTTAAAATTATAATTATTCAATAATTATTATAAAACATTTGCCAGGCAATGAACTAATACTTTTTTTAAAGAGAAGATTAATGGACTTTAAAAATTTTTTTGAAAACACACAGATAACTTTTCTTTCCTTCTAGTAAAAAATCTCTCATCTTGAGGACTTTTTGTCTTGAAAATTCAAATACCCAAAAAGAAAAAGACGACCTCAGTTTAATGACAACGCAGAATATAAAATTTTCTGAATCTTGAGATTAATTCATACAAAAATTAATTATATTAAATGTTTTAAAATTTTCTAACAAACAGATTTATACAAATATGTGAAATACAAAATACATCCTTTCCATTTTGCCTTTCCCAATAACATATTTTCCTAAAAGTAAAAGCTTATTGAATTTTTTACATCGAAATTAACATCCGATTTAATTTATTGCACTTCTTCCTTCTACCTAAAAATTTGTGTTAATACTACTTGTTAGTTGGAAATATATTACATGAACCTTTTTAAAGTTGAATTCATTACTTCAAATTAGTTGATGCATATTAACTTGGATTTAATGGAAATAAAGAACTAACTGTTCCTGATTTTTCCTATACACATCCTTTTAGATAAAAATTAATTTATTAAATTAGATCAAAATGATTTTGAAGTGAAGAAATTGTATTAATTTCTTTTATTGTTGGTTTTGTATAATCACTGTACCTGTAAAAGAATTCTTAAGCCACAGTTTTCGCCCAGTAGAACCCAAGTAAGGAATTTTATAAGGAAGCACAGAACTACCTAATATAAAAATTAGTAGTTACATAAAAGAAAAACATGCAGCTTTAGCAAGCCAATACATAACCAGGAAAATAAAATGGAACAGAATTTTAAGAACATGGCATTCATTTAACCCCTTCAGGACAGGGTGATTTTTCCTGTTATGCCTAAATCCATTTAAAATTCATAGAAAATCATTACATTACATAAAATACTCCGAAATTTATAATAATTCCAAATTCCATAAGTTCCAAATTAACATCACATTGAGTGATCATGGGCCTCAAAATGGGGAAAACGCAATCTAATATATGATACCATGTTCCCTCAAGTGATCATATATATGTAATCATGGTCCTGAATGGGTTAAAAGTAGAATTAGAATTAAAAGAAGCATTACCCTGGGTATAAGAATGAATTAAATAATTCTAGTTTTTAGAAAGTTTACATTTGTTTATTTACATGTTTTCACAATACCACTGCCCTCCTTTGTAAATTTAATAAATGAAAAAGCAATCTCAATGCCATACATAAAGAATTCACATAATGGTAGATTTGTTAGTAAAAAAAAAGACAGCTAGGTTTTTAAAAATCACATGCAAATTTCATTCCACATGCAAAAGCATTTTTACAAACACTATTTGAACACAGACAAGACAAATCATAATATAAATTTTCTTGATAAAAAAACTAGCATTTCATGCATTATATATAATGTACTACATTAAATGAAGTTTCAAGTACTCTACCCTCCACAATACGTAATATAGAGATAAAAATAGACAATTTTTAGAATTTTAAAAATCTGTCAATATCAAAATCAAACTAATTAATCATATTTAAAAAGCTGCATAAAAATAATTATTAAGATATTAAGAATGAGAATAAAATCGTTAATTAGTTATTTGTTTATTTATGTACAAATAAATAGAATAATAATAGTAATTTAAGTGTTGACACATTAAAAGTAAATTTTAAAATTATTTTTGTTTGAATTTAAAATTTCAAAAGAATTTTTACAATGTTTATATATAAATTTTATTTAAATAAAAAATGCCATACTTTGTATAAAATAAAGTTCAAGTACACAATCAATTTTTTTCACCTCATTATCTCATAAGAATATAATTCCTTCACTTTCCATAAATTGAATATTTAATACCTAATCATAATATATAAACATGATAGAAATGTTCTTCAGCTCATTATTTTTTTACTATAGATCATGGTGTAAGAAATCTAGTGTGAAGTTATCCATCATTTTAGTATGGAATCATGAAATAAGATAATGCTTCCATTTGGAAGAAATTATAAACAGTTTTGTTATCTTTTTATGAAATAAGGATGCTTTTCAATTATCCAGGCATAAATCTCATCAAGCACTTTTGATGATGACATGCAGGATGCACAAATTAAAGCTACTTACTGTTAGTTGTTTCTAATTTTACTGAATCACTACAAAACCATACAGAGGAGGTGGAGAAATTTTCGCAATTGACGATATTTTGTATCTGATGTCAATGATTCAATATGTTTTGTTTCATATTCATCATCAATATTTTGGGACTGATAGCAACATTGGGCAATTTATCGCTTACACCCATCTAACCAAATAGAAACCAAATAAAACTATGTCCAATTATTAAATAAAATTCTGAATAATACGAAATACAAAACGATATATGAATGCATCATCAAAAATATGAAATCATTCATTTTATATATATATGCCCCTCACACATTGTTTTATATATATAAAAAATAAGACCCAGAAAAAAAATTTTTAAATGATTTCTAATTCCTGCAATGAAACCACATAAGATACTCAACAATTTTTGTTTAAATTATATCTGATGATCACAAGAATGAATATATAACAAAAAATCTAACACGTTTTATCATAAATCGCTTCCAAAAGTAATTAAAAATTATTTTTAAAAGATCATTTTAACTGTATAGTGAAATTAGCAATATTACACTACATTTACACTGTAGAAAGATATTTTTACACAATTTATATTCACAATTATTTTTATCTATTTATTATTTCAAAATTTAAGATTATAATAATGTGCAAATTTCATTACCAAGTTTTAAAAAACTGCAAATAAAAACTTCAGAAAAAAAGTAACTTTACAAGTGTAGCTGAATTAAAATTTAATCACCTCCTGGATGTGTAGCTCCAAATGAATGATCAATTTGTTCTAAAGTTGGTGCTACTTCTGGTGAGCAGAAAACATTTCCACTATAAAGAAATTAAGAATATAAAATAATTATTACTTATTATAACTCAAAACAGTTGAAAATAATAATTATGAGCAAGAAACTGACACAGAAGAAAAGCAAAATCAGAGATAAAAATGTTTTGATCATTATAAACTTTAATAAATACACTTTTCTGTAATAAACATAATATTTTGTAAATTCAAATAAGTATAAAAACTTTGAAATATGGATAAAGTAAGAATCAGGGATACTAACTCTCAAGTTTTTAAGAGTTGGGCATCCTGTATCAGTATTTTTATGAATATACTTAGAATGAATGCTTCTTTACAAAATTTCCAGCATTTATAGTAGAAAATTTATTGAATGACCCATTAGCTGCAATCAGTTTGAATGATACACTGGCATGAGTCATGAAGATATTGTAACAAAGTACAATGAATAAGGCAAAGTTAGAGATCAAGTTTTGCTTTGCAAATGCATTGTATTTGTTATAATTTTTAAAAATTGTTTTAGATATTTTTGCAATGTTTACATAAAATCTAATACAGTATTTTTTATTTGTTTACCTTAAGACCTAACTTTTTTCCAAAATGAAACTAATGAGAAATGAGATGAGCAAAATATGTACATAATTTTAATGTTGTAAAAAAATGGATTTCATGTTAAAGAAATGTCGAAGACTGGCTTTTTTATGGTGCAATGCCCAAAACTTGAACATTTTAAATTGGCAATTACAGTAAAAACTGTTGGTTCAGCTTTAAACTTAGATGCATTTTAACATAAAACATATCTTTGGGCAACAAAGGAAACAAACAAATGAAAGGGATTTAAAGAGAAACCATTGGAGATAAAAAGAAAAAAAAAGAAAACAGCTATGATTAAATATTCAAAATATTAACACATATTAGATTATTACAAATGAAAATAAAAAGTGTTAATTTATAAAAAATCTCTAGGGAAAAAGATATATGTAATCTAAACAAAATAAATGTAAGTAATATATGAACACTTCAAAACTCAAAGTGAAACTATGAAAATATTTTTTACATAAAATTTATTGACAATAGCCCACATTTCATACTAAAGGCTATCATATAATTTGCTTCCTAATACTGTATCAAAACCTTCAACCTATAGTTAAAAGATCAGAAAATAAGTTGAAGATAAATCCATAGTACAGAATGGTAAGCAATGAGAGCAAGAATTACAATTCCAAAAATGAATACATTCAAGATTGAAACAAACAAAAGAATAGTTTGGATACATTATCAAATGATAAATTTAATAAACTGATATTACTTTGGATATAAAATTAAATTATAATTACAGAATACAAATCTTCATTCCTTAAAAAAAAAACTTATTAAGTAAAGAATGTACTTGAATTTTCAAGTAAAGTAAATAAGATAGCTTGATAATTAATGATAGATAAATGAACTGATATATTTTTACTTTCAGTAAATAACAATTTAGATAAAAAAAAAATATATCAAAAACAAAAATATTTTTGAATACTTAATATGAAAATTTCTTTAAATTAGCAATAATGGAATTCCATAGCATTCTTAAAATGCATTTCCAAGTGTGTATTTTTATGCTATCAATTTAAAATTATCACTTTATTAAAAATAAATTTTATAAATGAAATGAGGACATTTTTTTAAACATTTTTATGAGATGATTCAATAATGCTAACATTTATCAACACATAATAAATAATACTTACCAGTATTTTAATTTGGTTTTGTTCATGCAATAAACTTCTATTACCTAAGAAATTAACAGTTAAAAGACTATATTAGTACATACATTAAAATTTAAAAATGTTACATAAACAACAATTTAATGTTACATAAACAACAATTTAAGTAGCCATTAGTTATTAAAACACATTTTACATAAATTTAGCAAAAATAACACTTTTATGAATGAATTTTAAGTTTAAATGAAGTATGAAATCTTTTAAATTTTAACTGCATATAAAAATGATAACATTGAATTGCAAGAAAATACTACGATTATAACTTTTCTATCATTGAATAAATTAAATATGATTAAATGAAAAAATAACTATAGAAATAATATTCTGAAATCCTTACACTATATAAAAAAAGACTAATACTAGAATTTAGAGCATAACGCATTGAGACATATACTATTATATAAATATAGGATATTAATAATCTTTATTTCTAGTCAGTAAAAATCATGTTTTCTATTTTTAAAGGAAGATAAAACGTATTAAGTAATTCATATTCAGGATTCAGAATAGACACTCCTAAAGAGTTGCTATTATATTATACCCAAGTTTAAAGGTAATATCAGATGTTAATGTTATATTTGAATGTTTCACTGATATTTTTCAAAAAAGAATTGAAACATTATTCATTCCCCATCAAAATTACATTTAAAAAAAATCAGTGTTTTAATTCATCAGTTGCACTAAGCCCTCACAAAACACTAGTTTAAAACATAAATATCTATTTACTCAAAATACAAAATGTAATACTGAAATTAATACATGAACTAGAACTTCTTAGTTCAAATATAACAATATTTATATTAGAAAATAACACAAAATAAGGAATCTAGAAATATTTTATACACATTAAGTACAGTGAAAATATATATACAATTCATGAACTTTCCATGGATTAAATTTAGTCTAAGCAAAAATATTTAAGATGCATAGTAGCATGAAATAAACATACAAATAAACTTTCTCTCTTTATTCATACATGTATGTGTATGTATGTATAAAGAGAGGGGTAAATGTGTATTCGCACATTTTGTTTGATGAAATTTGTAATGAACATCAGTCATTTAAATTACTAAATTTTCTTAAATTATGCATCAATATAGCATAAAAAGCACTTATATGTATATAAATCCTCTTTTAATAAAGAAAATTTCTGAAGTATTTACAGCCTTAAAACACTACATTTTTTTTTTTATTTTCTGGTATTTTTTCATAGTTAAGCAATTCTGTAAGTAACAAATGTAATACAAATTCAAAAAATATTGTAAATTTCTTTTGCCCATCTGGTATAGTGGTTAGTGATGCAGACTTCTGTGCCATAGGGCCTGGGTTCGAATCAAGGAGAAGGCATGGATGTTTGTAAATGTATGGTGCCTTTGAGGCATGGAGGTACTCAAAATGCGCGCTGCAGGTCCTTTCAGAGATTGGTGTGGGGAAAAGGGGGCCCCCCTCCTCCCCCCCCACATGATCTCCCTCAAAATTGGGGTGGAAATGAGCCAAATTATACTGTCACCTGTATAGTGTTCAAAGCTATGGCTAATAACAGGCATCACTTAGCCTTTTGCCATGATAAATTTCATGGGCCTCGTTCTGGCCTTTGCCAATCAGGTGGCATTAGAAACAGCAAATTTCAATTTATATTTGAAAGAAGGTAGAGAGCTATACTTTTAAGGTTCTAGGAGTATTTAAAGGGACACAGTCCAATTCAATTGACAATAATATTTGTCAAAAATTCAAATAAATTTTCTTTTTATCCTAAATTTCTCTTTATGTATTTTTCTATAATCTCAAACAGTTTGAAAGCTCAAAAAAAAAAACCTAGTTATGATAACTTTTACATTTGTTTTTATTCACATCCCAATGGCAAAAATAAACTGTAAACTGCTTTACCTAAGAAAGAAAGAATAACTAGTCTATCTTCATTTAAAATGCTAAGGTTTTTTTTTTCTTTTGTGCCAAATGCTTTGATATTTTTTCTACCTATTGCAATTCATACATGTAGCAAAGGTTGGTATGTATTTTCGAATCCCATCAATACTTATTTTTTTAAAAATAGTTGAATTTAGAATTTATACATTTTTCAAGGAATTCTAAATAAGCATTCATAAAAAAAAGCTTTTTACAAGTATGAATCAGGTCCGCAAAAATCCATACCAATTTTTATTATGCTTAGTTCAACATACTTGTAAATTAAATTTCATGTGTGTAAGCTAATTATTGTGAGAGGAGTAGTATTTTAAATATTCTTTCATAAAATTTTAACCATTCATTAAAATATTAAATATCTAATACAGATACATAGGTTACAACAAAATAAAATCATAAAATCCATTATATCAATTTTTTTTATTATAAATTAAACCATGTCCCCTTAATATTATAAAATATGAAAAAGAAGTTACACAACATAAAAAGTACATACTTTTAATCTTTGTGAAAGTGGATCAAATATCAGTCGGATTCCGTCTTGAGAAAGGTTAATTATTAAGTCCATCACCAAAGGATTCTATAATTTTAAGAGTATACTTTAGTGATGAGTTATAAATACTCAGATAAAACTTTTCAATAGAAATTTATTTATGCTGCATAAAACAGAAATATTTTCATACCAATTCACTATAAATGACTTGAACATTTTTTATAGACTGAAATTGTTGCTGTAAAATGTGAACAACTTGACTGAAGGCCATACCTAAAGAAAAATGACATGACAGTCAGATGAGTAATTTTAGAAATAATCAAAATTATAGAGAATTATGAATTTTTTTTAAAAAAATTGTTTTACATTTATTTATATCAATGAAAAATTGTAATTAATATTTATTTCAGACAGGTTTTATAGAGTATCTAACTAGGACTGTTCTTTAAACTGTGGATGAAATGTCTTTTTTAATATGTCATTTAAGACAGAATAGTTAAAATTATTTACATATTTTACTATAAAAAAGTAATAATTTTTTTCTCAAATTTTATTTTTAGTCAAACAAAATCCTGCCCTTTAGAGACAATATTCTCTATTCATCCAACTTAGTTCCTCCCTCTAATTTAGACAGACTTAATTGAATGTATAATTTTTTTTTCTATCCTTATATGAATACATTTGATTTTTCACAAAAATAAAATCTTTTATATCAAAATTAAATACAAATTGTATTTAAAATGCAGGAAAAATAAAATCTCACAGAAATTTTTTATGGTTATTTCATAAGTTGAGAAGTTTCAAATTTCATTATTACAACCAACCACAAAATAACAAAAACTCCCAAATTTCATTCTGTGACATTTTAATAAAGAACATAATCACAGCAGATTTGATTTATACATAAGTTATTCTTTTATGAATAATCATAATGATTTCCAAAATCAGCATTTATATTCTTTACATTTTCAATGGCATTCTTGGATTAGTAATAATATTAAGACATTAAGCAATAATCAAACATGACAATTTTTGTGACATTATATTGAAATTTCATTCCCTTAAATGCTGCATTTTAAAATTTAATTCTAAAAGCCAGAACAGATCATACAATTTTCTGTGAAATATGTTTTATACAGATGTGTAAAATATATTTCATTAAAATATGCTGATATAAATTTGCTGAGTTATACATAAAAATTTAGATCCTTGTGTAAGTTTTATGCTAATGTTTAACTATACTAAAACTTCCACTACCAATGTAAAAAATGTATCCCTTTTCTCTCTATTGTAATTTGAATATTCTTTAATATCATTGAATAAAATAATTGTTACAGTAATGGGAGCAAAAAATACTCATGAAAGAATATTCCACCACAGTGTATTCTACATTTACCAAAAAAATTTTATAAAAAAAGGAAACATTTAAAGCTGCAATAATATACCCTTCTTGTTTATTTATTATATTATTATATCATGTGTGAAAGGGCACAAAATAAAAAAATATTTGAAAATAAAATTACAACAAAATATTGACAGAAATTTGTTTATAAATTATAAAAAATGAATCACGAAAAACAGTTAATTATTTCCATTTATGAAGAGAGTAATTTATGACAACATTAAAATGTTTAATGGCATTTGAGCAAATATGATAATTAACTTCTTTTGTTTATGTTGCTCTTTGTTCAAACAGGAACAGTGGATCGAAACGCTTTAGAAAAAAAAAATGATGCAATAGTTTGCATGAAAATTGTCATGAAGTAACCAACAAAATATTTCTAGTGTCGAGTTCGATATCTCATTTTTCTTTTTTTCTTCTTTTTTTTTCATACAAGTACAGTGGTATTTTATAAAACTGCTTAGAACAATAGCGACTAACAATGACACCAGCCATAATATTTTTAATTGGACTGCACATCGGAATTTATTTTAATTTGCTGGCTTTATTAAAAGAAAACAAACAAAGGAAATTTAGGTTTGAAAACTTTATTATTTATATAAATAAAACTTTAAAATTTTTATATAAATAAATTTTATGAGCATTATAAAATGAAGATACACACAACTGATGTGTTTATACGAATGGACATGATGGAACGTTTGCTAATGCGCAATGCGTTAGGAAAAATATCAATAACAAACTAGTACGGTAAAAATGATGCATCTGCATAGTGCAATACACACAGCTGATAACATTGTGCAGGTGACAATACAATGTCAGCTGTGCGCAGCGAAATATTTTTAAAATTCTTACCCAAAACTAGTTCCCATTGTTCATTTCCAAGCGATCGCTCGGGTACAACTTCCAGTTCCAACATCCTGACTTAACTTTGACAATTATCCTTGTTGAAAAGTATCATCTGTTCATAATCTCTCTGGCTAAAAACAATAACATCCAACTTTAAGTGGATCTCAACAACACAGTCCTTTCACTTCGCCATCTTCTTACATGATGTCTGTGTCAGGTGTTAACACAACCAATGAAAATCAAGGTCTAACCTGACATGCGCAATGTCTTCCTTTTAAAATAAAACAATCACGCGGTAATGTTAGTAAACATTGACAATGCTTATAGAAGTATTTCCTTTTTTTTCTGCATGTTATATTGCGTTACGCATGGCATACTCCAATGAATTCTTAATTACCACAGCAAAGGTGAAGATTTCTTCGAGATAAAATTTGTGAGAATACATCTGTTATAAATCTAATTTAAGTTAAATGAAAAAAAAGAAAAAGAAAATACCCAATTAATTTGCATATACGCATTTAAAACAATAACTATTGTGATTCAGAACTAAGTACTAATAATATATTTATTTAAAAATAAAATATTTGGAATTCGGAAAATATTGCGATTTGATTGCATTTTCCAATGAAACACAAACAGAAAATTAATGTAACAATACTTCAACCAAAAAGCTCACAATATATATATAAAAATTTTAATTAAGTATTATTATATAATATAATTATATTTTTAGTGTTCGAAAAATTAAAACAGTTTGTCTTATTTTTTTTTTTAATTATTTATTTTTAAAGAAATTGTGGTTTTATAGGGTTTCATATTCAAGTATTTCTAAGTGTTTTCAGATGTTCAGTAAGGAAATAAAAGTGAAAAGAAAAAAAAATCTTATTTCTTTATAAGAAATTTTGGAAGGTGTGATATTGACCGAATTTTTAGATCTAACAAAATATTCAAATAAAAACTTTCAAATCGCATAAGTAATCCTCACTTTTAAAAAAATGAAGGAAAAAAAAGACAGTAGAGTTGACAAGGGGAGAGTTTGAGCGTTTAACCTCCCCTTTAGATCAACAGATTTTTAATTTTCTCTATTGAGATTACCCTCTGCGCCAGCGGCGTAAAGGAGAATATTAAGCCCCCTGCAAAGTCAGGTTTTGAGCACCAAATCGAACTTAGCGTCAGTCAGGCTTAGGGCCCCCGCGAACCCTGCCGCCACCCCAAAAGAGGATAAAAAAATTATCTGAGTAACCATTTTTTTTTTCTGTGGAAGATTATCTCTCAGTTAAGACTTAAGAGCTTTCACAAGTTGTTCATGGTCACACTTCAAAATAATTTCAAGATTCTAAACATAAAAGCTAATACATTCTAAAAATAGATTGCAATCTAATCTTTACACAGAGTTGTAATCTAATCGTTGAATGATTGCCATTCTACCTTATATTGTCTCGTAAAGTGTATTCAATATAACTGTGTTTTTCTAGAACATCAGTTCGTGTAGCTGAACAGTGCGACGTTAATATTCACTCACTCACTAGAACATCAGTTAATGCGACTTTTTGCCCTGCGTGGATTACAAGAACAAAAAACAAAAATAAATAAATAAAAAATGGAACGCAAATATATACGGTATCCATTGCGCTACAGGGACACAACGGGCGATTTTTCCTTTTTATATGTGGTGTTGGACTATTATTTTTGTTTGTTACTGTTTACTCATTAATTACGCTTCATTAATTAATAAATATTTGAAAAAACTGTATTGACATCAAGTGTCATCCACTACAAAAATGTATTTGAACTTGAGTGGAGGAATAAAAAGTATTTTATTAACGATGGAAAATTTGAACAAGATATATATATAGGTAGAGTATGAACTAAAAGTAGGAATTGTGTGAAAAAACATTACAGTATTACACTGGTTGAAGAAATTTGAAAGACGGTCACACGGAAGAATTGAAGCTACTTTAATTTAAATTCTACAAAACTTAAAAATCCTCTCTTATGTTAATGTGGATAAAAAGGAAGAAAATTATATAATCAGGTGTAGTTATTTTTATTTGAATGTAGCAGTAATAATACGAGACTTTACGAATATAATCAAACTTATCTTTTAAAAATTTTCTTCACCCGCTTGTTGATTAAAAGTAGCTTTAGATTAGGTTAGATTAAAAAACTTTTAATCAGAGCACATTAAAATTTCGTCGAACTTTCTTCGAACATAGTAAACCTAAAAAGACGATTTAAACCCATACTGTTACATAAGGTCTACTTCCACAGATTTAAGTAAAATAGTCTTTTATTTATTTCAATCGTTCGACCATTATTTATAGCTATAACATTTTGATCTTTTTTTTTCAATGGAGAAATAATTTTATTTCAACATACACACACACTGTAACCGCACTTCTACGCTTAATACACACACTGTAACTCTTTGACTTCAATTTTGTTCTTCAAAGCGTAAATCCGGATTATTTGTGAATGTTTACAGATTATTTACTGAAAGCCGGATGCATTTTATCATAGTTTTCCATGCAAGAATAAAAATAAAAAAAAAAGAAAGAAAGAAAGAAAAGAAAAAAAAATAATCTTTTATATCAAATCTTTTCATTTGAGTGTGTCACGTCTTTCAAAATAAAAATTAAAGTCACAACGTTCAGAAAGTGTTAATATCATTGTATTCGAAGTTTTTTCTCGTCAACATCAAAGTGTTTTTATTCGAAATTTAGGAATTACATATTGTTCAAATCCCGATAGACAGCAATAATTCTTTAATAGTTTTATCCAATATTTAATAGATTATATAAATTATATAGATTATTTCAATTCTCCCCTATGGATTATTTCTTAAATATATTTCTAAGACAAATAGTAGCTAAAGAAAAATCTTAAGATAAATATTAAAAAAAAAGTTTTGGAATGTTACATTAAAGTTACTTTCCATAAAATCGAATCAAAAATATTTTCTTATTTCACAGACACAAAAGTTTGAAAGCGAAGAAAAAAAAATAATAATTAATAGCAATAAATTTTTTGCAAGAGTTTAAAATTCTAACGGCGGACCAATCACCGTCGTATTAATCATACAACTGTTCATACTCATAGCTCTAATTGTAAAACTGAAATTTATACATGTGTATTATGTAGTTCTATTTTTTTTTTTCAGTATATTATAAGCAGGAAAAAAATAATAATTTCAAGTCTTCATCTCCGCATTTTAATTTGTACTCAATTTAGTGCCTCTTCAAAAACAATGTTCCTAACAGGGACATCTCAAGGCATGGACCAACTGGGCCCGGGTCTCTCTCCATTGGGGCCTCGTTCCATTCTCAATTAATCTATAATAAGATCATGACTCGAATAATGTTTACAGTCGAATGTTATTTCTGGTTGTATTCTCAAAAAAACTGGAAATTTCAGACGATAGTCAACTGGTTACATGTAATAACCGTCGACCTTGTATAGGCCCAGGCCTACCACATACACCATGATTACTCATTCAGTCAAAAAAAGGGGCAGTCGGTCAAGTCAAGCCGATTTGTGCGATTGTAAATCATGCCCATTTGTTTGTTTCAGATTATTGTTTGTACTAGTATTTGACAGCGTATGTTATGTACTATCTACTTTTAAGGGTCATAGATGGAACCTACATTCATGTAGAAGCCCAGGGCCTCAAAAAATCTTAAGACGTCCCTGGTTCCTGTTGTTTCTAATGCTACCTGTCTGACGTAGTCAGATCGAAGCCCATGAAATTAAGCCTATCGTTCGCCTTGAGCACCATACAGGTGACAGTACGAATTAGGATAATTCGGTGAGGTTCCCGAAGGGACGATAGATTGCGACACCACCGATCTCCACCTCCACAATTTAGGCATGGAACTGAAGGGGCGGGAAATATTCTCCAGTCTCCTGCACTCGTGGTTCAGCCCACAAGACTTTCGGACCCACTGATTTAACAAGCACGTACTCCGTGTGTACTCGAGGGTATTTGGTGGCATCGGGTATCGAACCCAGGTCATTCGATCTGAAGTCTGATGCTCTAACCACTACTCACGCCCTTTGGTTCCTAATCACTTTTACTTCTACTACAAAAATGATCTCCAACATGGCGACATCACGACCATGTTGGAGACCATTTTTGGTGACTTGGCTACTATATGGATGCTTCTGGAAATAACTGGTGAAATCCATAACACCACGATCTATGACATTGGCGGATTTTTAGAACCCTAGATAGTAGGGGGGCGTAGGCAAATCGTTCTTGATGCTTCTCTTCAGTTAAAATCAATTTTTACGACCTATTTTTAGTAATTATACCTTAGGCTATTACAGCATCCCAAAAACTCTTTTTATATATAGAGAGAAAAGTGTATTACGTCATAACTAATATGGACATTTTATAAATGAAAATTTCCCTGTTTCATTCAGTTCTTACTATTAGTTCACAATCTCCTATATATATATATATGTCTTGTTCAAATTTTCAATCGTTAATAAAATACTTTCTATTCATCCATTCAAGTTAAAATACATTTTTTTTAAACTTGTAGTGTATGACACTTGATGTTAATACAGTTTTTTCAAATATTAATTTATTAGTTAAACTTAATTAATGAATCCATTGAAACAAATAAAAATAATAGCCTAACACCATATATAAAAAGGAAAATCGATCTTCGGTCACTGTAGCGCAATAGATAGTGCGTTGGACTTCTAATCCAAAGGCTGGAGGTTCGAATCCTACCTGGGATGGCCCAATTTTTGAGAATGTGATTTATATGAATGAATAAATAGTAACAAACAAAAATAATAGTCCAACACCATGTATTGAAAGGAAAATCGTTTTTTATTTTGCCACTTAATAGTGTGATTCTGTCATATGTTTATACATATTTATATGAATTGTAATAATTTAATAAAAAGTAACAAAAATAAAATTTTTCTTTGATGACCTAAGTAGGAATTGACTTAAAATCTTTTTTTTTATATTACTTGTTACAATTAAGTTATTTGAATATATATTATTCACATTTTAAATTTATTCTCAGAATTTTCTTTTATTAAATATAAATCATATGGAAAGTTTATAATTTAAAATGAGCTTTATGTTATACAAATCATTTTTATCAGTAAAAAATAATTCCAGAAGAGAAAAATCTTCAACTTGGCAAAATATTTATGTAAATGTCTAAGGTTAATACTTTTATTTATTCATCTCTTCAAAGAAAAAACGGCAAAGCAAACATTTCCAACACTAATTTTAAACGCTTCAGCAATTATAAACTTTTATTGTTCTGTATTTTGGTTTTTTCTACCGTTACGAGTAATTACAGATTCTAATATTTGCAAATGCTCGCTAAATCATTTCAATATTTAACCTTGACCTCGTAAATTTCTTATTCCCTACAGGAAAAGTGAACCGTAAGCAGTAAACAAAACCGGTATATTCATTACTAAAAATTACGAAATTTTCACATCACACATTTTTTGTTTTCTTTGAGGTTATTGACTTCAGTAAATAAAAGATTAATAAGTAAACATTGAGAGATTTGGTACAATATTTTTCACACTGAAATTTGGAATGCTTGAACGGTTTCTTATTTCAGAAAACGCAAATTTTGTATCTTTTGTAATTAGTTTAGAAAAATAGAATTAGTGTTATAGATAGTTTTGTTGTGTAAATGCAACAGTTTATGTAAATTTTTTCGTTTTTTTCCGCCTTTAATTAAAGTTCTGTTGCAGTTAGAATATTTTGAAATTTATATTTTGAATACTCGTTAAATATAAATAAGACTAGTGCATTTCTCGATAGATATACTTTAAAAAATCCGTAATTCGCGTTATAATTTTTTCAATCCATCATGAAATTAAATACAGAATAACTCACATTATAAAGTTAAAATTGCCAAACAATTTTTCCCGGATGGATTTTTAATAGAACAATAACAATGTCTAAAAAACCGAGATAATCTTAAGGTCAAATTTTTTATTCTTATTTTCTTAGGTAAGTATAAAAAGTAACGATATATTTATCTAAAAACAACAATCTACTGTGAGCGAAAGTGTTACAAAAGTACAATAAAAAGAAGTGATTTATGGTTAGAAAGATATATAAAGACGTCTATCATGGATTGCAAAATATTTTTACATTATTCTTTCACGACTTCTGTGCCTCTTTGTATCTGATAAAATTTCGTATGTAAATATCTTATCGGGAAACCCTTTAGCAGATTGACGTATATTTTCATCTAAGACACGGAATTAATTAAAATGTACATGGAATTAATTAAAATCTAAAATCGTAGCATAATATCAATGTACCTCATTAATTGAAAAATAACTATAAAAATAAATGTTCTTTGCGAAAAAGTACCTTTTTTTTAAACGCATACATTCGAACATTAGATCTGTGTAAAAGATGTGAAAGCTTAGGATCCCACAATCTTATACCATGCAGTTCTTGTGAAATATAGAAATTAAATTTCTTTCATTATTTATTAACTTTTAAAAAAACATGGCTTCAAATGCATTTAGTTAGCGTAATTTTGTCCACTATCCACTCAACAAGAGCCTCTAAAAGAATAGCTAATTCTTGTTTCCCTTAACCATGAACTCAATTAATTTGAAAAAAAAAATCACACTTTGAGATGCATGACAACAGAAACCCTAGCTCAGAGAAACAGAAGACAACCATCTTGCCAAAATTAAATTGTAATTAATTTAATTTACAAACCAGCAATTAGTACTTGAAGATCTAAAGCAGGGGCGGCTCTAGGGCCGGATAAACCCGACCCTTGCCCGGGGCGGCAAATTCTAAGGGCGGCATTTGGATTGAATTTGAAAAAAAAATTTGTTGCAAAAACTTTATATTTTCGAAACCCCTATTGAGGTGAATTTGGTATTTCCTTTATTGTATCTTACTTCCTTATTTTGTACTCTGTATGTTTAATATCAGTTTTCTTTTATGTTAAAACTTAAGAGTTAGAGTATATGTTCAATCGTGAAACTTGATCACTCCACCTTAGTGATATTTTATTTTTACTGGCATTATTTTTGTTATTATTACTTACTTTAACTTAAAAAAAGGGCAAATTATCGAACTAAAGTCAACCCCCAAACTTGTACGACAGGAGATGTAGACCCCTTCGGGGATCAGGTGCTCTATCCCGAATTTCAACACTACTATACTCTGTTTCACCTCAACTTTGCAGCGTTGGGAAAGGTAGGGAATGTAACAATCCACTTGAAAAAAGTATTTCCCAACTTGTTTTGGAATTTAAATCAACCAAATCCCAAGAAAATTTTTAAAAAAAGTATTTATTATGGGAAATTGTAGGTTTAAAGATTTTTTGTTAATCACATCCAAACATTTATTCTTTTAAACCTGTGAACAATACAGTAAAACAACTTTTTGACTTTTGGTGAGAAAAAAATTTTGGCGGGGCCCTTTAAAGATTAATTTTTCCCGAAATATTCGCCCAAATCAATGCCTTTCCCTTTGGACTTAGCTTCGTTCTTACGTAAATTTTTACATCTCGTGCGCTATCTTAATTTTTGGAAATTTTTAAACATGTCTGAGATAGAAATATACCAACCCGTGGGCCCACCATCAAAACGGGAATATCTATCAAAGGGACTCGGAAAAAATACTGAATGTTTATTCTGACCGAGAAAAAAACCCGCAAGAATCCATCATTAAAATTGGGAAAAGTTTTGAACTGACTGGCGTTTCGAAGAGAATTTGTTTATGTTTAAAAAGGGAAAAAAGCAGAGTTTTGCCCCTGGAAAAAAACGACCCGGTGCTGGGGGGCAGCGTAGGGCGGTAAAAACGGCCCCTTCTTTATGGATTTTTATATCTTAAGCTAACGTAATAAATGGGATTTTTCATGTAATGGAAAATTTAAAAAGAAAAACAGTAAAAATGGGAAAAAAAATGATTAATTTTTATAAAAAAATGAAATTTGTATTTTATAAACAGATGAATAAATGAAATTATTAAATTA
This sequence comes from Trichonephila inaurata madagascariensis, assembly GCA_019973955.1. Taxonomy (NCBI): domain Eukaryota; kingdom Metazoa; phylum Arthropoda; class Arachnida; order Araneae; family Nephilidae; genus Trichonephila; species Trichonephila inaurata. The sequence goes on along the minus strand of BMAV01023166.1, from coordinate 46,443 downwards.
AAAAGAGAAATGAGCCGTTTATTTTTAAAGTGGCATAAGTCACTTAAAAAAATTAATATAATGATATCATGTGAATTACAATTTTCGTATTTATTCATTTAAAAAAATGCAATCAACTTTTTTGGGGAAATATTGAGATTTTATTCGAGAAAAAATTTTTTCTATTTAATTAATCAATTTTTTAAACATATTGAAACGAAACCCTTAAATATCTTGATTAATATAAAGGGGGTTTTTTACTATTAAAAAAAAAAAACACCTTATACAATTTTAATGAAAAAATTTTTCAAGAGTAATTTTTTTTCTCCCAAATAGGGAAATTTTATATATTTGTTATAATCACACTCTTCTCCTAGTGTAACCCTGTAGGGCTGTGATTTGGTCAGGGACCCTTCCCAGCCTAACTTAGGGGGCGGGTATATTCTTTTCCCCATCCGGGTAGGGTCCCCGGACATTTCTTTCACCCATACGACGCCCGGGTAAACCACCCAAAAGGGACAGCAAATAGGGTTTTTTAGAAGAATTCAACGGGTTTTTTTTTTTTATTTTAATCTTGAGTGTAGTTACTATAAGGTAAAATAAATTTTTGTGATCTCCACCATCAGTAGACTCTTTTTAGAAAAAACTGGCATACTGAAATGGGCAATTCCTTCTTTTACATTGTACTCGTTTGTTTTAGGTAATTATGTTTTTTCGTTTTTTTTGTATGTATATATATATAATATTGTAATGCTCCCTTTTTTGTTTAAGTTATTCTTTTTAAATGTGTGTATCTATGTGAACAACTTTTTTTAATTGTAAATTTTTTTTTAAGGGGGGGCATTTTCCATTTTTGTCGGGGTGGCAAAAATGCAAACCTAGCCCACAAAAAATTTTTTTAGGGGGAAGGGGGTTCGGGGTCGAAAGTTCAAATCTTATCATCCCTTTGATTTTTTGGGGTTTTTGAGTAAATTTTCAGAAAAAAAATATTGAATAAATAATTAGCATTAATTAATAAAATTAATCATTAATAAAAAATTAGTTTAAAATTTTACGTAATATACTTGAATTATAACAACGGAAAAAAAACAATGGTTTAAGGGGTGGACCCCCCGGCCCCCGTGGCCCCTGGCCGGCCCCCGATCTAAAAATCGCTGTACCCGCGAACAAATGAAACGCAGCTATATTTCGTTGTCGCAAATCTTTTAAAATCTCTCGAGGATCTAAAACCTTATGTTGGCATAGTGTGGAAATTAAGAAAGTGGATCTGGAGCGTCAATCCCGTCATGTGACCACATTTCAAAATTACGAGGTCCGTCACCAAAAGCCCTTGTGTTGCTTTTACGTGCAATATCAGTAATCAAGCAATTTATAAATGCAATATTAATAATCGATAATTTAATAATCAAAGAAAAAAGTTATATCTCCTGCTCCTGCTCACATAATGATACTATTTTCTTTTCTTTTTCGTCTGCATCAAAGAACAGAATAATATATAAAACTGGCGATTAACCACCCGCTTCAATTGGTATTTAGTGATGTCGGTGGTTGTAAGGTAGTGTGCCCACCTCGTTACCCAAGGTTGCGGGTTCGATCTCGGCTGGAGTCGATAGATTTCCTGGATAGAAAAATCTGACACTTTTGTATGATTGGTAAAATACCCCCTTAAGTATCAATTTGTCTCGGAAAAAAATTAAATCGGCAATATTTAGAATCCAAAGAGTTTAAATTTGAATAAACAAACGTCAAAATTTTGGCACTAAAATGTGGGTTTCCCACCCCGGGGACTGCCCTGTCTGCAAATGGCTTAACCCCAAAAATGCGCCCATTTGAAACAAACAAACAAGTGATGCTGTATGACTACATATTGTTTTTTACTGATATCTAAATCTTATTGCATTAAACTTTTTATTGCATTCAAAAAACGTTCTGATAGTCATCACCTCTTATTTAAAAAAGGGTAAAATTCAATTTATGAAGCGGGGAATTTATCTCTTGGCCTCTATCCCCCCCCTTTTGCTCGAGAACCTACTTTTTAAAGCCTATTCTTAACGGATCTCTACTACACAGAAGAAAACAGCCTGTCAAATTTCAAGTTTGTTGGTCTAATGCTAGTTCAAAAAAAGTGAATTTTTTTTTATATAACTTACCATAAAGCCCAGCATCTCTTTGAGAATCGATTTTCGCAAAACCTGTTAGTAGGGATACCCCCCCACCCTTCAATACTCCCCCTCTTCCTTGAGTTTTGATTTCCCAAAATTCGCTTAGAAAACCCGTTCAACAAAAAAAAACATCCTACCAAATTTCAAAAGGGGGCTTTCAAAAAAAGGGCTTTTTTTATCTATAACATCCCCCAAACTTCCCTTTCCCCTTGAGTGTCGATTTCTGCAAAACCCGTTCTTAGCGAATTTCACCTAAACAAACAAAACAAAAAACATCCTTGACAAATTTCAGGTCTGTAAGTCTAATAACTTTAAAAAAAAAGATAATTCTTTTTAATTTTGACCCCCCCAAACACCTTTTTTTTCCTTGGCAAACGATTTGCGTAAAACCTGGTCATAGCGGATCGCTACGCAACAAAAGAAACATGACTGCTAAATTTAAAGTTTGTTCAATACAGGGGATGAGTTCACACTTTTTGTTCTAATTATATTTAAACCCAAAAACTCCATAAAATTTGTTTTTACACCCTCTTGTGGAAGCAATAGAACAGAATAAAATCATATTAAATAAATCAACAAAAATAAGAATCTCAGAAATTTAAAAGTTTCGTTTTTCTCTAAGTTTTTTCTCTTTGTAGCTATTTAAAAAAAGGTTTACTTATCAGAATAGTAACTAAATTTTAGCTTTATTTTAAAAATAACACATTGAAGGCAACATTTCTGTTTGTAATAAAACTTTTTTTAAAGTAAGCATTATAATTGATTACTTTTGATAAGATTTTCTTGAAAAATTAGATTGAAATAGTATTTTTTAATTTTGTTTGTTCTTAAGATTTTCTCGATAATCCGCTTAAATCAAGCAGAAAAATACGTTGAAATTTAGAAGAAAAAAAAAAACACACACATCTTCGCATCGATAAATTTAAAAATTTTACTTAACCTCTGACCTCTACTTAAAGGTTGTTTACCACCAAACAACTTTTTTTATTAAAATGCTGTCCAGTTTTAAAGAAAATATAATATGTTTTATAGATGATTTATATATAACTGTGATTGAAAATGTCACTCCAAAATAGACGCACAAACCTTCAGTATTTTAGTCACGTGATTTTGCTTGCTCCGTTGCCATGGCCACGCAGTGGAAAATTGAATAGATTAAAGTATTTTAAAATGTATTCGGGTCACAAACCATTTTAGATCCGACAGTTGAAATTAGCTTCACTGTTATATTATTTTCAATTAAAAAATCCTTACTAAAAAACGCAAAACATATTCTATGCACATTTTACAATTAGGAATACAAGTATCTAAAATGAATTATTTTGTTGTTCATTAAGGTATCCGACTACCCAAAAATCATGATTTCTTTAAAAAATTGACAATTTTTTTTGTATTATTTTACTTTTTAGGCCATCTTATAAGCTTTATAAAAATACCAAGTTTTTTTATTTTTCATTCACTAGAAAAAAAACTCAAGTTTTTAGTAAAGAATGCCATAGTTTTACAAAAATGTAAAATTTTTAAAATGTTTTACTAAAAGCTGTTTTTTCAAAAATTCAAAGGGGGACGCGATTGCTCAAAAGTTTTAAAATAATATCTGAAATTTTTTGTATGTTCAAAAAAAATAAAGTGTTTTTAAACCCTTTAGATTTATCTACTGTTTTATTACAAAATGTACAGTTCTTTATGTGAATTAATCACTGTTTTTTAAGCAATTTCAATAATAACAAAAATAAATTTATTTTTGAAAAATAAAAGATCTTTTATCCTGAAGGTCATTTTAAAAAGGAATAGCAAAGTAATACATCAAAAAATTTAAAAAATTTAGAATTTGTTCATTTTATATTTGTACAGAACGGGTTTATTAATTTTTGTCAATTTTACCCCTTTTTCCCATTTTAGTAGTAATAATTTATTTTTCTCTTCTTAATTTTAGCCTTTTTTTCTTAAAATGTATTAAATAAATCTAAAAACCACACAAAAAAACTCCATATTTTAAAAAAAAGTTGTCGCAAGTAGTCGGATACCTTAAGTAAGAAAAACAAATAACACACGTGTGCTATTTTTCTGGTCGAATCGCCTCATCAAATTTTTATGTGTAAGACAAAGAAATATTATATACGTATAATTTAGATAATTTTATTGTTATGTACGTTCACTGTGTTTTGTTTACAAATGACGTATGTTTATAAATATTGATAAATTTTCAAGACATAGACAGATTTTTCAAAATCTTTATTACATACGCAAATGAATCCAAATGATAAATACCAATCCCAATATTTTCTAATTCGATGGATTTATGTACAAGTTGAGCTCGACTATTTAAGTCAGTTTCCGCTATATTTTGCTTCAATGTAGATTCAATTTTTAGCCAAAGACCCATTTTATGTCAAGAAATCTACATAGAACATGGATCTACAATATTAAAAATATTAAAAAAATGAATTATTAGTGAAAGATACATATTATACTATTACAGCTGCTTAAAATACTTTTTAAAATGATTTGTTTAAAGGTGTTTTATGTTTATATATAGCTGTCAAAATAAAGAAACGAAACGGATGCAGACAAGATGATTGAACGCCATGTAGTTGGAAGCAGTGAACTGTAAACAATCACAACAGAGAGAAGGCACGGGAGAAACACGTGTGTAGCACACACAGTAGACAGGGGTATCGTGAAGGAGATAAGCTCATGGTGCGGGGCTCCCCCCAGGAGTCTCCAGCCTATTTATAGTCAGTGTTACTGCGTCGAGCAGTAGTCACAACAATGCAAAAATTGCTTTTGTTCTATTAATTTTTCCTTATATGCAGCTGAATAAAAGTAACCAAATTTTTAATAATTAATATTTTGTTATTTTAATAACAATTGAGTAATAACAACTACAAAAAGTCTGGATCATATGTAAGTTTTATTAAATGAGTTATACGAATAAAAAGTAATATAAAAAAATTTTTTTAAGTCAATTCCAATTTAGATCAACAAAGAAAATTTTTATTTTTGCTACTTTTTATTAAATAGTTACAATTAGTATGAATATGTATATACATATGAAAGAATCACAACATTAAGTGGTAATTAATTTTTATTCATTATCATTAAAGTATCGTATTGTCATCCAAAACAATCGTGTATATAAAATTTCAGTTCAACTGAATGCTTTAAGGTATCCGACTACGTTCGGAACCGTGATTTTGCAAAAGCGCATAAATGGATAATTTTCATGAAATTTAGTGTCACTTAGATTAGAATACATGTATAAAATTGTTTTAAGGATATTTTGACAAAAAAAATTATTTAAATTCAATATTTTGGCAAAAAATTAACTTAGAATAATTTTTTCAAAATGTTCTCCTTTTTTGAAAAATGCTTCTATTATAATAATATTTTGCCTGTATATAGCTCAGACCGCTGTACTCTGTACAGCGGTCTGAGCTATATATTCAACTATGTGTTTTGAAATATATAACTTAGAAGTGGGTTTATTCATATTTTACAAACAGAGGGGAGCAATTTAAAGAAAAAATGCCAATAATTATTTCAATTTGTGGTAACTCTGAAAATAATGTGAATTTTTCCAAAATCGTAGTTGAACCTTTGTACAGATGTCTGAGCTATATACAGGCAAAAATTATTATAATAGAAGCATTTTTCACAAAAGGAGAACACTTTGAAAAAAGATTATTCTAAGTTAATTTTTTGCCAAAATATTGTATTTAAATAATTTTTTTGTCAAAATGTCCTTAAAACAATTTTATGCATGTATTCTAATCTGAGTGACACTAAATATCATGAAAATTATCCATTTATGCCTTTTAAAATCACGGTTCCGAACGTAGTCGGATACCTTAAAACGTGAGAAAAAAAAACCGTTTCAAGTTTTGACACATAAGTCGGAAAAGGGTCGCTACGTCGACGAAAATGATGCCAACGTGGCTGAATTTGTAATTCTTTAAATAATTAGTTTTAATCATTTAATTTTTGTTAATTATAATTAAATTACTGTATTGTCATCCAAAATAATCATGTATATAAAATTTCAGCTCATTAGAGCGCTTTAAAATATATTTTATAAACGATTGAAAATTCCACCAAGATAAATAAATAAATTAATAAATATATAGAAAGTGTGAGCTAATATATTAGGAATAGTAAAATAAAAAGCTGGGGATGTAATATCAAAATCGTTTCGCGAACCCCCAATAATGATTAAGCAGATCCCATACTCGACATATTTAATTTACATCAGCCCTTCTACCAGCGGAGTAAAGGAGAATATTAGGGCCCCTTGCAAAGTTAGGTTTTTTGCCGTTAATATTTTATAAATTGTTTAAATAAGTACTTGGCGTCAGTCAGGCTTTGGGCTTTAAGTGCCACTGCACACTTTCTCACTCACGGCTCTACAGCAGTTCATCAATGATTTCAGGACTCGAACCCATGTATATACTACACCGGTCACTAGTTCCTGACTACGACCTCTTGGTTGCCATGGCCACACAACTGTTAAATAGAATAATAAGGATTGCCTCATACTGGGCCTCAAAAGTCCTTGTATAAAGTAGTACAAGAATTAGAAGTGGTAGTTGACAGCTTAAGTACCACCTTTTCCTCTTGATTATGGTTCGATTTTATGAAATTCTTTGATAGATGTCTTAGTTCAAAACAAGTAATATAAGAAGAAGAAAAAAATTTAAGTCAATTCCTACTGATGTCAACAAAGAAAATTTTTATATCAGTTACTTTTTATTAAATAGTTACAATTAATATAAATATATATATACATATGACAGAATCACAATATTGTGGTAAAATAGAAAGCAACTCTCCCTTTCTATATATGGTGTTGGATGATTAGCTTTGTTTGTTACTATTTATTCATTTATAAATTACATTCTCAGAAATTGGGCCCACCCCGGGTGGTTTCAATCCAGCCCTTTGGGAATTAAAAGTAACCCGGGCATCCTTGCGTTACGGGGACATAGAACGATTTTCTTTTCTATATATGCTTTTGGGACTATTTTTTTTGTTTGTTATATTTTTTAAATTTTTAAATTTCACTAAGAATTAAATTTAAAAAAACTGTTTAAATCAAGTGCCCTCCACAAGTTTTAAAAATTATTTGAACTTGAATGGTGAAAAAAAGTATTTTATTAAAATTTAAAATTTGAAAAGATATATAAAACAGTTGGACCTTAAACGAAGTCGCTAAATCCCGAAAAAGTTCGTTAGGGGAAAATTCGTTGCGAGGTTCTCTTTCTTTTTCTTTATCAAACATAAAAAAAATTTTAAAAATTCAAAAAAATTTGGAAAAAAAGATTATTAAAAATTTTTTGTAAATTAATATATATTTTTTTATATATCTTCTTATCAAAAAAAAAAAGAAAAAAAATTTCGGAAAGTTTCTTAAAGCATTTATCCATTTTGAAATTAATATTTATCTTTGATGCTAAACACTTATTTTGAGTTTGACCAAAAACGAATTTTTCCATTACACGGATCAACACTAAAAATGAATGGAACTGTTCAAAACAGGGGGGCCAGACAACCCACTAAGGGAAAGGGGGGATATCGAAGATGTTTCCAGTGAACCGGAAAAAAAAAGGGGTTGGCGCATTCTTGGTTAAAACCCCCGAATTCCCCGCTCTAATTTGACCTAATAAAACCAGTTCAAGATTTATAAACCCCCATAAAATGTGTTAAAAACAGAATAACTTGAAATGTGAAAAAATACTTCAAATAGGGAAAGGGGGGGGGGGGGGAATTAATTGAATCACAAAAAGAAAAAATCTTATATAGAAAATAAAATTCGCTATTGGGAGGTTATTTTACGAAGAAAATCGTGAAATGCTCTTGGTTCCAAGAAAAAGTATATATATATATATATATACAGAGAGAGAGAGAGAGAGAGTGAACTAATAGTAGGAATTGAAAAAAGAATCAACCCTTCTGAGTAACTTTGTTTTATTCCTATTTTGTCGTCATTGAAGCGTGGATTCTTCCGACCGTAAATCACCGCTTCTGATGTCTAAATGTTTTAACATGATTTTTTGAGAAATTTCAGAGCAAAACTTAACAGAATAATAATGAGTGCACTAAACCAGATGATCCAAAACCGGGATTCGGTTAAGCAGGACGTTTTAATATTCATGCCCGCACCATGCGGGAAGTTAATTTTTTTTTTATCATACGAGACAATAGATTTTTACTTATCCAATTGTAAAAGCATAAAATCATCTGATCCATACTAACTATTATATTTGTAAATTCTTCTAAGGGTTCGTTTCCGAATGATACCCATGAAAATCTTGCATATAGTTCGGGTCACTCACCATAACATGAGAAGGGATGAAAAAAGGAAGTGGAAATGGTTTCTTATAAATTAAAAATAAATCTAAGACAGGAAATGCTATTATGTTAGGAGACTTGTTGCGAAAATAAAATTTCGAAAGAAAAAGCTTAAGGAACAATTATTACTCAATTAGGATGTGTATATCTATATAGGAATTCATTTGTTTCTTGTCTCGAGAAATTGAGCAAAAAGTTCAAACGCTTATTTTTCAGAAGTAAATTCTGTATTTTTCAGAGTACGATTATTTTTCATAACGATTTATTCGACGTTTCAGAGTATGATTTATTTTTTATTTAATTATCAAAGTAGGATTATTTTTCAGAATTATGTGCTTCAATGCTTTGAAAAAGAAATTTGTAGTAATATTAATATATTAATATAGAATTTTAAGGTGAACCTTAGTAACAACATATTCCTGTTTGAAAAATAAGAAGACAAATTTCTAAGACCCTTACTTCGATTACTTTCTAAGTAATTTACTAGATATTGAACTAGAGAAATAAGATTAAGCTCTCTTAATAATTAATTTTATTATCCACACAAACATATTTAAAACACAACTCGAAAGAGCAATAACAAAATAATGTTCTACTTCAGGAAAATACAAATACTGTATTTATTAGAATCTAAGCCGCATACTTTTTCAATGTTAATACTATGGCAGCGTTTCTCAAACTGTGGGGGGCGTGACAACTCTACGAGAGGGGCACAAGCATGTTGAAAAAAGTCAAAAACAAAAGACTATTTAAAAAAATTATTAATTTACTGAAAGTAAACAAACAAAATATATTCCGACATAAAGAAAATGAAATACACATTTACATTGATGTATTACACTTATAAATGTGTGATATGGTTGTTCTATGGCAACCATATCTTTGATTGTCAGCGTGAATTAGAGGTGTGGGATTCTCGAAATGAAGCGACATTTTAAAATTCTTAATATGACTTTATTAAGAAAATAACTTAAACTTGTAATAAATTAGATAAACTTATATTAAGTGAGAATAAACCAAACACACAGCTGTAGTTAAACCTGATCGCGTAACTTTGATCACTTATCTAAATAATTATATTACCCGCCTACTTTCAATTATGATAATATTACAAGTTCTAATATCAAATAATCAGTCCTACCTTGAATCAAACTAAGGTTCAATCAATTTTAGAGACTTTTAGGCACGCGTGCAATAGTATGCACCTTGTAGTAATGGCTAGGAATCTAGTTAATCTTTGGTAGGCCGTCAATTCACACTTCTATCTCTTCTAAACATAACTTTCTCTAAATTGCCATCCTGCTTACTAAAACTTCTGTTCATTTAAAGGCTATCTTATTTGCATTTACAATCGCATTTCAGTTCTTGGATTTGGGTTGGAAAAGATTTGCCATTAATCTTGGTCGTCAAAGAACCCAGAGGTTATGTTACAGAAAAGATGCGTGAGCCCGTCACAAATGTGTCAGTGCTACACAATATATTTTATAATTAATTTAACAATACTAAGGGCAAGTTTAATAATTACCAGTGACTCCATGGGATTACCGTACATAAAATTACATAAAAAAATTAACACTTAATCTTAATAATCTGTACGATTTATAATTAATCCCTTAACTGCCGATTAAAAGTTATCTCAGTGCCAACTGTTTTCAACGTAGGGGTGCGTCTGCGATGTAGTATTGTGGGGGAAGGAATAAAGAAGCAAATAATCTGAAATAAGTACTAAATCCTTCGCAAACACTGTCAAGGTCCTTTTATTGCATTCCAAAGCCTTCTGAATAATTTTATGGATAGCAGTGCAGAGAGAAGATCGTCCTGCAGAAAGACATATATATAAGGGAAATTAACGCTTTGACTGAGCGAGACGTTTATATACACCGGTGGCATTTAAGAGGTTAAGATCGTATCGTAGTCTTAGCATCAAAATATAGCACACACATTATTGAATTCAATGTATTATTATTATATGAGGGGGGCGCGATGAAAATATGATTGAATATTGGGTCACGGATATTGAAACTTTTTGAGAAGCACTGTACTATGGAAAATCGAGTACGGCTAAGAATCGAATATGGAAAAATTCGTTAGATGGAGGAAATTGAACGTTATACTGACGGTTAGAGAAATTTCGGATTCATGTATGCATTCAAAACTTTTTAATACTAATAAAATAAATTAATTATTCACTCCGTATTGCTTCCTATTTTAAATTTTCTTTAATTTCGTAAATATCGGATGTCGATATACCATTAAATTTATTTTTTCACAAAAACATGTTTAGAATTTGGGATGCGGCTTAGGATCGATGGCGGCTTAGATTTGAGTAAATACGGTAAATAAGTTTAACAGATTAAAGTCAAAATCGTCTGCATCTGGAACCAGACCCAATGTATTGTAATTGAATAACAATCGAATGATTGAATTGCAGTATCTTCTATATGCAAATCCAAATTCTATCAATCTCCTCAATATAATTTATCTTTTTTCAATTCCTAATATTATAGTTCGCACTCTCTATATATTTATTTATTTATTTATCTTGGAGGAATTTTCAATCGTTAATAAAATACATTTTAAAGCGCTCAATTGAGCTGAAATTTAAAATGCATGATTATTTTGGATGACAATACAGTAATTTAATTATAATTAATAAAAATTAATTGATTAAACCTAATTATCTAAAGAATTACAAATTCAGCCACTCTGGCATCCTTTTTGCGACTGGTGACAAAACTTTTAAAAGGTTTTTTTTTCCACGTCTTAAAGCCTTCAGTTGAACTGAAATTTTATATACACGATTGTTTTGGATAACAATACGATACTTTAATGATAATTAATAAAAATCAATCACCACTTAATGTTGTGATTCTGTCCTATGTATATACATATGCATATTAATTGTAACTATTTAATAAAAAGTAGCTAAAATAAAAATTTTCTTTGTTGATCTAAGTAGGAATTGACTTAATTTTTTTATTTTTATATTACTTGTTTTCAATAAATTTAAAAGTAGTATTTTACATGGGAAAACTAGAAAACGCAGTTCACTTCAGTTCTTTTGTGTTTGTAGAAACTTCGAGAAAAGAACGCGGACATTTTAAAACGTGTAAAACCAATAAAATAGAATATAAATCATACAAAAAAAGCAAGAAGGAATGAATGTAAATTAGAGTAAGTAATCGAACGAAAAAGCGAATTAAAATAACGTATTAGAAGCACTTTCAAAGGAGACTATTTCAGCTAAAATAACTCGTTTCTTTTTAAATAAATTCTATGAAATTTTGCATAACTGTTTCTTTGTACATCATGTTAGTGTTTTAATTCTAAATTCAATTTTATTAGTTATATAATCTAGTTTACCGGCTGCCATATATTACATCATAACTATGCTATTGTAAAAATAAGGGATATACTTTTCGGGTGTTTAAAAACTGTCTCCATTTTGAAAAAAATACTGTTGCAAAATTTATTAGGGAAAAAAAATATGCGCGTGTTCTTTTATATATTTTTGTGACGCGTTTTTTTTCTCTCCCCGTTAAATATTTATATTCAAACGAGACTTGAAACACAAAAAAGTGATTTATATTCATTCAAGTGTTGCAGAAAAAAATATATCCTTTTTTTTAAGTGTTCATGTTATATAACTTGACAAATAATGCCTATTTTATATTCAGAAGTAATTTTTTTCTTTTCCAGTACTTTTAGAAAAATGAAAGATTACAATCTTGTTTTCTAATTTTTCGTAATATTCTGTGATTATATATACATGATTAATATTATGTACCAATTGCCCTTCAGTTTTCCTTTAAAATTATGGAAATGTATATAATATACATAGAAGCAAGCGTAAATCCTAAAGAAAATACATCGGGATGAGTAAATAACATCAAAACTGTATTAACTTTTTTTATACATTAAGTCAGTGTTCCCCAATCTTTTTATCGCTACGGACCGGTCAACGTTGGATAATTTTACCGCGGCCCGCTGAGGGGGAGGACATTGATTGTTTATATTTTAGATTGTTTTGTTTTAATAATTTTATTTTAATTTTGTGTATTTAAACGTGCTTTCAGTATAAAATGTAGCTACACCAAAATGAATATAAGTGGTTTAACAAGGAATATAAAGTTATTTTCATAAAAAGTAGCCCAAACCTTACCCCCCTCAAAAAAATTGCTACAGTAAATAAAATGAAAACAATTTAATGTTTCTAGTGCGGACGAGTAGTATTTGATCCGCGGACCGGTGGTAGGACCACTGCATTAAGTTAGCAAATACATGAAGGAATTCGTAAATTTGATCGACTCTACTTTTGTCATTAAATGTTGAAATTCTTTCCGTGATAGAGGATTTTTTTCTCTTATTCAGTGATTTCTTTGTTTCGTTTGGCCTAAAAACAAGATTTGTAAAAAGTCATTGACACAAATGATAAAAAAATAATAAAAAGCTCGTGTTTAGTTGTTTAACAAATTACACAAACTACACACGAAATTTCTCGCTTTGCTCATTCTACGAAGCTTTTAACATTAAAAATGTCTTCTATGGTAACTTTGTCATTTTTTAAGAGATTTGTTTGTCTCGTTTCCGGTGATCATTGTATTGTTATAAAAGAATTGTCTACCATTCTAAAGGAACAATCTATTGTTTCGTAAAACGGTACGTGTCATTTCTACTTATTCAAGTTTACTTAATCAAACGGTGAGGAAAACGAGCATATATAGTATTTGTAAGTTTAAACAATAATATACATTTTGTTAAAAATAAATCAGCATTTGTTATTGTATTTCCATGCATAAAGTCTCATTGCCTTACTGAATTATTTTAATGCTTGTAAAATAAGCCAACTAACATTTAAAATTGTTTTTTGTTTGTTTGTTTGTTTCAAATGGGCTGTATTTGGGGCATTTGCAGACATGGCAATTCGAGTTCTATCCTTTTTAAACCAATAGATGATGATTATCAGAACGTTCTTGAATGCAATCAAAAGCTTAATGCAATAAGATTTAGATATCAGTAAAAAACAATATGTAGTCATACAGCATCACTTGTTTGTTTGTTTCAAATGGGCTGCATTTTAGCAGTTAAGTCATTTTCAGACAAGGCAAGTCCCTAAGAGTGATAGCCATTTCATTGGTGGCACCATCTAGTGGCGGCTTCTGCTTCCAAATTGTGTCGTTAGAATTTCATTCAATTCAAACTCTCGTCGGATGCTGAATATTGCCATGATTAAATTTTGCCGAGAGTAACAAAGCCAAATTGATACTCAAGCGATCTTTTACGGGCGACATAATCATATGACATGCATGCCAACGATTTTTGCATCCAAAAATCTGTCGACTCCAGCTGGGATCGAACCGCAACCTTGGGTAACGAGGTGGGCACACTACCTCCCTTCCACCATGCCGAATAGCCGACTTTCAAATTAAAAAGCAAGAAATAAAATATTTGAAAAATTAATTTTATTCGGAATGTATGTATCATATTTAAAGGAAAAAACATGTGGATTTTAGAATAATCATAATGTGATGCCTTAACCTTTTCTAAAGTCGTGGTCAGTATACTTAGCAACCTAATTAGTTTTTAAATGTTCGTGGGAGGCGCTATTTTCCCACCTACGATTTGATTGCCAGTACCTCGGCTGGCACGACAACTGATATCTGTACTTGTCTCAAGCGCAAAGGACGACCTGTAAATTTCTGGGCAGCAAGAAAACTCTTCCAGATGACGAACGATTAATTCAAGTTGGTGACTACATGCCACTTTGACAAAAAACATACAAACGTAGCCGTTTGTGCTCTATTAAAGCACAGAAATAAGACACGTCTGTATAGCTTGAAATGTTTCACTATGTATGGATCCCTGTTTTCTGAAATTTCATGGAAAGTAATATGTATAAATTCTTAAATTTTTGAATACAAAATGTATTTAATTTATAATTGTTTCAGTATATTTCAGTATTAATAATTTTTATTTATAAATATCATGTAACAGCAATATAAAAAGAAATGTAAAACATAAGATTTCTTTATTTTTAAATAGCTCTCAGTAAACGGTGGAAAACATACTTCACGTCAAAAAAATGTTCTAAAAAACCAAATTAATTTTAGGTAATATAATCTAAATGAATTCCCCTTTTTATAAAAAATTTATAAAAAGGATTATAATAATATTCATAATAATATTAATAATACTTTTCATCCCAAAAATACACTCTATAACAAAAAATTAAAACAAAATACAAACAAAAACGACGCACCAAGAAGGAGTTGCCCGATTGTAATGAAATTTCGTATACAAAGGCATTTTAACAGAACATGCAAATGATTAAAATTTGGTGTCCAACGAATGAATAGCGGGAGCTACAGCGCATCGGAACTGCGCACTCAGCAGGTGTCTATAAGAAGCGATTCTCAATCTGATGGTGAAAATTTCTGTTGCATTGAGATTTAGGATACCTTTGAGCAACGGAAAAAATGCCTCGCCGCAGGATTCGAGCTCATTACGAGCAATTGTCAGAGTTTGAAAGAGGTCGTATCATTGAACTGAAAGAGGGAGGTTGGGCAAATTGGAGAATCACTCGTCATATGGGTCGAAGCGATGTGGCCATTAGAAGATGCTGACAAGAATGGGTGGACAGTGGCAGATTTCAGCGTTATGATGGTAGCGGTCGACCTAGGAACACAGCAGATTAGGACAGATTGATTGTCATATCAGCTGTCACAGCGCCGGATTCATCGTTATCAACCATCAGACGTACGACCCGCACACAAGTGTCCACCATGACCATTCACAGACGGCTGATAGAGTGAAATTTACGCTCATACCGATTGCTATGTTAAGGGCCAATCCCGCCTACACACTGTCGAGCCAGATTACAGTGGTGCTTGGCTCGATCAGGTTGGAATCATGCTGACTGGGAACGTATAGTGTTAAGCGACGAATCCTGCTTCTAACTGTGTTCTGACGATCATCGAAGACGTGTCTGGAGACGGTCAGGGCAGCGTGTCGATCCTGCTTTCACTATTGCACGCCACACAGGCCCTCAACAAGGAGTTATTATCTAAGGGTGCCATTTCTTTTGAAGCCGGACCCTTTGGTCGTCATTAGAGGCACACTTACAGCACATCGATATGTCGACGGCATTCTGAGAACTGTTTTGCTACCGTTCCTTTTGCAGTACCCTGGCCTTATTTTTCAGCAAGATAATGCCAAACCACATACCACACATGTTGCTATGAACTATCTTACAGCTTATCAAACACTTCCTTGTCCAGCCAGATCCCTCTTCAATCAAGCATGTTTAGGATATGATGGGAAGGCGACTGCATCTACCGGGGAATGTTGATGACTTGGCCCAACAATTGGAGCAAATTTTGCAAGAAGTACCGCAGGAGACTACCAGGGTGCTTTATCACTCTATGTCACGTCGTGTAATCCAGGCTAGAGATGGGTCAACTCCTTATTTAGCTCGTTACTTTGTAACTATGTAACTCTGAAAAGAATCATTCAATTTTTCTGAAATTTTAATCATTCTTATTCTATACGTGATCTTTCTACCCACCAATTTTTGTCTCTATCGGACAACTCGTTCTTGGTGCGTCGTTTTTTGTTTTAGAGTGTATTTTAACGTAACATTACTAGAAAAAAATGCCATCATAACATGTTAACCTGAGAATCGGATTATTTATTTTTAAAGCATAAGAATATTTATATTAAAAATAAAATAAAATGGTTCATACATAATTCATTTAGGTTACTGTATTGGAATACAGTGAAATACGTTTAACGTGAAAGCGTTTAAGACGAAATATCGGTTAACACGAAATAATACAACGGTCCCAACAAGACTACTATGCATTATCATACCTTTTTTCTCTTAACACGAAACGAAAATCGCTTAACACGAAAAGATTTTCCCTTCTTTGAATGAACGGTTATTGTATAAATAAACTGCTTACTGTATCATCGGAAGAATTCGTTGCAGTAGAAGATGATAATGTGAGTACAGCTCAATTATGGCAGACAAAGACATTTTAGAGTTTGTTGAAAGCTCAAAAACATCAATGATGCAGATTCCGACGACGAAAATGAGATGAATAATGCAACTCTTGTTCCAACGGCATCGGAAATGTGAGGAACATCATGAAAAGTATGCGCAGTAATTTAAACGCACATTCCAATGGTAAAATGAATAACAAAATGGACGACATCGAACAATGTGTGGACAATTTGATACTAAAAAAGACAATGTAAAGAAAATATCAGATTATTTTCCAAAAACGCAATAAATGTTTTGTTTTTCAAAAAACTTGAACATTTTGTATTAAATTTCATTAAGTCCTTGTAAATGCCTTTGTTTTATTGATTTTTATTAAATACATGCATATACGTAAATAAAATATATTATAATAAACTTTCTTTTGTTGATAATATGTTGTTTATTTATTGACTATTATTATTATTGATTTTTTTTTTTGCAATATCCTTTAAGGAGATTCACCCATGTGACGGCCTGTTTTTTTAAGTATTTTTAGGAAAAATTTTTTGACGACTATTAAAATGATAGAACTTTAAAGTTTTTTTTATCTTTTATTTATATGTATCTGAACACACCTGCCTCTAAAAAATGGACGCTCACTTCCTCCACGATTCCGGCTGATTGGCTTATCTGAAATACAAAAAAAATTAATGGCGTTTTAATTTGTAAGCTTAAATGCACTGAATGAAGCATACTCAATTGAAAATATCAAAAATTGATTTTTTGGTGGACCTCTGAAGAAAAAGCTTCAAATTTCATGGGGGTTGTTATATTTTTGTTATAAAAAATAAAAATACTTTGAATTTTGGAATGATCGCAGTTCATTTGGTGCGTATATTTGTGCTGAGTCTACCTTATAAATTTGAAGTCATTCGGTCAAACTGTTATTGATATTTGATGGTTGAAAGTTTGAAAAATACAGTTCTGAGAAAAACGCGTTTAAAGTTTCAAATCCGATTAAAACAATGAAAATCTTAACTTAGCGCGCCGAACAACTGCTCTTCTAAGGACTTCGAATTTTAAAAATTCACTTTACCATCGTAATTTAGGCATGTTAAGGAAGAAGGTTCACATGGGTGAATCTTCTTAACACGAAAAAATATTTCAGTCCCTTTAATTTCGTGTTAAGCGATTTTAACTGCACTTATATTTAAAAGGATAAACCGTCTTCCTAGGCACACTTTTTAGAATCACAAATGCTATTTTGGCGGCATTCTGTTTGTTATTCATTTGTATAGCAAAATAGTTAAGAAGAGTTTTTGTTTGTCGTCATATCTCCTAGGAAACCTTTAGAGGACACTGACCTAAATAACTCCAGATACAATTTTTTCTTATTTACAAGCTTCTTTCTAATTTTTGCATGAAAAGCTTCAAAAGAAATATTTGCACATTTTTTTTAAACTTCATGCTAACGAAATTAGTTGTTGATCAAATTTCCATAATTCATTGATCTGCTATTTATTACTTCATCCTATTATAATGTGAACTTTGTTCACGCTTTTTACTAAAATATTTATTTATGATTAGAATAAAACTGGTTTTATTATTGTTTGCAAATATACTGTATATTGCAGCTTGTAACGCACACTTTTAACACAAAAAATATAATCGAAATTTACAAGTGTGCTTCAAACCTTGGATATAAAAATGATTGCTTTAAAAATAAAGAAAAGATGGGCATAAGAAAATAAGATTTCTGCATTTATCTAAATACTATTTATTGAAAGGAAATGACATATTTTATGAACTTTTACTACTGAAATAAAACATGAAAAGTTCGTCGAATTCGTCTTCCGTTATATCTTCAGGCACATCATCGAATTTCGTTTCATCTCTTTCAGTGTTACTCTCATCCAAAAATAAATAATCATTTTCCTTTCCATCTAGATTGTTGGGTATACTACATTTTCAAATGACTTTTTAATTATGTCAGGTTTAATTTCATTTCATACTTTTACTATCCACACACACTGTATCAAGACATCAAAAGATATAAGCTTTGTATATCTGTATTTTTTCAGGTTTCTTCGTAGAAATAGGCGCGCGTAATATTATGAAATATATGGTAAACAATATTATTACGAATTTTGTGTAGTGAATTTTTAAAAATAGTGTAAATAATTTATATTTGGATGGGTAATATGTGTATATTACTCTATGTTATATTTATTTTATGTTAAAATTGTAATATTCGCAAGCAACGCCATTCCTTACATTATAATGGCGATTCAATGGAAACTTGGCGAAATCTTGGAGATAGAGTTGAGTTGGATCATTTTTGGCGAGTTTGTGACCATATAGATTCTTCTGAAATTTACAGGAGAAATCTACAAATGTCACGATCTGTGAAGCAAGCGGATTTTTCTCGAAAGATCCTTGAAGCGTATAAATAGGGAGTCACTCGCCAAAACTTAGAATTGTTTTGACTAGCGATTAATAGTATTGCCTTGACCGTTGAAGAGTCGACCAGTGATTAGTGATTACTTCGGCTGTCGAATAGGACGAACGAGTGTTTGTGAATAATCCTTCACAAACTTGTATTTTAAACACTGACAGTTGTGTCTGAGCACCGTTGAAAGTGTTAAGTTCTTTTGATATTTATTCTATGAATATCGCCGTGTATCTGTTACTGGCAAAGTATGAAATCCGGCATTGTATAGAATGCCTAAAACTAGCCGGCAATGTATGAAATGATTCTTATTTCACACATTGCCTAGGCATTCTATAGAATACCTAATGAGAAACCTGCAAAGTATGAAATACATCTCCGATTCCTTTCGAATATTGCGTGGCAAGCCATGAGACTTTTAACGCGGGCCTCAGGCTCAGAATTTGTCAGTTGCACATTGTGGTTTGTTTGGAGTGTCAAAATACTCAATTTTACTTAAACTTTTTCAGCAAAAAATTGGTTTTTTCCTGTGCTGCATGAAAATGGAGAAGTAACTTGTAGTGTTGGAGAAGGAGTCATGGTCTATTGCAGGGGTAGGCAGCCTATGGCACATGTTACAATTATCAGTGGCACTCAGCACCTACTCAACACAAATTTGTCAATTTTTGAATGAACTTCATAAATTTGTAATAGACCTTATTTGACAAACATCTCCAGAATATGGACAAAAGGAATTATGAAAAAATTTGAAAGAACAAGAATGGTCTTTGCGTAAAAAATGAAATGAAATGTAATTCAAAATGTCATTCAAGCCTACCAAGTTGCAATAAATAGATTAATTTTAAGTTCTTATTTTTTATTTGAAAATTTTGTTTTCCTTAATAAAAGAAAGACATAAATTTTGTTTGGTACAATCTTCTTTTTCCTTTACGTATTTTGAATAATTTTTAATGCCACTCTCATTATTTTGTCAGAATAACATTTGTATTTTCTAGAAATGTACGTCATTGATATAGTAACCTTATCATGACCTCATTTCATACTTTGCCTAAACAGCTTTAGTCATTCTATAGAATGCCTAGGCATTCTATACAATGCCTAGGCAAAGTATGAAATAATTCTTTTATTTCATACTTTGCCTAAAAACGTCCGGCATTTCATACTTTGCCGGTAACATATCGAGTATTTCAAGGATTGTTTTTGGGCAATAAATTTCCATCGCTCCAGAAGAACTGTCTTGTTCTTTGTGACTGATTTGTATAAAATCCTCGCGAACCCCGACCAACGTAACAATATAACCGGGACAGATTTACATATTTCTGAGCTCCAGACCAAAAAGGAATAATTCTACATTTCTCTCTCCTCCTAAAAAGTTTTTTTTTTAAATCTCCAATTAAATATTGATAATTTTATTTACGAAATAATACAATACAATCTTGGATTCATCAAGATAAATAACCTTTGATAAATTGCTTTTCAAATCAATTCAATGTAGCCATGTCATGGATGAATTCACAGATAAAGAGTAATGAGCGTAAGTTCATGGCCAACAGTTGAGTCATGAATTCGGTTCCTGATGCCACTAAATACTCGTCACTAATGAGAAGCTAATGTTCATGAAATTTGTCGAGACTCAAAGTTCTCACTTTGGAGCGTGAGAAGGAAGTTTGGAGAGTAGAATACCATCTTGTCATTAGATCGTGGTTCAAAAAGGCAAGGACGCGTTGTCAACAGCCTTCGTGTTGTTCAAAGTGCGAAGTTAATAAAACTTAAGGCTTAAAAACGGAGGATTAATTGTTTTTCAAGATAGTATCTGACGCATGCCGGTATGCCAGACAAATATAAATCAGAGCTAGCCAGCTGAAATTAAAAAAACAATTAAAAAATTAGTGACGCTGATTGTTATATCATTGGGACTGAGTTCGAATCCCAGTGAAGGCATGGATGTTTGAAAATGTATAGTGACTTTGCGCCATGGGGGTGCTCTAAATAGCCATCGAGCCACAAGTCCTCTCGTGAGGTTGGTGGAAAGGGAAGAGAAGCAGGAGGACCCTAGCTACGAATAACGACATGCGTACATGTAGCACTTTGCAATGATGAATTTCGTGGGCCTTGACGTGATGTTAATGTCGATCAGGTGGCATAAGTAACAACAACAAAAAAATTTGTATTTGTATAAGGTTGATAATTTCGCCTGAGCGCAGCTCTTTGACTACTGCGCCCCTGGGAGTTGACCTTATTTGAAATCTTACCAAAATAAAATATGGCGTTCTCTACAAGGTAATAAAATCGAACTGTAATATTAATGCTCGAAACTTTTGTAATCTGAAATGAAATCTTATTTAAAGATGAACTCGGAACTTCAGAATTTCTATACTAATTTTAAAGGAATTATACTAATTTTAAAGGCAGCAGAAAGGGGGGGGGGAAAGAAGAAAGAAAGAAAGAAAAGGAGGGAGGGAAGCAATTCGGACGAAATATACCACAGGAAGAAATGCTGGTTTCTCACTATTAAAGTGCTTGCCCAAGTGTGAAAAGGATTTATTATGTAAAATAGAAATAAATTTCAGCCGCCGCGCAATTATTTCGCAAGAATATTTCAATTTAAATTCGAATCACGTTGCATTTTTCATTTTCCTTGACAAATATATATTTGTACATATTGGTATGTACAAATAATTTGCATAAAAATAAATTAAAATGAAATGAAATATCTTTGCTTGTAATTAACTTAATAAAAATTGTTCTATGCGCAAAGAACAGTTTTAGTCACGAAAAGGTTACGTTATACAGTGGAGTACGTTTAACGCGAAATCGCTTAAAACGAAATATCGGATAACACGAAATAATACAACGGTCCCGACAAACTGCTATGTATTTTCCTGCATTTCTTTCTCTTAACACGAAACGAAAATCGCTTAAAGTGAAAAGATTTCCCTTCTGGGAATGAAAAAGATACGGAAAACACCAACCGGACTGGACTGTCCTATTGTATTATCGGAAGAATTCATAGCAGTAGATGATGATAATGTATGTACAGCCGCAATTTTTTCAGACAAAGATATTTTTGAGTTTGTTCAAAGCTCAAAAAATATCATTGAGCAGATTCCGACGACGAAGAAATAAATAATGTAATTCCTGTTCCCACATCATTCGAAAGGAGGTACGTCATGAAAAGTCTGTGCAGTTATTTAGACACACATTCCAATCGTGAAATGAATAACAAAATAGACGACACTGAACAATTTATTGCTAAAAAAACAATGCAAAGAAAAATATCAGATTATTTTTCAAAAACTTAACAAATGTTTTGTTTTCCAAAAAATTTGAAAATTTTGTATTAAATTTCTTTAAGTTCTTGTGAATGTTTTTGTTTCATCGATTTTTATTAATATGCATTTATACATGCATATCTATATAAATAAAATAAACTCTAATAAATTTAATTTTGTTGATAGATGTTTTTTTCTTCTTGTAATATCTTTTAACACGCAAAAAATATTCCAGCCTCTTCAGTTTCGTGTTAAGCGATTTTCACTGCATATGTATTTCTTATAAGACTATTGATATGATTCTTTACTGAACATTGTAAGCGGATTTAGTTTATATTAGAATTTGCATATTAGCAACTGCTATCATTTAGGTGATTTTTTTTAATGATCAGCGTCTTGCCATGTCAAATTCTCGTATTTAACATGTATATAATAAACTTTTTCTTAAGCACCTTGCTAAACTAAATCATCAGAAACTCACCCACATTTGGGGACTCGACTGAGATTCGAATCCACGTGAGATATGTGAAAATCAGATGAGAAATAATGGTACAAATTGGAGGAACAAAAATAACTTTTAGCAATATTGTTAAGAATTTGATTGGGGGAAAAGTAGCCTACGACTCCAATTATTTGAATATCAGATTTATTAATGGGCAAGCAGGACTAGATCGGTCCTGCTTGTCCATTAATGAATCTGATTAATGGCGTCTGATTTGACCACCCGCGTGAAGAAACCTAATGTTCCGCCCCTCAGGAGAATTTTTCATATTTTGACTATAAACGTTTACGTTAAAAACACATCTACCTTATAAAAAAGAAAAACTTTAAAAAAAATTGCAGCCCTAAAATTTACCTTTTTCCTCTTTTTTTTAAATTATAAGGTTACTATTAAATTTAAAACGTTTAATTTCCTCAAATGCATACTGAATTTAAACACTCCTCTATGTCTTACAGTACCGACTCCCAAAACTGATTTTTAAAATTAAATTTTTTATGTTTTATTTAAAGTACTTAAATTAAAAAAATTTTAAATTTTTTATTCATTACAAAAAAAATTATTTAAGTAAAAACTATTTTACAAAATGTCAAACTTTAAAAACCCTTTTCCAAATTTTTTTCCAAAAAAATGCCGTTTGGAAAAATAAAAATTTTGTCGTTATGCTGCCAAGTAAATTTTTTTAAATTTAAAATTTTAATATTAATTTAAAATTTAAATCCTTTTTAAATAAACATTTTTAAAGAAATTTAAAATTCTTTATTTTTGAAATTAAATTTTTATCTAAAAGGGTATTTTTATGAAACTCTTGAAAAAAAATAATTTTTCTAAAGTTAATTTTTTGCCAAATTTTATTTAAAATAATTTTTTTCTCTTTTAATTCCTTTAAAAAAACAAAATTTAAAAATACAGTATTTTAATTAAAAAAGGTCCCAAGTAGTCGGATACCTTAAGTAATATTAACCATATTGGAAATTTTGAAAATCAACTTTTGCAAAAATCATTTTCGAGACGCCTTGTCCTTTATTAAACATCGATCCACAGCGCGCCTTCAGTGACGCTGATAAGCAAAAAAAAAAAAAAAAATTTTTTTTCAATTGTAGCATTGGCTTAGCCACGAATTTTACTTTTGTGCAGGGATTTTTCAGGATGTATGTAAAGAGTAGACATTAATGGACAGTATGGACCAACACACTGTGCACTCTAGCATTATATTTTTCTTAAATTATGCTATGCTATCTGGAAATCAGGACTTATTTTGATCTTTCAAGAACTATTTAAAAATCAGCATATTTATTCGACTTACTATAAGTTTTATTTTGAGAAATTCATAAAGCATTTTGCTTAATTGTTAGAATTACATGCGGTCCCCCATTGTTTTGGCCGCCTGCGTGTGGTGCACTCGCTAGGCATTTGCTAGGATCGGCCCTACGGACAAGGATTGTAAGGACGCCCCCCTCGGGTGCCCTTCTCCTAAATTATTAGCGTGAGCTAGAGGTGTAAGAATAAATGAAGAACTGGAAGCTGCCATGATCTTAATATGACTTTATTAAGATCTTAACTTAAACCTTTAACTGATTAGATAATAATATGATATGTGAGAAAATCTATAGTGGCTAAACACACAATATATAATACCGAAATAACGTAACTCGGACCACTCTCAACAACTAACTCGCCTAAGCTTAGTTCCAATGCGATCACAGATCCGAATATATAAAGTCACTCCTACCTTTGAGGTCCAACGAAGTATCAATCTTTCTGATCCTAGTATAAGTTGCGGTTCACTGGAGTGCAATGGTATGCACCTTGACCTAAGGGCTCTCTGTCACGGGTAACTTCTGTTGGCTGTCACTTAACCTATCAAAATCTCTTCACACTTGAAAAACGGACTATCATAACATTTCCCAAATGCCACCTAGCTTATTCTAAACTTTTGTTATTTAAAAGCTTCCTAGTTTGCATCTTTCCTTCACGCTTTACTTCTTGGGTTGGTTGGAAAAGAGTTGCCATTCATTCTGGCCCCAAAGAACCCAAAAGGACATGTTAATGAAAAGACGCGTGACCCCGTCACAGGATGAACAAATGGTTATATAAAGACGAATCGAAGTATATATACAAAGAAATATTATAACAGATTATTTAAAGAAATAGAAAAGCCCTCGTTATAAACAAGCTTTACAGCGTTCCAGAAACGTTTCTTTAGAATAGTTCCACTGTTAGGAACTCAGACAGGTAAAGTCTCTTTCTGTCTTAACGCAGATGACGCACAAAATGATTATGAACTCGACTGATTGACTTCTGAACTCCATCGGCTTTATATAGCCTAATGGGAAATTACCAGAGACTTCTCAATGGTATCAGAGCGATATCATTTTTCGCTAAATTTGTCACCGAGAGTGATAAAGATGCCAATCTGGTAACCTTGCTTACATATTCTTCGATTGTCAAAATGTTGATTTTCACATTTACGCTGGGAAGCGCATTTTTCCTGTAAAACTCAATCTTCCCACAAGCAGTGTATCACTGCAGGAAAAGCAATATACGTGGCGTATTTCAATATCCTTTTCCATCTAGGATAGAAACCTTCGTACCTCAATAAATCGTCCGATTTTCCCCATAAAACAGATAACAGAAGTTCAAACCACCATTCAAAGAATATACTTCCACTCAGTAACTTAAACTTTGGAGAGGAACTTAGAAACGAATTCCGTAACTTCTATAAAAGTGAAATTCGAGGAGATAGTTTTTTCTGCATTATTCGATACTGGAAGCATTGTAAATTTAATACATGAAGTTACTTATGCGAAAATTCATGCAACCGAATTGGAAAATGAAAACATTAAAATATCCAGAAACAGAAAAACAATACAAAAACTATTCGATGCTTTAATAAAACAGTTATTATTCAGGAAGATACATTTTAGTTACAGTTTTCTGTTGTTTCCATTCATATAATGATCCTCGAAGTTATGTTAAGTATTGATATTCGTAAGCATGCCAAAATATTTTTTTTTTTAATGGCTACACATTGAAATCCCTAAAAAGATTTGGGTAGGGACGCACTGAAGACATCACATCTAGCATTCCAAGAAGCCCTCGTTAAATAGCAAAAATAATTTAAATAAGATTAGGAATAATAGATAAGTAAGGCTTGTTGATTATATATATAAATTGCAAAAAGTATATTAATGAAGGGGGGAAAAGTCTAAAACGGGGAAGATGCACATGTGTATACTATGTGGTACTTTAATTCAAAAGTTTACCATAATCTTAGCATTTGGCATAAATTGTTAATCGTAAAAAGAACTAGAGCCTCAAAAAGTAATAAAAAAATATAATAATAATGTTTCCAGAATGCATGGTGAATTATCAATTTACATAAAATCAAAAATTTTGGAAAATACTGTAAATTCAATAGAATATATTAAGATTAAAATACATGGTGTAAACAGCACTTGAACCAGACAACAAGGAAATAAACATGCTAAAATCACTACATGAAGAACGCAGTAAACATCACTTCACAAAATTAGTAGCAACGTCACAGAAACAATAAGAACACACATTTCCTAAATAAAATCTCTGTATTTAACTTTTATTTTTAGCCTATATACTTCGTTCTTATAGTTCGCGGATTTATTTTTTTGTTCACATGATTTTATACAATTTAATATCCACACGTTCCTAAAAATAAGGATATACGCTACTGTCAAAACTTTAAAAATGTCTTCATCACTCATTGTTTATTGATCTGAAGAACAAAGAGTTTACCACACAAAAACTGTTTATACTTTATAAAAAAAATTGTTTTTGAAGTTTTTTTGAATGTTCATTCTGTTATCTGTCCAAGTTATTAATGTTAAGACGTCTGTCATCGGTATTCCTCGTGTATATATGCAGAACCCAACCATTTATTTGAACTACTAAATATCTTTTCAAAACTACATTGGACGTGGGTTGTAAATTTCAAGCTATAAATTTATTGCATTTTTTTTAGTTGTAGATTTATTTGGGAGTGACGAGGACGACACCTCAGCTGTCATCCTACCTCTGTAAGTTTACACTTCACTTCAACGCGATGGTTTTGAGTCGCGACAGATTCAACATAAATCAGTTTCGGCATACAACGAATCCTTAGGGGCATTGGCTCTTTTATTGGTTTGCCCGTACACCGTACAGTCTACCAAAAGCTGCCCACAACCAGGTTTGCCCGTACGATGTACGGGCACTGATATTTTCTTTTTTTTTCTTTGATTAGCACATATTTTTTAATTTATACTAGTACTAGTGTTTTTAATAGATGCAATTTGTCCATGGTACAGAAACACTTCTCATCCAAGATTTTCTTTGTCGTGAAGGCGGGAATTTTTCATTGAAGGCAGGAATTTAGATCCAGAAAATATTTGATAAAGCTGGCCACAACCAGCTTGCCCGTACGATGCACGGGCACTGATATTTTCTTTTTTTTTTATCTTTGATTAGCACATTTTTTTAAATTTATACTAGTATTAGTGTTTTTAATAGATGCAATTTGTCCATGATAATGGACAAATGGATCTAGAAAATATATTTGATAACGGCCCCTGCTCGTAGATGACGGCACTGATATTTTTTCATTGATTAGCAGATTTTTAAAATTTATACTGTTATTAGTGTTTTAATAGATGCAATCTTGTTCATGGTACAGAAACACTTCTATCAAATTTTCTTTGTCGAAGGCGGGAATTTTTCATTGAAGGCAGGAATTTAGATCTAGTATATGTTTTAAAGCTGCCCCAAACAGCTTGCCTGTACGATAACACACTATATTTTCTTTATCTTTGAAGGCAATTTTTAAAATTTATACTAGTATTAGTGTTTTAATAGATGCAATTTGTTCATGGTACAGAAACACTTCCATCCCAAGATTTTCTTGTCGGAAGGCGGAATTTTTCATTGAAGGCAGGAATTTAGATCTAGAAAATGTTTGATAAAGCTGGCCCCACAACCAGCTTGCCTGTACGATGTACGGGCACTGATATTTTCTTTTTTTTTATCTTTGATTAGCACATTTTTTAAAATTTATACTAGTATTAGTGTTTTTAATAGATGCAATTTGTTCATGGTACAGAAACACTTCTCATCCAAGATTTTCTTTGTCGTGAAGGCGGGAATTTTTCATTGAAGGCAGGAATTTAGATTCTAGAAAATATTTGATAAAGAACAGGACAAATACAAGGCAATGTGCAATTTGTTACTTGAGAATGAATGAAAATGGAAAGATACTCCAAAAAAGCTGAAATTATCGCTGTATCCATTGTAATGTAAGACTTTGTATTACACCATGCACCCACTCACAAATATCCTCAACCATTTGAAAAAGAGATACGATCATGAAATTTTTTTTCTAAGTATGAGAGAAATTGTTCCAAGATTTTTTGGGAAACATTTTATGAGCAAATACTTTGAAAATTTAATTTTTTGGTTTAATAACAAGTTGTAAAGTTTTTAAAATTAAAATTTTTTTTTTTCATTCCCTTAAAATTTATTTTAGAAAAATGTTAAAAAAAATTTTTTCAAAAAGAAATTCCCCCAAAAAACTGTCTGAGCAAAATTCCTGAACGGTTTTCCCCCTTTTTGTTTTAAAAAAAACAAAAAAGAAGGGGGGGGGGGGAAGGATGAAAATTTTTTTGAAATTTTAGTTTTTTAAAGGGTAATATTTTAAGAAAAGCTGGGTTTAACTTTCCCCTTTTTTTTAAATATTAAAACCTTTTAAAAAAAATAAATAAATTTCGGGGAAAATAAGAAAAAAAATTTTTTATGCAAGGAATAAAAAAACAAACATTTTTAAATTTTATTAAAATGGGGTAAAAAAAATTTATTCAATTACCCCTAATCCCAAAAGGGTTTTTTTTTTAATTAAAAAAAAGGTCAAAAAAAGGGCAGGTAACACCAAAAACCCAGATAAAAAAAAAAACCCTTCTTTTTTCTGAAAAAGAATGAAATTTTCAGTTTGTTTTTTTTTTTTAAAAATTTTTTAACAGAAAGCGGTACAAAAAATTTTTAAATTAGAAAAAATTCAATATTTATTAAAATTTAAATTTTATTCTTTTGGGAAATGAAAAAGGGAAAAGGAAAAAAAAAAAGTTAAAAAAAAATAAATTTTTAAAATTTTTTTTTTAAATTTTTAACAAAGTTTTTTTTCTTTTTTTTTATCGTTTTTTTTTTTAAAATTTTAGGAATAAAATTTTTGGATTTAAAAGTCAAATAATAACCCCCGGGAAAATCTTTAAAAAAAGGGTAATAAATAAAATTGTTTTAAAAAATTTTACTAAAATATAGTGAAGGGAAAAAAAAAAATTGGTTTTTTTTCTTTTTTAAAAAAAAAAAAGTTTTAAAAAAAATTTTTCTTTTACAAATAAAAAAAATTTTTTAAAAATTTGTTCATTTAAAAAACGTAAGAGAATTTTTTTTTAAAAAAAATAATTTTTTTAAAAAAAAATTTTTTTGGGGTTTTTTTAAAATGTTTTTCTTAAAAAATTTGTTTTTTTTTTAAATGAAAAAAAAAAAAAAAAGATAAAAAAAATGATATTTTTAAAAAAACGGTAATTCCAAAGAGGACAACCTTTAATTTTAAAAAGGAATTTTAATTAATTTTATTTTTTAAAAATAAGAAAAAAATTTTAAAAATATTTATTCTTTAAAATGAAATTTAATTTTTTTAAATTTTCTTTTTATAAAATTAAATTTAAAATTCTTAAAATTTTTTAAATTTAAAGGGGATTAAGTTTTTAAAAAAAAAAAATTTTTAATTAAAAAAAATTTTTCTTTTTTTTAAAAATTTTTTTATTTAAATTGTTTTTAAATGATTTTTTAAAAATAGTAAAATTTTTTTTTAAAAAAAAAGCTAAAATTAAACTTTCCTCATTAAAAAAATTAATTTTTTTAAATATTGTATTATTTTTTTTAAAAATTTAAAATATTTTCCAAAATTTTTAAATTTAATATTTTAACTTTTTTTTTAAAATTTTCACATTTTTATTCTTTTATAATTTTTTTCAATTTTTCTTATTTTCTTTTTTTTTTTTTTTTTTTGATCTTTCCCCAAAATTTGTTTATAAAAAATTTGTTAAGGGTGTTTTTTTGGGGCATTTTAAAAAAGACCAAGGTGGGCATTTTTAAAAAGGGGGGGCCCCTTTGCTTCCTTTCCTTTAAATTTCGGGGGGGTTTAAATTTTTTAAAAATTTTAAAAAGGGTCATGATTCAAAATTTAAAAAAAAATTCCTTCCCCGGGCGAACCCCCCAAAAGCAAAACATTTCCACCTCCATGTTTTTGATCCAACTAGATTATTGAATTTTTTGAAAATTAAAAATTAAAAAAATTGATTGGGAGGGCAAATAACAATTTTTTGGTTCCGATGGGCCCAAATAATTTTAAATGAAAAAAAAAAGGAGTTTAATCCCATGAATTTATGTGAAAAAAAACTCTCCACTTTCCCGATTCCGCATTGAAGTGAAGGTGTTCTGGCGGGGGTAAATTGGCCTCGAATTGGGGAATTTGGGATTTTCTTGGGATTGTGAACGAGTCCATTTAAATATTTTAAAGAGAAATTTTAAATTATCCGCCGAAATTTGATAGTGGAGACGACATTTTTTTAAAAGGATAATATGAACGCACTGCCCCAAGTACGCCACTGGTGTTTTTTTCCCCTTATGAAAAAACCCCCCAATCGCTTTATTTGCCAGTAGAAATATTTAGTGAGTTTTTGATTGGGAAAAAAAAAACAAATAAAAAACATAAGGGAAATAAAACAACAATAATAGAGGAAAATCGATGGGAAAATTTAAAAAAAAATGATTAAATCTATACCAAGATGCTTAAAAGTTGTTGTGACACTAAAAAATATCCTACAAGTACTAAATTAAGAAAAAAAAAAATTTTAAAGCAAAAGATTTTGTTAAGGGAAAAAGACTTTGTGGCGTAATTTTTTTGTAGTTTTTTATTAATTTTTTAAAAGTAGTTAATATTTTAAAAAATTTTTACGTCATTTATTAAGAACAAGTTAATTTTCATAAAAATTCCAATCCCAAATATATTAATTTTTATTGGTCAAAAACATTAAATTGTATAAGAAATTGAAAGTGTTCGAACACTTTTGTGGCCCACTGTACATGTTTCGAACATATTTTACACCAATAAAAATTTTGTTCACCGATAAAAATTCTTTTTAAATTATAAACCTACACAAATTGTCAAAAAACTAAACAAATAGTTCTGACACTTTTATTGATAAAAAAAAAATGTTCTAATTCTTTTTCAGAAGTTGTTTTCCCAAAAATTTTTAAATGATAATTATTTCTTGCAAAAGATGTGTAAATGCACTTCAGATTATTTAACTTTTTTAAGAGATATTTTAAAAAAATAAATAAAAATAAGGACACTCACTACCGATAAGCTGTTCATATCAAGGTCGTTGTATAACTTTTCTGTGATAAAGTGAAATTTAAAACGAATGATGAATTTTAAAACTTTATTCTGCGTAAACATGTGTGAGTGTAGATATTAAATTGTCTTAATTAATTTTATAACATTAATCACAAATGTGTAACTAA
This sequence comes from Trichonephila inaurata madagascariensis, assembly GCA_019973955.1. Taxonomy (NCBI): domain Eukaryota; kingdom Metazoa; phylum Arthropoda; class Arachnida; order Araneae; family Nephilidae; genus Trichonephila; species Trichonephila inaurata. The sequence goes on along the minus strand of BMAV01023166.1, from coordinate 15,158 downwards.
ACCACTAATCTTCTATTCTGATATATAATAGAACAATTTACAATTTATTTATTAATTTAGAATTATTTTGTTAGAGCTTTTTTGTTTTGTTAGTTCAGTTTTGTCTACATTAATTTTTTGTTAAAAATTTGGTTAAATTGAGTAAAACTTTATTTAAAATTAATTATCATCTAGACTCAAAATTCGTGTTGAGTAAGGTTACTTGCTTTTCAAATGTCCAGTTATTATTTTAAATAAGAATAAATCCTCACAGATTAAATTTTCTTTTTTCAAAATGACAGAAATAATTGAATCATCGGGCAATATACATTTCGAATTCAATTGCGTTTGCTTTTATTTACTTATATTTTATTATTCACTTTTTCATCGCTTTATTGTATTTTTTCGAATTATTTATTATATGAAATCTTCGATTAATTAGTAAAAAAAAAAAAGTATTCTTTCGATGTTTCTCAAAAATATTCTTATGAGTTTCGACAAAAAGTTTTAACATACGGCATGTTCGTTCCTGTAATAAATTTAATGCCAAGTAAATATTTTATAAGCATGTAACTGTGATACATCGCCAAGAAAATGAGTAATAAAATAATTTAATTTTTATCCTTTCACGTTTTTATTATAGGAACATCAAACAGCCGCAAAAGTCAATTCATGTTATTGACAAAGCTGTTTACCATGCATTTTTTTCCGAAAAATGTCGTATGAGCCACGTGACAAAACTTCAATCTCACGACTGTTTAAAGACGTGTTTTTAAATTTAAACTGGTGCAAAATTACAACAATACAGGTCCTCTCAAGAATAAGTCACGCTAGAAAACAAATGTAATATAACTACAAATTTCAATCTTCTAAAATAAATATTTCAAAAAGAAAACAACTTGTGTGTGTGCGGTGGAGATTTGATAATGATTTCCGACACCAAACTAGCATTTTACCTCGATTACAGCGTTTTTCTAACTTGAAGGGGTTTTTCCAGATGTTGAAAGGGTTAAGATAACTATCGCCTTCATTGGAATTTAAGCTGCCATATCGATTCTCTAAGCCGTACCCCAAATTCTCAACACGTTTTTGTTAAAAAAAAAAAAAAGAACAGTGTAAAAAGGTTTATAAATACCCAATATTTACGAAATTTAAAAAAATTAATAAGAACTAATAAGAAGTCAGTAATTAATTCATTTTGCCAGTATTAAAAATTTAAGACACATATATGAAACTACAATTGCTTTAACGGTCAATATCATGTTCAGTTTCCCCCACCCAGCGAATTTTTCTGCTTTCTATTCTAAGCCGCACCCGATTTTTAGAAACAATGACATTGGAAAAAAAGAGTGTCTTAGACACGAATAAATATGGTATTATCGAAATTTTATGTGTTTCTGAAGGTTAATATATAAAAAGTGTTTAGTTTTTTGTAATAGTATCTAGTAATCATTGGCGTAGATAGTTCTGAGGGAACCCTGAATCAAAATTCCTCCGGGAGCCCTTTTTAGATATCCGAACCCTGTTAGTTGGACTGTAGTTACACATGTTGGGGCCCCTATAGCTTGGGGGCACCGTATCATTGGTACGGCGATAGCTACGCCCTTTCTAGTAATATTAACCCATCAGAAGCATAAGACAGGAGTGGTCCTAAGGCCGAACAAACCGGATCCCGGTCCGGGACGGCATTGGGACCAAATTTGAAAAAGTACTTTCTTTGTTACGAAAAATTTGTACGAAAATATTTTCTGATTTTATTATTCTTTATAGTTTGGAAACCTGAAGTACATAATTGTTTTATTTTAGAATGAATTGAAATACCGATTATAGTACTAGTAAAAATTGTAATAGGTTTATCTTTTTTTTTTTTTACATTTATAAGTTTTACTGCGGGTGATTTGTTGTGGCAAGTACATGGGCTTCCGACGACGAGATTTAGGTAGGTATCCTTATATTGAAAGAGCTAAAGACAGCGTAGCTTTTGTGTATCTGTAAAAGATTTATCTTTTTTAATAATTCTTTACTTTAGAGAGAGGAGTGGCATTTTACATTTCGATCTAGGGTGGCAAAACAACCAGAGCGGGATCAGCATAAGAATTTTCATTTTCTTAAGCTAAACGTTATGTAAAATTTCTTCAAAAAACGATTACTCGTTTTATCAAATTGGTTCTTGCAAACACATGTTCTATGCAAAAACTTTTTTCCTCCTTTTTTTAACAATTCATCTAGTTGGGACTGTTAGATCTGAAAACACAACAAAAGCAAAGCACTGCAAAAACCAAAGAACAGCTGATAAAATAAATTCCCATTCCCTCAACTCCACGCGCCTAGCATCTTACCCTGCCAGGCCAACGTCCATGACACGATATTTTTTTGAGTGTGTTTATCAGCGGGTAGTAATTTCCTTCCATTTTAATGGAACAGGCCAAGAGATGTTTTTATTCCTCTACTAATTGCGTCACAAGTAGTTACGTAGAGGTTAGAGACAGCTTGACGCTTGCTTCAGAGTGAGGAGTTGCGTTTTTATTTTTCTACCAAGCCAGGTGGAGAACATTTTCCGTTATGATAAAAGGGAAAAAAGGCATTGTGCAATCGTATGTTACCATATGATGCATTCACTGACTTAAATGGCTTGAGTTTATGCATTTAGTTATGAGTTTCTGGTTTTTTTTGTACCTGTTTTCGAAAAACTGTATTTATAGAATATTTGAAGGATGAAATAACTCAGAAAAATACGTCTTGTTTTTAAATTTATATTCTTGGAATTCTCACGGCATCTTATCAAGAAAAATATATGTTCTGAATTCAAGAACTTTCCTTTTCTAGCATCCAAAATAGAGTAGTATTTAAGATATGTTTTTGTGCAAAATTCATTGTTTCTGATAATATCTTTTCCCCCTTCATTTCTGAAACATTGAATATAGCATAAACAATTAAAATATCACAAAGGGATCGTATTTATAAATATTATAGTTAGAATTTTAGAAATTTAAGAACACTGTACTGGATCAAAAATAGGACTTAATTGAAAATCTAATAATGGCAGTTTTTTAAGTAGGCTTCACCATTATAAAATAATACTAAGAACTTGATTTGAAATTCCATTTTATTAGCATGTACTTAAAATTACTTAATAACACATTCTCAATGGGATCTGTATTTTCAATACTTTTTTCTTTAAAGAAAGAATTATAGAACCTAAAGAATATGCTTTGAAAGTCGTGTCCAACCATACTTCCCTTTCCAAGCCAATGTCCTTCACATTCTGAAAAAGGGTTGACTAAAAAGGATGATGGGATGACATACCCCACTCATTAATTTTGAGAGTAAAGCCAATATTTGATTTAACGGTAGTTGGAACTCTAACTTCAAACGACCCCCTTCTGGATCTCTTGTTGTAGGTGTTGCTTCCTTTCACAGCCGGGACGCTCTCAGAAACCATTATTTAAACTTATTATTTAAGCTGTAACCAATGGACTAAATTCGTGACGGTCACGTGATAAAGGCAATCACATGTTCTCCATTGATTAAAAACTGACATAGTATTTGTAAAGTTTAGATAACATTTAAAATTTGATGATTAGTTAAAGATGCTCACGAGTTATATAAAAATTCTTCAAATGATTCTTAAAATTAAAAAAAAAACTTACATTATTCGTGTACTTTTAAAATAAATTCATTTTGTTTAACTATGTGCATCATTATCATTGACAGATGTGTACTTTTTAAAAGAGAGTTTCTGTAAAAAGTAAAGGTTGGCAACAGTTAATAACATGCAGGAAACGCGAGATTCCATGTATGATATAACGATGATGTCACATGAATTTATAAACTGATTGGCTAAAAAACACGTGACTGGAGTTATGTGACTATGACGTTACATGAGCTTAGCTCATTGACAAAGAATATTATGTCACGTTGTTTTTGAAGTGGAGTGACCAAATACATTTCTCACACTGAAACTGCAGATAAAACAAGTAATATAAAAAAAAAATAAGTCAATTCCTACTTAGATCAACAAAGAAAATTTTTATTATAGCTACTTTTTATTAAATAGTTACAATTAATATAAATATGTATATACATATGACAGAATCACAACATTAAGTGATCATTAATTTTATTAATTATCATTAAAGTATCGCATTGTCATCCAAAACAATCGTGTATATAAATTTCATTTCAACTGAATACTTTAACACGTGAGAAAAAACCTTTTCAAGTTTTGACACAAGTCGCCAAAAATGATACCAACGTGGTTGTATTTGTAATTCTTTAAATAATTAGTTTTAATCAATTAATTTTTATTAATTATTATTATATTATTGTATTGTCATCCCATATAAATTTCAGTTCAACTGAACACTTTTAACACGTGAGAAAAAAACCTTTTCAAGTTTGACACAAGTCGCCAAAAGAGTCGCTAAGTCACCCAAAATGATGCCAACGTGGTTATATTTGTAATTCTTTAAATAATTAGTTTTAATCAATTAATTTTTATTAATTGTTTTTATATTATTGTATTGTCATCCAAAATAAACTTGTATATAAAATTTCAGCTCAATTGAGCGCTTTAAAATGTATTTTATTAACGATTGAAAATTCCACCCAGATAAATAAATATATATATAAATAAATATATAGAGATTGTGAGAGCTAATAGTAGGAATTGAAAAGAGGTATTTCATATATTCACGAAAACGGTAAGTTCGAGTAATAGCATTGCTGAAATTGTCCATGGACCTTAATTTAGTGAATGCAACTGTGCGATCTTCATTATCAATTTGCATTGTAAATTATACATGCAACAAGCTAGTAACATACTTTGGTACTTTACCGTTTAGCTGGCAGAAATCTCGCCAAGTTCGTGTTATTGGTGCGACAACATACAATATACACAAAAAATATTAATAAATATTTCTTCTCGTTGGTTTTTTATACATTTTTGAGACATTCTGAAAACGACGTTGGTTATTCCATTTGAAGTCGGTTTGCATCATTTTTGGCGACTTTATCGCTTGTGCCGGCAAAATGGAAAAGTATTTATATTTTTAATAAAATTTAATTATAATTTATTTATATTTCTTAAGAGGTTATATCCACTCTTTTTAAACCCTTTAAAACCAAAGGCCAAAACAAAGCTGGAGTTTTTACGGAAACCCCCAAACCCCCCAATATCCCCTTTTTTCAAATTGGGGGTTAAAGCCCTGTTTGTTATCCTTTTAAAAAAAAGGGGTCTAAAAAAAGGCAAATGGGATATGGGGATAAAAAGATTTCTATTCATATTTCCCACGGCAGCCATTTTTTTAAAGAACGGGAAACCCCACCACTCGTCCAGCATGATGCCTGCCTAAATTACTGGAAATTTTCCCGGGCCCCCGTATCAAAAACCCCCCCCGGGAAACCCTTTTTTTTGGGGGGCATTTACATTTTATGAACTTTTGCTTACAGAGTTTGGGGCCCATAAACCTTGGGGGCCCCGTATCACTGATACGACATTAGCTACACCCCGACCCAAATCATTTCGGATGTTAAGAGATGTGAGGGAATAGATCCATTCTCTTGCCCGTCTAGAGATGTGGAAGGAAGGGAAGAAACACTAACCATATTCAAAAACAATCTATTTATTGATTTCACAAATAGCAACACTGATACAAGTAATTTCAAAGAGAAGAAATGTCCTCACAATTCTACGCAATATATTGGTTAGCAGTGAGATGCACGAATTATGAGAATATTATAATTTTCGATCTTTTTATTCCTGGGTCAAATTTTACTATCTCACTATCTGAAACTATTTAAAAACCAAGTGTAGCATCGTGGACGGGTAGCGGGATAGAGTTTCCCAGAAAAATTATAAAAAATAAGAAAAAAATTTTTCTTTTCAACAAAAAATAATTAATAAAAAGGGATATGGAAACTTCTCTTTGCCCCGTTTTCTGTCCAGCCCCGTCAGAATTTGGGGTTTCATTTTCACACAAAATTCCCCCGATTGCCCGGGGAAGGCCCTTTCCCCTAGTTCTCTGTAGTTCATTAGTTAGCTTCCTCAAAGAAACCGGCGTTCATCCTCTTTTTCTTTCCTCTTACTCCAGGAAAATCCCTTTCCCCTGAACCGATCTCGGGCTCCAATTTTCCAAAAAAGACCCTTTAAACCTTCCCGGGGGGTCCACTATACGCCCCCCCGTCATTTTTATTTGGGCCCGGCCCCACAAAAATCTGCCCCCCGGGCCCCATTAGGGTCCCATTGGGCGGGAAAATAATAAAGGTCCTTTTTCTTTTTTTTAAAGCACCGGCGCCAGACGGCTGTCCTCACATAGGAAAACTTTTCCCCCCCACGCCGCCATTGTTTTCTGGGAAACCATTTTCCCAAAGTCCTTCAAGACATCAGGGCTCCCTCAGTCAGACAGGTTCCCTCAATTGTCCCCGGCGGGAACCCTTTTTTGTCTATTATAATTAAGACAAACTATCGTTGCGGACCCGAGGCCAAAAAATAGACAATGACCCCAAAGCCACCCCTGCACTGTCTCCGACCAACAAGCGCCCCCCGCTCTTTAAACTATTAACCTAAACATGAATGGAAGGGGTGGTCAAAATCAAAGTGCTGTCGTTAACACTAAAATGATCAATCGTCACTTTAATTTTTTTCCACATATCCAATATTTTAAATAAGACTTGAAAAAACTTGGTCAGTAAATAGCCCCCCTTACTTTTCACTTTTTCTCTTCTTCTCTCCTTTGCCAGTATGAAAGCTTTGCCAAAAAGTAGACCCAATTCAAATAATCAGGGGTTTTTTTCCCTTTAAAGGGTTGATTGGGGAATAAACGCGAATTGGGTCGCCCAAAGATTTCCCAAGAGGATTAAAAAGAAAGTACACGGATAGATTCGTCACAGAGATATTTGTAGGTCCTTTAATTTTTTTCCCGATTTAAAGGGGGTTTGGGCCAAAAGGGGTTGCTTTTAAACCAGATTAAACAGAGAATAGGGAAAGGTCCCCAAACTTCTATGATGTTCTTCAGCTAAATAAGCTATTCTTTCTTGTAAAACCCAAGGATGCAAAAAACCAGGTTTTCTTATAAACGGACCTTCCTTAAGTGACTTTTTAGAAATAATAATCCCTGAAACTTCGGTTCCTTTGAAAGCATGAAATTTATGAGATGGCCCGAGAAGGGATTGCTGTCCTATTACCTCGCTGTAATAAGCCCCCTTTTCAAATTTACAGAGGTTTTAGATTTAAAAAAACCCATCGCCAGGAGCCCTTGTTGTTTTTTTGGGGGGGACGTTGATAAGAAATCAAACCCTGTAATTGACAAAATATAAATCATCTTTGATCACCATGGTTTTTGGGTGACCCCTTTTTTAAGCCCTTCCCCCAGATTTAGTCTCAAAACCATCTCAAAAAGTTCCCAAATATTTATAAAGGTTGGGCTACGTTGGAAAACCCTGATTTTGGAAAAGCGATAGATGTGGGGTTTAATGATATTTAGTGTCATTTAAATTGAAAAGGGATATAAAAAAATTGTTTTAAGAATAGTATTACAATAAAAATTATTTAAGTACAAAATATTTTAAAAAATGAACATAAAAGGCCCATTTTCAAAAATTTCCCCTTTTTGTGGTTCTATTATAATAATATTTTGCCCCCATACAGCTCAGACCTTGTACAGAAGCTCAACTTGAATTTTTGAAATATATAACTTAGGGGGGTTACGAAAAAAACAGAGGGGGAAAATTTTAAGAAAAAAAAAGCCGATAATTATTTCAATGGGTTGTAACTCTGAAACTAATGTGAATTTTTCAAAAAACATAGTTGAGCCTCTGTAAGAGATCAGTACATACGCAAAAAATTATTTAAAAAAGCATTTTCACAAAAGGAGAACATTTTTTAAAAAATTTTTCTAAGTTTAATTTTTGCCAATATTGTATTTTTTTTGTCAAAAGTCCTTAAAAAAATTTTTTTACATGTATTCTAACAAGTACACTAAATAATAAAATTATCCATTTTGTTTTTTTTAAAATTTTGGGTTCCGAACGTGTCGGATATCTTAAGTTACACTTTGGGAGTCTAAAAAACCCATTTACTTGACCTTTCTTCAAGTCTCCCGAGGATTGTCATCATCAACGTGGTACCCTTTTTTTTTTTTTTTACTTCGGGAAATGTTTCAAAAGAACACAAAAAAGTCGCCGGAGGAGCGAAAGAACGAAAGGGGGTGTCTTTTGCACTTACAAAGAATTTTTCTATAAAGCACAGCCCTCAAAGACGTGAATGTTTATGTAACCCACTTTAAAAAAATTAATTTTCTTTTCTTTTCCAAATAAAAAAAAGTTTATAAAAACGAAAAAAGTTTTACCTATCATTTTTTTTTTCGTGGAAATGCGAATCACATACATACAGTAGAAGGCATGGCCCCATCCAGGGCCCTTTTTATTAAAAGACTTGTCTTAAAAGATTCTGATTCAGATATTTTTGGTCAAATATTTTCCCCTAATATTTTTTTCAAAAAACGGGAATTTCAAACTCCCGTCAACTGGCAAAACGGGAAAGATTGTGTTATTATGTCAGGGAATAGGTTTAATACTATAAAAATCACAACCAAAAATCAAAAAGCGGGCCCTAGGTCGAGCCTGTTTTGAGTCGTTCACATTTATATATTTCAAATTACCGTTTTAAGGTTTTTTCAATGAGCTGTATACGTCCACTTTTAAAAATTATAGGTGGGGCTACTTTTTTAAAACCCCGGGGAAAAAATCTTAAGATGTCCATGCATACATAATGTTTTATTTCTAAAAAAATACTTGTGCATTTTCGACAAAAATAGATCGAACAAGGGTTTTAAAAATTAATCATGAAAATCTTTGAAAATAATATTAAAATACTCCGTCTATTTATTGTGCATCTAAAAAAAGAAAATTCAATAAAGATCTTATCTTTGACTATATTTTTTAACGCTTCTAAAAATCCTTTTAAGATACTTTTTCATTAATTTCCATTAAAAGTCCGAACTTTTGAGGGGATTGTTAGAAATGGGGGGATTATCCCGCTTTTTTTATTTAAAAACCGAGCTTTTAATTTTATTTTAGTGTTTTACCCAAGGGGTAGAAACATTAAAAAACTGAATAAAAAAATTATATTTTTCGAGTCATTCTGAAAAATTGAACTGGTAACCATGGAACAAGTTACTGATTGCATAAATTTTTCCAACATAATAACAAAAATTTTTCATTACAAAGTACCCAAACTCTCGTATTTGCACCCAATATTCAATCATAATTTTCATTGCACCCCCCCTTCCATACAATAACAATGTATTGTTAATAATACTATACTTTGATGCAACAGCTACAATACGTTTTTAACCTTTTAATGTCCCCCTATTAACCCCCTCGCTCAAAAAGCGTTAATTCCCGGACGTATATATACTTCTTCCCAAATATGATCTTTTTTTGGCACTGCTTTTCCCAAAATTATTCAAAGGCTTTGGGACGCAACAGAAAGACCGGGACACCCCAAAATTTATTTAAAATTTTCTTTTTTTTTTTTTCCCCCCACCTCTCACCTCAATACAAAATACAACCCTTTTGGAAAACGTTTGGGGAGTAAATCGCGTATCTTGTAATCAGTCATCTAGAAATTAATTATAAACCGTACAAATTATCAAGGTAAGTGTTCATTTTTGTATATAATTTTATATATGACAAGCCCATGGGGTCAATAATAATTATTAAACTTGTTCTTAACTTAGTGTATTGCTAAATTAATTATAAAATACATTGTGCGCTACTGATACATTTATAAGGGAATTATATCATTGTAAATGTGTATTTATTTCTTACTGTGTCAGAATGTATTTTGCTTGTTTACTTTCAGTAAATTACCGTAAAATCCGGCGTATAACGCGTAGCTATACTTTCAAGTTGCATTTTTTAGTTTTGAGATTTGTTCGCCGTATAGCTCGCACCCCCATTTTTGTAAAGAAACTTGAAATGTACGTGCGCAATTCTCCTATGTTTTGAAGTCATTTATTTGAAGTATTATCCCAAGTTTATGAACTGAACTCTAGAACTGCAACTCATTAAGTTCATAAAGTATGTAATTTCTTTTAAATAAACAGTATTCCGATCTAGTTAGAAGCCTAATTTTTTTTTATGCTCATCTCTTTTTTTATTTTTAATTATCTCATTTTTATACTCGGCGTATAACGCGCACCCGTAAATTTCGATCTTGTTTTTTGTGTTAAAAGTGCGCATTATACGCCGGATTTTACGGTAATACTTTTTTAAAAAACAATCTTGTTTTCGCTCGCGTCCCCCTTCGTAGAGTTATCACCCCCCTCCAGGGCAGCGCGCCCCACGATTTGACACAATTAACACGCTGTGTTACACCATTTTTAATCAAAAATGTTCCGTTAATGAACATTAAGGCTGCCTTCACGTATATATGAAAGCCTATTCTAAACGTGGAGAACATTTTCAGACTAAATAAATGACTCAATGTTCTTGACAATTTGCAACATTGTAATTCACGCAGCTCTGTTTATAATACAGTGTTTTTAAAATTTCCAAATAGACCATAAATAATTTTTTTTTTTCATTTTAACGCGAAAAGGGATAGCTCATGTAGCATTACCGTTAGAAGAAAAAAATGAGGAACGCTATTTTTACCAGAAAAGGTTCCAACTCAGATAAAAATGAGTCGTATGGTAATATATATATACATACAGTGAGAAATATGTTTAACTCAAAAACGCTTAAGACGAAATATCGGTTAACACGAAATAATACAACGGTCCTGAGAAACTACCATGTATTTTCATACATTTTTTCTCTTAACCCGAGATTTAAAATAGCTTAACACGAAAAGATTTTCCTTCTGGGAGAGGGTGGATATTGAAGCTGAGTCGACTCTTAATGAAACATTTGAGAAATTTTTTGTATTATTGGACTGTCCTACGGTATCATAGGAAGAATTCGTTGCAGTAGATGATGAAATGCTCCAAATTATTATGCTCCAATTATAGCAGACAAAAAGATTTTGGTGTTTGCTCAAAGAGCTCAAAAAATGTCATTGATGAGGATTCGGATGACGAAAATGCAACGAATAATGCAGCTCCTGTTCCCATAACATCCGAAATAAGAAACATGAAAAGTAGACGCAGTTATTTAAACGTACATTCCAATGGTGAAATAAACAACAAAAAAAGGCATAACAGTTTGTTGACTTTTCCAATGCTAAAAATAACAAAAAAGAAAAATATCAGATTATTTTCTAAGAACTTAATAAATGTTTTGTTTTTAAAAAAAACTTGAAAATTTTGTATTAAATTTTATTAAGTTTTTGTTTCATTGATTTTTATTAAATGCATGCATATATATTTATCTACAATACTGATCTAATAAATTGGGACAAAGATTTTGTTTTCTTGTCTGAGTTGGTATGTGATTACCAGTTATGCCCGAGCCACCTCAAACCGGTTATATCTGCTCAGAAGTAATGTGGTGGGTTGACTTTGACTATAATTTACTCGTTTTGTGAAGTTGCCCCCCTTGGGTGCCCTTTTCCTTGATTATCAGCGTGAGCTAAAGGTGTAGGAATAAATGAAGAACTAGAAATTTCCATGATCTTAATATGACTTTTTGGGTTAACTTAAACTCTAAAGATTAGATTAATAATATATGGGAGGAATATACGGTGGATAAGCACACAATATATATAATACCGAATAACGTAACCGGACCACTATCAATAAAAACTCGCCTAAGTTCAATTATATTCGATCACGGATCCGAATTAAAAAAGTCACTCCTACCTTACTGTCGAATGAAGTAGCGATCAGTCTGATTCTAGTTGCAGTTGTGATTCATAGGAGTGCAATGGTATGCACCTTGACCTAAAGGCTCTCTGTCTCGGAATTCCTCTGTTGGCTGTCACTACAATATTGAATCACGGACTATCATAACATTCCCCAAATTGCTACCCCACTTATTCTAACTTCGGATATTTAAAAGCTTCCTAATTTGCATCTTTCCTTCACGCTTCACTTCTTGGGTTTGGTTGGAAAAGGGTTGCCATTTATTCTGGCCCCAAAGAACCCCAAGGATATGTTAATGAAAAGACGCGTGAACCCGTCACAGTTTGATTGGTTCTAGTACATTAGTGGTTCAGTTGTGATCCTTTCAGTGTGGTAGCTGGTGGTTATATAATTTTGCGTTCCACTAACACATTACTTTTGCTTGTTCAGAGATGGATATTACTCCGAGGAAGCGTTCTAAAATAATCGCTCTTAACGAGCACACTTCTATGACTTATATATTTATGGCAGTTAGTGTGAGCAAATCAAGTGTTTCAAAAATATTAAGAACATTTCAAGATTCCTGATCATCGTGTCCAAAGAGAAAAGAAGAATGTGGGCTCAGACGGAAACTTACTCCAAGAACTCATAAAATTCTTATAAGAAATAGCAGAATAAATCATAGTAAGACAAGTACAGACCTTCGAAGGGATTTATTGGATTACGGTCTTGAAGTGAATACTTCAACTGTACAGAAAAGGGTTCTGGAAGTTAGCCGTAAGGCATCAAGACCGAGAAAAAGCAATTTCTAACTCAGAAAACGATGAAAAAATGTTTATCATAGGCAAAAAATGCCTGTCCTGCATTGTTATCGACTAGAAGAAGTGATGAAACGCATTTATTTGTGCAGGGATACAAATCAAGAGTAGTTTGACGAAGTGAAGTTGAAACTCTGCTGCCACATCATATCCAACAGACTGTAAAATACCCTTCTAAACAGATGTTTTGGAGTTTTTTCACAACAAATAGCACTGGAAGCTTAGTTCATTTTAAAAGCATGATGAATTATGTCAAAAACATAGAAATATTACGCAGTAGAATTGTTTCATCCATGAAACATTTGATGCAACATTTCAACATGATTCGGCCTCTTGTCCCGATTCGATTTTGGTCCAGACTTTTTTAAGCGGAAAAATAAAATAAAAGTGCCTAATTGGCCTAGTAATTCACCAGACCTAAATCCTATTGAGAAATTATGACATATTTTTAAGAATTGCTTAGCTGAGATGAGTTGTGCGACAACAGAACAAATCATTAAAAGTGCTATACAAGTGTGTTTACACGATGATGAAGTTAAAAATGTGAGCAGCACTAGTAGAGTCCAAGACGAGTTGAATAGGTCATATCTGGTACAAGTTGCTATACTTCGTGCCAATATAGGGATTTTTTTTTCTATTCAAGGTATGAAATGATTAAAAGCTACAGTTTTAAAAAAATTGTTTTTTACCATTTGTCCCAATCAATTCGAACAGTATAGTATGAAAAGAAAATGTACTCTAATAAACCTAATTTTAAGCATATGTTTTATTTTATTTATTTATTGCAATATCCCAAAAAAAAATATTTCAGTCCCTTCAATTTCGGTTTAAGAAATTTTTTCACTGTACGTTTTTATACAAAAGCGAAGCCGAATTATGCTAAATTAGAGTCCATGTCTAAAAAAATATTCCAAATTAATATATTTTAACAAGGCGAAGACCGCTTAAACAAATCTCTGAATATTTTTTTAATCGAAATCATAATTTAGAAATCTCTTTAATCATCCCCGCACTGGAAAAAAAATTTACTCCATACGCTACACTTCCGTGATACAGTTCGAGAAACATGTTATTTCAAAAATGCCAGAATAAGAAAAGACTTTATTGATCTAGTCCTCTTAATAGGGACAATGCCCTTGCCAAGATCCCCAACCGGTCAGGGCTTAGTTCCTTTTGTCCTGGATTTGCCAAAGATTTTTCCAATGTAATAAAAAGTACTTACAGTAATATCATTCGGGGGACGATCTTTTTTTCTTTCTTTTTTTTTTAGGTTTTTTCTCAGAACCCAAGAAAAAATAACGACAAAAAAACTGAGTTGCAAATCCTTTTAGCTGACCTAAAGCAAGAATTGTGCCGGCTATAGCAAATTTTTCGAGCCAAAGTTTTAAGAAAAAACTACAAAAAAAATTAAATTTAAAAAAAAATCATTCCTAAAAAAATTTTAAGCTTAGAATTTCAAAAGATTGTTATCAAAAGTCAAACATTGTAAATTAGTTTTTAAATCAATTAAGTTCCAACTTAACCCATTTTAAAAAACGTATTGGGAAAATTTATGATATTTAATGTCACTTAGATTAGAAAATGTATACAAAGTTGTTTTAAAAATAGTATTAAAAAAAAATTATTTAAGACACTATTTGGACAAAAATGAACATAGAATGACCCCTTTTTAAAAAAAATTTCCCTTTTTGAAAAAAACTTTTATTATGATAATATTTCCGAGTATATAGTTCAGACCCCACAGAGGGTCAGCTGAATTTTTGAAATATATAACTAGAAGTGGGTTTATCCATGTTTTACGCAACAGAGGGGGGAAATTTTAAGAAAAAAAAAAAAGCCTAATTTTTTTAATGGGTTGTAACCTGAAAATAATGTGAATTATTTAAAAATCATAGTTGACCTCTGTTTGTGGTCTGAGGATACAGGCAAAATATTATTGTAGGAAGCATTTTTCACAAAAAGGGGAAATTTTGGGTTATTCTAACTAATTTTTGCCGATATATTGTATATTTAAATATTTTTTTTTTTTAAAAATTTTCCTTTCAACAATTTAAAACATGTACTTTTCTAAGTGACATTAAATATCATGAAAATTATCCATTTATGCGCTTTTTTTAAAACATGGTTCCGAATAGTCGGTCCCTTTAAATTTTTTTTAAAAAAAAAAACATCTCGTATTTTTTGATATTTCATTAAATTATATATTGTTAATGAAATAAATTAATACGCTGTTGTTAATCCCAGTTTGATTTTGCAATTTTTATTCTAGGGGAAAAAAGACTTCTCTCTCACAGGGTATCTGGGAAATTTGCCTGAAGAGTTTTAAATTTGGTGAACTCGTTTCTTTTGTTGAGTGGAGGTCCCCCAAACGGGTTTGGCGTAAGTTAACTCTCAAGGAGAGGGAATGGATAAAAATTCCCAGTTTTGAAATATTAGACCTGCAAACTTAAAATTTGGTAAGCATGTTTTGTTGTTGTTGTTGTTGAGTAGAGATCCGATAAAAACGAGGTTTGTGGAAATCGATTCCCTAAGAGGGATGCAAATATGGGGAAGATTTTAAAAAAAAAATTTCCCG